>CAUYUJ010015664.1:307742-319561 GCA_963575745.1 Prorocentrum cordatum
TAGTAGTGGTAGTAGTAGTAGTAGTAGTAGTAGTAGTAGTAGTAGTAGTAGTAGTAGTAGTAGTAGTTGTTGAAGTAGTAGTAGTAGTAGTAGTAGTAGTAGTAGTAGTAGTAGTAGTAGTAGTAGTAGTAGTAGTAGTAAACATTAGCCTGGCGAAGGACCTAACCATACGCAGTTGTGAATACCGCAATGGTGAATACAATCTTCGCCCGCGTTCCCTATGTGGCCACGGCTTCCCGCCGGAGCCCGACGTGCTCGGGGGCACGTTCGTGGCCGTCTTCGCGGGCGCCGACGACGACAAGGACGGCGTCCCTCTCACCGAGGAGCAGAAGCAGGAGAGGGCCTTGAAAGTCATGAGGGAGGAGGTGGCGTTGCACGTCGACAAGGGAGTACGACGCCCAGGCGCGGTTGTTGAAGAGGCACAACTATGGGGCCACGATCCTCGTGAGGGGTGTGCCGAAATGGCCCGAGGCCGCCATGCGAACGGTGCCACTGGCGCCTTCGGTGGAGCCCCTATGGGGCCACGATCCTCGTGAGGGGTGTGCCCAAATGGCCCGAGGCCGCCATGCGAACGCTGCCACTGGAGCCTTCGGTGGAGCCCCCTATGGGGCCACGATCCTCGTGAGGGGTGTGCCGAAATGGCCCGAGGCCGCCATGCGAACGCTGCCGCTGGCGCCTTCGGTGGAGCCCCCTATGGGGCCACGATCCTTGTGAGGGGTGTGCCGAAATGGCCCGAGGCCGCCATGCGAACGCTGCCACTGGCGCCTTCGGTGGAGCTCCCTATGGGGCCACGAACCGCGTGAGGGGTGCGCCAAATTGGAGCGGGGCCGCCATGGGACCGCTGCCGCTGGGGCCTTCGGTGGAGCTCCCTATGGGGCCACGAACCGTGTGAGGGGTGCGCCAAAATGGGGCGGGGCCGCCATGCGAACGCTGCCACTGGGGCCTTCGGTGGAGCTCCCTCTGGGCCACGATCCACGTGAGGGGTGTGCCGAAATGGCCCGAGGCCGCCATGCGCACGCTGCCACTGGAGCCTTCGGTGGAGCTCCCTATGGGGCCACGAACCGTGCCAGTGCTGCGCCAAAATGGGGCGGGGCCGCCATGCGACCGCTGCCACTGGAGCCTTCGGTGGAGCTCCCTATGGGGCCACGATCCACGTGAGGGGTGTGCCAAAATGGCCCGAGGCCGCCATGCGAACGCTGCCACTGGAGCCTTCGGTGGAGCCCCCTATGGGGCCACGATCCACGTGAGGGGTGTGCCGAAATGGCCCGAGGCCGCCATGCGAACGCTGCCGCTGGCGCCTTCGGTGGAACCCCCTATGGGCCACGATCCTCGTGAGGGGTGTGCCGAAATGGGGCGGGGCCGCCATGCGAACGCTGCCACTGGAGCCTTCGGTGGAGCTCCCTATGGGGCCACGAACCGTGTGAGGGGTGCGCCAAAACGGTGCGGGGCCACCATGCGAACGCTGCCACTGGCGCCTTCGGTGGAGCTCCCTATGGGGCCACGATCCTCGCGAGGGGTGCCTCAAAATGGGGCGGCGCCGCCATGCGACCGCTGCCACTGGGGCCTTCGGTGGAGCTCCCTATGGGGCCGCGAACCGTGTGAGGGGTGCGCCAAAATGGGGCGGGGCCGCCATGCGAACGCTGCCACTGGAGCCTTCGGTGGAGCTCCCTATGGGCCACGATCCACGTGAGGGGTGTGCCGAAATGGCCCGAGGCCGCCATGCGCACGCTGCCACTGGAGCTTTCGGTGGAGCTCCCTATGGGGCCACGAACCGCGCCAATGCTGAGCCAAAATGGGGCGCGGCCGCCATGCGAACGCTGCCACTGGAGCCTTCGGTGGAGCTCCCTATGGGGCCACGATCCTCGTGAGGGGTGTGCCGAAATGGGGCGGGGCCGCCATGCGAACGCTGCCACTGGAGCCTTCGGTGGAGCTCCCTATGGGGCCACGAACCGCGTGAGGGGTGCGCCAAAACGGGGCGGGGCCACCATGCGAACGCTGCCATTGGCGCCTTCGGTGGAGCTCCCTATGGGGCCACGACGCGCTGTACCGGGTGGGTGAAACGCCAGGAGGAGGGAGGAGTGACGGGAGGGGGGAGGAGGGGAAGGGAGGAGGGGGAGGAGGAGAGGGAGGAGAAGGAACGCGGGGCGACGTCTCTTCAAAATGAGGACCCAACACCACAGGATTGCTGGGAATACGAATCATAATAGTCGTAGTCGTAGTCGTAGTCGTAGTACAAATAATAGTAGTAGTAGTAGTAGTAGTAGTAGTAGTAGTAGTAGTAGTAATAGTAGTAGTTAGTAGTAGTAGTAGTAGTAGTAGTAGTAGTAGTAGTAGTAGTAGTAGTAGTAGTAGTAGTAGTAGTAGTAGTAGTAGTAGTAGTAGTAGAAGAAGTAGTAGTAGTAGTAGTAGTAGTAGTAGTAGTAGTAGTAGTAGTAGTAGTAGTAGTAGTAGTAATAGTAGTAGTGAGAGTTTAATTAATAGCAGTAGTCGGAGGCGAGGGGGTGGGACCGTAGTGGAACGGGGAACCCCCTCTACCGGGAAATCGGTCTCGGTTTCGTGTTCGCGCGCGCCGCGCGTGCGAGCGAAGCGAAGCTGCGCGGGCGGGCGAGAAGAAAACTTCTTCCGGCTGAGGCGCGGCTGGACCAAATGATTCCCTTCCGGGGGCCGGTGCCGCGCGGTGTCCCGCCGGTGTTCCGCCTCTGGCTGACGCGCGGCCGGACCAAACGTTTCCTTTCCGGGGGCCGGTGCCGCGCTGTGTCCCGCGGGTGTCCCGCCGGTGTCCCGTCGGTGCCCCGATGGTGGTGTTGATGATGATGATGATGATGATGACGTTGATGATGTTGATGATAATGATGGTGATGGTGGTGATGATGATGGTGAAACGATAACGGCGATGATATTGGCGATGTTTTTTTCCCAGCACGGGACCGATGGCGATGACGCGTTAACAACTGATGAAGTCCAATGTCTCGGGCGCCTGTGGGAGAATTCCCACCGAGACACACCCAGCTTCGTGGGGCGCCAAGGAGACGCAGCAAGCAGCAGCAGCGAGGGGGGGGCGATGGGGGGGGAGACCGATCGATCGATCAAGGCCATTGTCAGCACTATGCTAGCCACCCGAGCACAAACGGGGCGGCGGTGAGAAAGAACACGCTGCAGCCGCGAGGCACGGCACCTGGAAGTTGCCCAGACCTCGCGCACGGGCGCATCAACAAGGCCGAGGCGAGCCGACAAGGGATGGCCCAGCCTAGTCGCATCGGCTGGGGTGCACTAGAGGGTGCGCAGCCGCTTTCCCAAGTCGGCGGATGGGGTCTGAGCTCCAGGCCAACAGACCCACAGAGAGAAGCAAAATAGGGAAGACAGCAGCGGCGATCCTGCGCGCACGATCGGCTGGAGGGGCGGCGCTGGGCCGCAGAGAGGCTCTCTCAAGCAGAAACGCAAGCAGAGAGAGGCTGGGCGGACCTCGAAGTCAGCTCGGTCGCCACCACGGCGGCAACAACAGAGGGGGAGAGGGGGGGGGGGGGGGGGGGGGGGGGGGGAGCACGCGCGAGAGGGGAAGGAACACACATACCACACAAACAATTCGCAATGCTACGCGATTCCCTCCGCATGCCCACTAACTTCTGCCGGCTGCCGTTCACAGGACATCAGAAAACGAAAGACTAGGACAATGCGCATGAAAGAGACAAACACTCTCCCAAAGGGCCAGCGGCAGCGGCGGGGGAGCGGCCGAGACAAAAAGACAGGCAACATGACAGACACATACAACAAGCACAAGAGCAAACTCCCTGATCGCAGCTCTGTGCGTTCGCCGCCATGACAACTGAACAGAGCACTGACTGAAAACGATGCTGTGACCCGATCAGGCCAGAGAGGGGGGGGGGCAGAGCAGGGCAACTTCACCCAGGGCCATGCCCACTCGGGTTACGAACATGTTGGATGGCCGCGCGGATCGGGGGGTGACGCAGCATCAACATTCGAAGGCGACCTTCGAAAACCTCCTCGGGCGACGCTGAGGCCGAGAGTAGACGCAAACGAAATTGGGAATTGGTATGCACCAGGCATCCCGCAAGCGAGCGCAGGGCAACGTCACGCATAGTGTCGGGAGCGCGACCGTCTACGCAGCACAGCACAGGAAGCGGGGCAGCAAAACCAAGGGGGAAGAGAGGGCGAGCCCAGGACAAGAGGAAGCCAACAACTTTAGGGCAGAGCTGGTAGTGCAATATGTCGTCTCGGCCGTCAGGGCAACCGAAGAGACGCCCCTTGGGGCGGGCGTGAAACCTGGCCGACGTCCAAACCCCCCGAGAAAGGACCCTTAAAACAGCGACCACTAAAAACATTGAAAACGCACTACAGACACGTTTCATCCGAATTTGGAAGGCAGGAAACCAGACTGCAGGCGGGAGGGGGGGAGGGGGCCACTTCAGAACCCGACTTGAGACTTCGCCAAGGGCAACATCAGGGCGCTCATCATCACGAAGGGCCTTGCACATCTGGGCTTGCCTGACTGTCTCGGGGGCTCCAGGGCAGAGCGTGCGGGCACAAGGATCAGCGCGGACGCGCACCTCGTTCATACAACTCAGAAACGGATTGGTAAACCACCCACGAAGAAGCCGATGTGGAATCAGATCCCAAGAGACCTCGTGCGTCAGACGCAATTTATTCTGGAATTCCGTCCAAGCTGACGAGCTCTGAACAATTCGATGCACCGACGCGAATGCGATATGCCTAATGGAGGCACACTGAGTATTACATCCTGCGTCCGTCAAGTTAAGCAGCATGGGACTGCATCAACGCGGGCCCGCATGCAGGATTTGAAAGGCACGGTCTTCAAGCATGTATAATCTCGCAGTCGGACGACGAAAATGCAAGACGTAACTCAGCACAGTAACAGCACGCGCGCTGTAGGCAACGATCGACTCAGCCAGGCCGGCCCCAACGAGACGAATCTTGCATGCGCGGGAGAAGTGCTTGTCACACTGTGTCGGGAAGGAGCGCAAATGAGCCTCGGGGCCTACCGAAACGCCAAGATAGCGACACCATCAGACAACAGAGAGGAGCTCACAGCCACCCCCACAAGAGACCAAGAACGCACGAATACGAGCCTCATCCCCATACGCGCCCATAAGGAGAATGCATTTCCCGAAGTGCAGTTCCAGCCCGATAACGTCAGCGAGTGAACAGAGCTTACGGAAGACTGGGATCAAATCAGAGAAGAGGTTGGTCAACAGGAAGCGGAGGTCGTCGGCGTAGCCTGAAAGACCGAACCTAGGTGGTCCTGTTGCAACAAACCATCGACAGACAGGATCCAGGGCCAGGGCAAACAGACGCATGGACGCGGGGCATCCTTGACGAACACCGCGGCCCACGGGGAAGCTGGCCGGAGAGATTCCACGGACATGGGCCCGAGGTCAGTTATCAAACTATATAAAGGCCCAGTGAGGGATTCCCATACTCTGCAGAACAAATAGTGCCCATTCGATGATGAGGCTGGGAAGCGCAGCTTTGATGCCTACGACGAGCTGGGCAGCATCGCCACGGCCTTCAATGTGAGCCAGGAGGCCATCACCCCCACAGGCAATAGTATTGCCCAGTATCGAACGGCCAGGGACCCCACCAGTCTGAGACCCCAGGATAGTGTGAGTGCTGACCTGGGTAAGCGGACTAGCGATAGCAGCGGTAATCAATTAGCAATATGTACATCCCATGGGCAGCGGACGGGTCGAAGACGGCTTCCGAGCGGGAGCTGCAGAGGCATCCGTAGGATGATCCCCCTTCGCCAAGAAGACCATCAACATCTCATGAAAGTCACCAGGGAGCGGATCATCAGGATGGTAAACACATGTCAGATAGAAATCGTAGAAAATCGCCTGAGCCCCAGGGTGCTTCCAGCAGCCGCACGGTAGGCCGTCAATCCCAGGCATAGAGATCCCCGACTTCTTTACCAGAGACCCAACAGCATCAGCATCAAGGGTCCATTCCTGATTCGGGCAGAGGACGTCAGCGCGCTGGATGTACTGGGAGAGAGTTGGCCAAAGAGAACGGCTGGGTGACTTGGCCGCGAAGACAGAACCCCAATGACGAGACAGTTCAGCACCCGCACGCTGCACCGACGTGCACGGAGCAACCGTGCTCTCAACCAAAATGCTGCCGAGGCAGATCGACTTGTTCAGACTGCGCCAACGTGCCCTGTTGCGCTGCACGTGCGCGACGGCGTGCTACCCCGTGCCCAGGGGGTTCGCTCGCATGCAAGAGAGCCTCTTCCTCATCATCAAGCAACTGGTTGTTAAGAGATGCAATGTGCGCATGCAACCCCTGAGGACCAACGAACGTGCCAGCGTCAACATCAAAGAAGTTGGAGAGCAGCGGATAGGCACGCACTGCGCGCGCAACCAGGTAGAAAGAGGAAGCACGAAACCCACGCAGGGCAGAGATACACCAATGCAGATGCTCACGGCCGGTCGTCGCCAGCCGAGCACGAAGGATCGTACGAAACTCAGCAAGAGCCTCGTGCATAGCCACCTTGGTGCGAGCGAGCTGCAACTGAATCGGGGGGCTCCGAGCGATATTTGCGATCAGCCTATCCAGACACTTCACGCACTCTTCCGCAGTAGGGGCCCAACCAGGAATCGGGGGGGGGGGGGGCGCCAGCCGCCCGAGGCTTCGGGGCAATGGTAACCATGACAGGGACGTGGCCGGAAGGGTCTTGAGGTTAGTGGGCATCCCAGTAGTGGCACCACTCAGGACAAGGCCCACGAGCACGGCAGGGGGGAATATCCACATAAACTCGATCCAGACGGGCCGTCGAAACAACCTTGGGACCCAGGCAGGCGCGACGCGTATCAAGCGGTTGATAAAGCTCCGTCCAGGAACCGAAAGCAGCATTCCACTCACGAGTGAAGGCCGTGCCCCCCCGAGAGAAAGTCCCGTCATCTATATTGAACCCCCCCTTCATCACTGAAGGCAAAATTGAAGTCACCGAGCATGATGTGGGCGGCGGCAGCAAGAAGAAGGGAAGACTGGATGCAAGAGAGACAATGACGATAGTACCCAATCCCAGCATCAACGTTCGGTAGGTCACAACCACAACCCCCAAGAGACCAGCTTCACCCCATCCGAGAACATACGACGCCTTACCAGGATAGAGAATCTGCTGGGTAAAACCACTGAACTGACAAGCTAGCTTATCATGCGCGCAGACGAGTATGCCATGACCCTGCAGGTTATCAGGGCGCGGGTTGAAGAAGAACCTGCGAGGCGTGAATTCCTTGCGAAGCGAGACCAAGTCACCCTCGTGGCCATGAGAGCCATGTACGCAGACAATGTGGTTGCGACGTAGCAGAGCAGCGAAAAGGCGCCAACGCGTACAAGACCTGGTTTTCATACTAGCCACACTTGCAAACACGCCCCTGGCATTCCACGCGGCGATCGATAACGGTTTCGTCGGTGGGAAGGGAATGTGCAATGTCTCCCCACGCCCCCTGAGAAAGCTTTTGGCCTCGACGAAACGGCCCTCGCACAAGAGAGAGGCAACCTCCTGTGTCAGCCACCCAGCCTCCACGGAGGCACTAGACTCTGTAGAAACACTGCTAAAGACTCAACTGCTGCCATACCTTTGCTACCATCTCCTCATGCTTACCCGCGAGGCCGATCTGCTCGACGCGACGAGCGCAGGCGATCACACGAGGCTGCTCAAGGACCGTCAAGGGCTTCTGAACGCTGAACAACTTTAGTGCATCACCCGTCGACTCATTAGCAATGGAAACGAAGCCGTTGCCGACCGACGAATCAACTTTCCACCCTTCGAGCTGCGGAACCGACTTCACTGCCGACTCGACGTCCTTACGAATCTTACCCATCACCGCGGGCTGCTCGTTAGCCCCGCCATCCCTGAGAGGCTTAAGACGCAGAATGCGAGGGCCCTTGGGAGCGTTGTGGGAGTAGCCGGCAGGGTAGTTCTGACGAGAGGTCTCGATTGTCTCAGACGCGGCGTCACCCGACGCGAAAGCCATAATCACTTTCTTCGAGAAGTTCGGGGGAGTGACCTTCATATGAGCTAGGACTTCAGCACTCGCGCAGGGCGTGAGAATCTCCTGACACGACTTGAGGAGGACGGCCCGCGTGAACTCATCAGCATAGCCAGCAACAATTGCTTCCGAGAGCATGTCCTGGTTACCGCTCTTGGAACGAGCACTGAGACGGGCCTTCTTCGCCGAACTCTCTGCTGTCGTCGCTGCCGATGTCGGGGCTGATGTTGCCGCTGACAGTCGCCGCCGCACGCATCGCTGCTAACGCTGCCCCTGAGGAAGGTAATGATGATGGCCATGGTGGTGATCATGATGGTGCCCCGATGGTGATGATGTTGGCGATGCTGATGTTGCTGAGTATGATGATGATGGTGTCCCGATGGTGATGATGATGATGATGTTGATGCTCATGGTGATGTTAATGATAATGAGATGATGGGACGATGGCGATGATGATGATAATGGTGAAAATGGTGATGAGGATGGTGCCCCGATGATGATGGTGATGAAGTTGATGGTGGTCCTGTTGCTGATGATGATGGTGGTGATGATGACGGTGCCCCGATGATGATGTTGGTGATGATGATGATGACAATGATAGTGTCCGAACGATGGTGATGTTGATGATGGGATCATGATGGTGAGGTGATGACGGTGAGTTTGATGATGGTGGCCCAATGAAGACGATGATGCTGCTGATGTTGATAATGATGAGGGTGCCCCGATGATGATGACGATGATGATGATGTCGTTGATGATGACGGTGGCGGAGATGATGGTGTTCGGATAATGCTGCTGTTCATGATTATAATGCTGATGATGGTGATGATGGTGTCACGATGATGGTGATGCTGATGATGTTGTTCTTGATGGTGATGATGATGATGAGGTGATGGGGGTGGTGTCCCGATTATGATGGTGCTGATGATGATGGTGACGATGATGGCGTCCCGATGAACATGATTATGTTGATGATTATGATGTTGGTGATGACGGTGGTGATGTGATGATGATGCTGGTGTATCGATGGTGATGATGTTGGTGACGCTGATGACGATGATGTTGATGCTGGTGACGCCGATTGTGAAATCGATTGTGGTATCGGCCGTGAGGTCGATTGTAAAACCGAATGTGCGATCGATTGTGAGATCGGTAATGAGATCGAAAGTCAGATCGAATGTGGGATCGATCGATGAAACAGATCGGGTGAGATCGATTGTGAGATCGGTAGTGGGAACGATCGGGTGGGGCGTTGGTTTCTCCCCCCCCCCCCCCCCCCCCCCCCCCGAGCCTCCATATCACCCGAAGGGTGGTCGTATAGGTAGTAATACTACTAGTAGTCGTAGTTCTAGTTATACTAGGGGTAATGGTCATCGTATTACTAGTAGCAGTGGTAAGTGGTAGGAAGAGTACTAGTAGTAGTAGTAGTAGTAGTAGTAGTAGTAGTAGCAGTAGTAGCAGTAGTAGCAGTAGTAGTCGTAGTCGTAGTGGTAGCAGTAGTAGCAGTAGTGGTACTAGTAGTAGCACTGGTCGTAGTAGTAGTAGTAGTAGAACCGTAGTAGTGGCAGTAGTAGAGTCGTAGTAGTGGTAGTAGTAGAAACAGTCGTAGTAGTAGCAGCAGTAGTAGTAGTAGCCAAGGTAGTTGTAGAGTAGTAGTAGTAGCAGTAATAGTAGTAGTAGTAGCAGTCGTCGTAGAACTAGTAGTAGTAGTAATAAAAATGATGATAGTAGTAGCAGCAATAGTGGTGGTAGTAGTAGTAGTAGTAGTAGTAGTAATAGTAGTGGTGGTAGTACTGGCGGTAGCCGTGGTACTAGCACAAGTAGCAACAAAAACTATAAGCCGTACTGGCCGCAGTAGTACCACTAGTGGAAGCAGTAGAAGTAATAGTACGTATCGCAGCACAAGTAGTAATACTACCGTAGCACTGGCAGGAACGTAGTAGTAGCAATAGTAGTTAAAAAATTGCAGTCGCCGTAGTTGTAGTAGTAGTAGAGGTAGCAACAGCACGAATAGTAGCAGTAGTGGTGGTACTAGTCGTAGTAGTAGTAATAGTAGCAGTAGTCGTAGTGGTAAAAGTACGGTGGTAGTAGTAGTAGTAGTAGCAGTAGTACTAGTAGTAGTAGTAGTAGTAGTAGTAGTCGTAGTAGTCGTAGTAGTCGTAGTAGTAGTAATAGTAGTGGTAGGGTAGTGATAGTAGTCGTCGTTGTCGTAGCCGCGTTAGTAGTAGTAGTAGTAGTAGTAGTAGTAGTAGTAGTAGTAGTAGTAGTAGTAGTAGTAGTACTAGGTAGTAGTAGTAGTAGTAGTAGTAGTCGTAGTAGTAGTGGTGGTAGTAGTATTAGTATTAGTATTAGTATTAGTAATATTAGTAGTAGTAGTAGTAGTAGTAGTAGTAGTAGTAGTAGTAGTAGTAGTAGTAGTGGTAGTAGTAGTAGTAGTAGTAGTCGTAGTATTAGTAAGTAGCAGTACAAATAATAGTAGTAGTCGTAGCAACAGGAGTAGCAGTATCAGTAGTAGCAGCACTAGCAGCAGCAGTGGCAGTAGCAGTAGCAGAAGTCGTGGTAGCAGTAGTAGTAGTCGTAAAAATAATAGTCGTAGTAGTAGTCGTAGAAATAGTCGTAGTAGTAGTCGTAGTCGTAGTTGCAGAGGCAGCAGTAACAGTAGCAGTAGCAGTAGCAGCAGCAGCAGCAGCAGCAGCAGCAGCAGCAGCAGTAGCAGTAGTAGTAGTAGTAGTAGTAGTAGTAGTAGTAGTAGTAGAAGCAGTAGTAGGAGTAGCAGGCAGCCGCAGCAGGCAGCGGAGTAGTAGTAGTATAGTAGTATAGTAGTGAGTAGTAGTAGCAGGAGTAGTAGTAGTAGTGGTAGTAGTAGTAGTAGTAATAGTAGTAGTAGTGATCGTAGTAGTAGTAGTAGTAGTAGTAGTAGTAGTAATAATAGTAGTAATCGTAGTAGTAGTAGTAGTAGTAGTAGTAGTAGTAGTAGTAGTAGTAGTGCTGGTGGTGGCAGTAGTAGTAGTAGTAGTAGTAGTAGTAGTAGTAGTAGCAGTGGTAATAATAGCACAAGGAATACCCGTAACAGTTAAGAGTATCGACAGTAGCGGTAGTAGTAGCAGTAGCCGCAGTACTAGTACCAGTACCAGTAGTAGTAGTAGTAGTAGTAGTAGTAGTCGTAGTAGTAGTAGTAGTAGTAGTAGTAGTAGTCGTAGTAGCAGTGGTCAAAGAAATAATAGTAGTAGTCGTCGTAGTAGTAGTAGTAGTAGTAGTCGTAGTACTAGTACTAGTAGTAGTGGTAGTAGTAGTAGTAGTAGTAGTAGTAGTAGTAGTAGTAGTAGTGGTAGTGGTACTAGTGGTAGTTGTTGTACTAGAACTAGTAGTACCAGTACGAGTAGTAGTAGTAGTAATAGTAGTAGTAGTAGTAGTAGTAGTAGTAGTAGTAGTAGTAATAGTAGTAGTGGTAATGAGTAGTCGCCGTGGTAGTAAAAACACATTGGATGTACTCGCTGTAATACTCATAGCCGTCGTAATGGTAGTCGTAGGCGCAGTGGTAGTATGGATAATAATGGTCGTGGCCGTAGTCGTAGTAGTAGTACTTGTAATAGTAGTAGTAGCAGTAGTAGTAGTAGTAGTAGTAGTGGTAGTTGTAACCGTAGTAGTAGTAGTATTACTACGAGTTGTATTCGTTGTAGTACGAGCAGTAGTAGTAGTAGTAGTAGTAGTGGTAGTAGTAGTAGTAGTAGTAGTAGTAGTAGTAGTAGTAGTAGTAGTAATAGTAGTCGTCGTAGCGGTAGTAGTAATGAG
>CAUYUJ010015665.1:0-7500 GCA_963575745.1 Prorocentrum cordatum
ACTCCCTGGGCGGGTGAAGACCTCCTTCGCAACTTGATTAACTTGCTTGGTGACCGAGGTCATGTGTTCCGATGGGGAAACTGACCATCCTATGGGGGGGATCTCTAAGAGACGTTCCTGAAACTGCGCGATTCTGTCAGGGTCTCTGAGAAGGTCATCGTCCAGCCGTGTCGACGAGGTTTGACGAACAACTCGCTCCTGATGAAGGGTAAGATTGGCAAGCACGGGAAGATGGTCGCGCTGCTTAGAGAAGTTGTCAAGCTCCTTCCATGTATGAACGGCAGAGATGTTGGAAGCCATACCCTGGGCAACGCATATGTAGTCAATGCGGTGCCGAACGTTCTTGTTGGTGACAAATGTATAGTCACCACTATCGCCCTGCATAGTGTTGACAGCTACCAGAGCCGCTTCGTTGAGAGATTGCCTGAATCTCGTCCCATGAGGGTCCTCGTCCTGACAAAATCCCTGGTCCCCAACCGTGGCGTCCGTATGGGTGCCGAGACGCGCGTTAGCGTCGACAAGCATGATTTGGACCCCCCAGGCGGCAAGTTGTTCGTCCAGAAGGGTCCAGAAGGCATCCCGATCCGAAACCTTGTGGCCAGAATGATATGCATATGCAACGGCAACAGTGAGTTCGAGTCCTGGAGCTTGAATCCGCACGATGAGAAGACGGGGAGCGGCATAAAGCACGGCGAGATGGCGGGGATGAAAGAGCAGAGGGCGGCCATTACACTGTCCGTAGGGTTCCTCGAGGTTGACCCAAAGCTCGACTCCCGCCGAGTGATTAATGTGTCCTGAAGCCAACACCTGATAGGCACCCTTTCTCTTCGAGCCCTGGGGGGTACGCGCCTCCTGGATCCCAACAAGATGGATTTTCTTGTCACGAAGCGGTTGCCTGGTTAAGTGGGACCTCATGCCTTGGACGTAGGTATTGCTCGACTTTGTGTGGGGAACCGTAAGTGAACGCGTGTTGTACTGTGCCAATGAGAGAGCAATCACTTGATGCTGCAGACGCGTGGGGGCGGGAGTGACGAGGTCACGGAGAGTGGCATGGAAGCATGGCGGCGAGGCGACGAAAGAGAGATTAATGCACTCACCAACTTGCGTCTGCACAAGAGATGGATAAGCTGAGGCAACCTCTGGTGGAGCGTCGAGCAACCAAGCCCATTCCACAGCTCGGGTGAAGTCAGTTAGGCCGTACAGGGGGGCGGGTAATATAGAAGGGTCTAACTTGCCTTTCATAGTGGCCCGGGCGATATTGTCCGCGATCGTGTTCCAGGGATGTTCCACGTGCCCTTTGACATGGCATATCTGGATTTCGCACCGATGTCTATTTCTGGCCAGAAGCGCGTATGTGAGTCTGGCGACATCTCTGTTAGCCTTGCTGTTGGACCTGCCATTGAGGAATTCAACGGCGTTGAGGCTGTCACCCCAGATGGTGACTGGCAAGGGCGCCTCCTGAGCGAGGGCGGCAAGAAGGGCCCAGGCAATGGCGAGGAACTCAACGTCCGTGCTATCCAAGTCTTTGGGGGGGTCCAGAATGCAGGATTGGGTCCACTGGGAACAGACGAAACCCCCATAGGCATGGCCTTCCTTGTCCTGAGAGAGCGCGACCAACCCCCAGCTCGCAGCGGTGCTATCGGATGGGTCGATAGACGCATCGGCATAATAGCGTTGGCGCTCCCAATCACCAAACCTGGGCGGACAGAGACTGAGGGCCACGCTTCCTGGTTCCTCCAAGTCGGGGACAGCCTCGCGTCGCCAAACGAGAGAACACCTGGCGCCCCTGTCAAGCCATGCAGTGGGGAGACGGCCGAGATCACAATGCAGGGACGATGGAGACAAGGGCGTCGACGATCGATGCGAGCGGGTCTTTCCGCAAGGCGCTCCGAGATATTGGGGGGAGACACTGGGCCCCAGGAGCCGTCGCCATGGCCTGGAACTGAGGGGGAGACAGAGCCAGGCGTATGCGACGACTCGCTGTCCCCTCTTGAAGGAGCCAGGACGCGGGCCATAGGTGGGTCATGGGAGACGGGAGGAGGAGCAGGGGTGTACTGAGCGCTCGGGCATGCGCTGAAACAGTCCTGCTGTCTGGCTTCACCCTGTGGGACCAAAGAGACGTCAGGCGCAGGCGCGGTGCGCTTGCTGGAGAAAAAGCTCGAAGTGGTGAGTCCCACTGAGCTCATCTCGCGTGACCTCAACTGTAAGAGGTCGACGAGGCACAGGGCGACAGGCTGCGCCAGCGAGGTGGTAGCAGCCGCGGCAAGAGATTGAAAGTGACTGGTGTCAGAATCCTCGCTGGGGTTCATGTACGATCCCGAGGGCAGCCCCGCGGAAAGAACGCCGAGGTCCCTTGACTCCTGCTCATGGCCAGTGAGGCCAGCAGGAGTCTGGTCCAGAGTGGGGCACGGATCCTGCGAGGTGATTGACGAGACAAATTGCGTATTGTCTCGCGTTGAGAGCCTAGTAGTGCTAACAAAATATTGCAAGAGGCTGGAGTCTGAGCTTTCACTGAGGTCGGACTGCGGGTCCCTGGGAGAGACCACACGGCCAGGGCCGCTGGGGCCCTGCACCTCACTGTCCTGGCCGTCTTGGCCAGGAGGAGGCGGGTCCGAGGGAAGGGAGTTTCCAGCCGAAGGCTCAGACGGGGCGGCAGGCGGCCGATAGTCGTGCGTGTGGAGAGGGGACTCCCAAAAACGCCACGCTTGTCCAGCCCAGTGTGGATTTGCAAGATGGCCTGGTCGGCCTGCCTGGACACAGATTACGTGCCTTGCACGGAGGTAGGCGTCGAGAGCTCCCTGTAGCTCCAGGCCATGCTGAGTCGGAAAAGCAACCCTCGTGCGCTCAAGACGCTGTAGATAGGCTGAGCGACGAACTTCTGAGAGTTGCCATGCCACGCTGCAGATTATTTCCGCTTGGCTGCGCATTTCGCGCCTGCTGTTGATACCATGTACAGGGTGCAAGAGCGGATGAAAGCGTGGAAGGGTGCGCAAGCATGCTTCTACCCACGGAACACAATCTTCAAGCCACAAGGCCATTGCCTGGTCGTCTGACATAAAAATGGCATTGTAGTACCAGGGCTTGAGCTTATGCGACAGCCTCTCAGTTAGGAGCCCAGAGGCCGAGATGGCCTCAAGCAGGCCTGGAGGGGCAGGCTTGGAGGAAGGGGAGGTTGAGGTATCTGCCATCACTGGGGTTTCCAGTGGTTGAACGTGCCAAGAGTAGGATGCCTTTTCCCTAGCATCCGCGCTAGCATTATGGCTATCATTATGGCGTCTTGACCCCGCGCCGCCAGTGGGAATATTACTAACAGCATGCAGTTGGTATTGTGCGATTGGCTCAAACCCGGAGTTACTCGCAAGCTTAAAAGTCGGCTGTAGTCGTTCTCCCCCGCCCGACCTCCACCCGCCGTCCCCGCAAGTGGCTCGATCATTGGCTCGCAGAGACTTGCTGATAAAAGCTGGCTCGTGCCCTCTGCCAGCACTCGTAGGCGCAAAATCTGGTAGCGGAGCGGAGGCTGTTGAGTGGATATATTGCTGGGAGGCACTGGCAAGAGTCGACCGTGGGAGAGTCGAAAAATCCATAGCAGGGAGAGGATGTATTGAGCACGTCTAAACCCGCGTGCTGATGCGGCATGTGTGAGGACGAGAGAGGCACTGAATAGGGCGGCTCAGATAATTGGCTGGCCTCACCTGTGTCTACTGGAAGCTCAGGATCGTAGAACTTCGCGTGGACGTAGCCCCAGGAGATCTCTATGCGCTGTCGGGCAAGGCGCTGAGACACATGTGGGGGCTCGCCCGCGGGAGGCGACCGACTCCTCTCTTTGACGGGGTTGCCTTTGCCCTTGAAGCACATCTTGCCATTGTGGTCGATGTAGCTCTGAGGGCCTCGGAGCTGCTCCTGGGTGGGATTGACCTGGGTCGGGGCGAAATGATCGGGCGCAACGTATGGTGTCTCCTGCGTTGGCGGGAGACCCCACATCTGGGTCGGCCCAGGCGTTCCAGGAACTGGTTTGTCCTCGGGAGCTGTGGCCGCCGTCGGTGGTGTCCCTGGAGCTGGAGTCGCTGGTGTCGATGTAGCTGCTGCTGCAAACGATGCTGCCGTCCGTGTCCCAGGAGGGGAGGCCGCTGCTGCAGTCATGAACGCCGTAGGAATCGGGATGCCCTGAGCTTTGTACATTTCGTTGATGGCCGCCTGGAGCTGAGCATCTGAGAGAGAAGCCGGCGCTGATGCTGTACTCCCTGCTGCTGTAAACCCCACTGCTGGCGCCGTCGCTGGCTCGGCCGCCTGAGGCGTTGGGAAAGGGCCCGCTGGTGGTGGCGGAGCTGCAGGCGGGCAGTGGTTCAACATATACTGATGCATGAGCCTCATCTGCGCCTCCATCTGCTGATTGTGCTGATAGATTAGGTCGCGCTGCTGAAGTGCTGCATCTCGCTGCTCTTTGAATGAAGCGGCCTCTGATGGTGGCCCTGAGCTCGAGGGAGCTGTGCTCTGAGCTGTACCAGTCTCCACTACCATGGGGTTGGGAATCTCCTGGATGATGTCTGCGATCTCGGCCTTGATCTTGTTGTCGATGTCGATCAGGCTCTGGTTCAGGTCCCCAACTTCTTCCCGAATTTCTTCGGCCTGAGCTTCGAGCATATTGATCCTGGCATATGTGTTGTGCAATCGATCCTTGGCCTCGTTGAGCCTGGCCAGTGCTTGTTCTCTCTGCTGCTTCAGTGGTAGCAGCTGGTCCTGGCAGTAGCGGAGCATGGAGAGCTCCTCCTTGAAGTCTTCGTCTCCTTTGCGGGCCCGCAGGGCTGCCACAGCTGCCTTTACCAGCGTTGTCATGCGAGAGGTGAGCCTGTCTTTGAAGGCCTGCATGTGGCGCATGTCCGCGGGGGCTTGCCATTCGCCCCAGTTGGGGTGGGCCTGAGCGAACTGCTGTGTGGCAGGAACCAGCCTGGCCAGGTAGCGCTCGACGGCCTTGCGGGTCTCGGACGTCTCCTTGTCCTCGCCACGCTGGTGACGGCCACGCTCTTGAGGACGTTGGCGTGCCTGATCTGGCGGTGGTCTCCTGGAGTCTGGCCTCGCCTTTGCCTCGATCTGAACCCACGGCTGGCGAGAGGAGGTGGCTTTGCTTGACTTGCTGGCTGATCGAGGCCGCCGAGACTGACTTTGTGACTTCTTGCGTCTGTCCGCAAAGGCACCACCACACGAACAATACCACTGCCAGTGCTGGACACGCTCGTTGCAAGCGCCGCAGGTCCATCCTGGAGTACCTGTCGCCATCAGTGCGATGCGTGGGGGCTGTTGAGCACTGTGGTGCCCCCGTAGGAGAAGCGCTGCCCTGTGTACTCGAAGAAGGGTTCGAGCGTCTGACCGATGGCGGCGCCGTCGTCGGTGCCACGCGGGTTCTCGCTGTCTGGAGCGGGAACGACTCGATGCAAAGATTGAAACAGGAATTGTAATATTATGTGTCGTGGCTGGAAAATGGAAACCAGCGCACGTGAGGTCAGAGCTCCTGCGGGCGGCTTCCCTAGGCGCCCGCTCGAGCCCCAAACCTTCTCCTCCTCATCCTCGTCCTCCTCCTCCTCCTCGTCCTCCTCCTCCACCCAATACCCTCGGTCAACATTGTTGGACCGATCCCATCCCTCCTCCTCCTCCTCGTCCTCCTCCTCCTCCTCGTCCTCCTCCTCCTCCTCGCCCACCCTCAGGCGGGGATACAGTGGAGGCCCATGCCAAGAAGCACCCTGCTTGCCTCCTGGGTGCCCTGGGCTTCTTCGGTTTCGATGGTTTTGCTATGGAAGGCGTGACGCTCCCACACCAAAAATCACTGGACGCCCTAGGGTCTCAGGGTGGGGTTTCTCGTGGAATGCTTCTTGTGGTCGGACCCCTACTGTACAGTCGGACCGTGGTATAAGATCGAGGTCGGTTCGGGGAGGGTGCCCTAGTGTTTCTCTTGTGTGTTTGATGTGCCTGTGTACCCTGGGGAGGGTGCACTTGCTATGTTTTGTTTGTTTTGGCCGGCGGAGGGTTTCATGTTCTTCAGGGGTACTCTTCTGGCCTAGGTCCGACTGTATGGGGATCGACTAGAGAATTAATTTAAACCCATAATAGAATCGACGAGACATACGTAGAATTGTCTGTAGATCTGCCAACATTCTACGAGTTGTTCGTGAAGTCGATGAGAACATCAAGTTTTGGGATTAATCCGTTCTGCAGTCGATTCCCCAGTCGATTCCTGCGCCTTTTGCGCTCCACCCTGCCTGCGCCCTTGGCGTCTCGCGCCTCGCCCATCCCAGACCCCCGCAGCTTCCGAACAACATCGCGATGGGAGGCTTCGCCATTTTCGGCCCTGGGGGGACCCTACTGGGCCTAGGGACCGTGGAGAACGACTCGGGATGAAAAGCCAGTCCCTGGCAAGGGGTCCAGATCTCGTGGGGTCCTCGTCATGTCAAAGACATGACGTCGTGGGCCTGGGATCGCGATGTGGTTGCACGCTGGCTTTGCCGAGGTCATTGCATGGAGGTGTCCGCTCCCTTCTCCCCCTTAAGAATTGCGCTGGACACCCTCCGTAGCCGTGTTGGCTGTAGGGCTCGTTCTTGGTCGGACTTCCGATACCGCAGCGCACCGGGTAGGCCCCCGTTCGGTTGCCATGGCCACAGGCTTGAATGTGCTGGCTTTGGTCAGTTTCGTCTGTGTCTGTAATGCAGTTGGTGAGGGGGAGGATCTCAGGATGGAGCTTGCGGACGAGGTACTCTCCAACAAGCAGGCGCTCCTGAGTATCCCTTGGGAAATCTACAGGGACACGCCATCGTTCAGGGATGTTGGCTACGTGGGCGAGTTTCCGATTAGAGATTCTGCTGCTACTGAGATCCACCTGAGTTCGTTGCAGACTGCACGGGAAATCCAAGGATTCCCACCGAACGTTCTGATTGGCAGGGCCTTGGTCAAAGACTCCCTCAAAGTGACACAGCCTCCTTCGAGTTTCCGCTTCTCGGGCAACGGAGGCGAGGAGATCAAGCATTTGAACGGTCTGACGAACCCTGTGGGCGACCTGACTGTGTGGCAGTGGCAGAGAATGAGGTGGTCTGCTGCGAAGGAGTGGCTGGAATATTGGGCTGACCGGGGGATTGGGGGCAGCGAGCGGTTGGCCATCATCCATTCCAGCGGTGATGTCCTGTACGGCGGTTGTGACGAGAACACCATCGTCTACAAGTACAACAGGATCATCAACGCGAGCGGCGGCACGCAGAAGATTGTGATGGCGGCAGAGCTGAGTCCTTGGCCAGCCGACCTGGGGTGGAGCTATAACATGACTGGGTCTAGCTGGGTTGAGGGGAGGAGGACCGACGTGCTTTCGGACGTGAGCCTGCCCGATGACTGGGAGTCGACGTATGCCAACTGCACCGACCCCAGCCAAGGCCCGTGCAACTCCTCACCCAAGTATATGTACGCCAACTCCGGCTTCATGATGGGTACTATCGACGCTCTTGTTGACATGATCGCAGATCT
>CAUYUJ010015665.1:12500-15000 GCA_963575745.1 Prorocentrum cordatum
CCTGAGATCCGACGGCGCGAAAAACCTGCGACATCGTGTCCCGAGCCACATCGACCTGTGAGGGTCCTGGGGCCCGAGGCCGGGCGACGCGGCCCGGCATGAAAGGCATGGGAAGGTGTCGGGTCACAGCCCGGGCCTCCAGCGGCCATCCGGGAGGAGCCGGGCAGAGCCCTTGCACCTTCTCGCCGAGGCGCAGCTGCCGGACAGCACCCCCCCGACGCCAGGGAGCCACCCGGAGGCGACGAGACGTCCGGAAGCCTCGAGCCTCGGGCCCGACTTTCTCTGGGACCCGCGCCGGGATCTCGGGGCCTTGCCCTGTATAGGATCCCTCGAACGCGTGGCCGCAGAGGCCTCGAGCGGCGCGGGCCCCGCGGGCGCCCGCGGCGCCACGGGCCACCACCGCGCGCCGCCTGGGCGCGGCGGCGCGGACGGGGAGCGGCAGAGGGAGGGCGGCGGCCGCCACGGCGAGCTGCAGCCCCCGTGCCAAGGCCTGCTCGTGCTCCGTCTGGTTGGCCCAAGAGGGGGGCCAGCTCAGCGTTAAGTCGGGCGTGTCCCTCTGCAGGAGGAATACTGCAAAATAGTAAGAACATATTCTGGGGACCATTTTTTTACTATTGTTGAGCATTTGGGGGGCATTGAGTGAGTATTCGTAACGTTTCGCCCAACATCACCCTGTAGGGGAGCAGGCCCGACCTAAGCTCAGCGGGGGTGGTGCAATAGTAGGGGAGCGAAAAAATTGCATAAACATAAAAACTCAGAGGTCCGCGCGGAGTCCTCGGATCGGCGCTGAACTCCCCTACCTGGCGCGCGGAGCGCGCCAGGGGCGGCGCCGGAGGCGCCGCCGGGGGGCCCCAGGGCCGATCCGAGAAATTCCCGCGGATCTCTGAGTTTTTGTGCTTATGCCATTTTTTGTTCCCCTAATTAGATCTGGAAAAGTGGCACTGCAAATGTTGTTGCGCGGGAGACTCGTATATTGCACTGTATTGCAACTGCTGCAGCGCACGCAAAAGCCCAGCGATGCGCTGGCGCCCCGGAACGTACTACACGTTCCTCAGCGGTTGCAGCCCCGGGAACGTGTGGCACCAGAGCTGCTGCACCACCCCCTTGTAGTTGGACCCCCAATTGCATCAACCAGACTTCTCCTGCTCGTCCTTCTCCATTCCCTTCCATTATAAATAACTCCTCCCTGTCGCACTCCGAGGCCAGTCGGAAAGGCGGGCCAGGCGTTTCGCCCGAGACTTCCTTACCTCGGGAGCCTTGAGACGGTGGTCAATGCAAACGGGGGTCGGCCAGAGCACCCGATCTTGCAGGATCCTGCAGGGCCAGGGTCGCATTGACCCGGGCTTGGGTGCAGGAGCCTGCAGGATCTTGCAGGATCCTTCGCATTGGCCCGGGTTTGGGCGCAGGATCTTTCAGGATCTTGCAGGATTCTGTAAGGCCTGACTGACCCGGGTCTAGATTGACCCGGGTTAGAAGGTCCCCGATTACCGCCCACCATCCTGAGTCTTTACAGCTTGCAAGAGTTTCGCGGATCGAGGGCGGGCCGTTTTCAACATGTAGTTCTCGCTTTAGCGCCGCGCACCGTCGTCTTTGCAGATTGCAGGAGCTTCGTGGATTGAGGGTGGTTATGTTTCATCATGCGGTGGTGTTGAAGTTCTGGGAATGCGTTCGGGCACGATTCAAACTCGTCAAGACGCAACGATCAAGTTGACTTGTGGCGCTGAAGTTCCAATAATGGTTTTCTGGCACGGATCAGGATGTTCGAGCTGTTGTCTCCCAACGGGGCACTTGGGTCAGGAAATGAGTCCTTCTAGAGGCCGATGAAGACTGAGCTTGGAGGGATTAAATGATTATTGTAACATCATTAATGAGGCTTGGATTTGCACAGGTACTCCTCCTTCCCCGTGTCCTTATCCCCCTCGTCCTCTCCCTCCTCCTCGCGCGCGGGGAGGCGGTGCGCCCGCGGAGTGGCCGCGGGAGAGCGGCAGCGATGCTGGGCGCAGCCGGTGCAGCGACCTGCATGGCCCCGAGGGGGCCAGAGATCCGTCGACGCAGTCCGAAGAAGCAAGACGGAGGATTGCAAAAAAACCCTGGGTTTTCAAAAAAAACTTGGGTTTGCAAAAAACACGGGTTTTTTGCAATCCTGGGTTTTTTTGCAATCCTTCGTTTGTCGCCGTGTTTGGCCTTTGGGACGCTTTCGGCGGGCCGAGGCCAGCCCCCCTGACTGGCCTTCGGGTCGGGCGTGGGCGCTTTTTTTTCCCCAGGGCCCGCACAGGTGCATTTGGCTCGAAAAACGGATGGGGCCTAGGGCTTTGGCAATTAAGGATTGCAAAAAAAGGATTGCAAAAAAAACGATTGCAAAAAAACGAAGGATTGCAAAAAAAACGATTGCTTTCGCAATTAAGGATTGCAATCCTTGGTTTTTTTTGCAATCGATTTGTCGCGATGCCGCATTGTTTCGCCACGTCGGCTCTCAGGGGGGGGAAAGATACCGGTGCCG
>CAUYUJ010015665.1:17500-37500 GCA_963575745.1 Prorocentrum cordatum
TGCCGCACCTTTTCCTGTGCAAGATCTTCGGCACCGCCTGTTTTCTGGGCCCTCCGGCCGCCTGAGGCCCCGCCCGCCCGCGCCCTGTCTCCCTAATTCCCGTTTAGCTCTTGACCAGAAGGGGCCCGCTCCCGACCCGCCGACCACAAAAGTGTGTGCGTTGTCCGCTCGTCATGTCTGTGTGTGTGCGTGTGTGTGTGCGTGTGTGTGCGTGTGTGTGTGTGCGTGCGTGTGTGTGTGCGTGTGTGTGTGTGTGTGCGTGTGTGCGTTGTCCGCTCGTCACGTCTGTCTGTGTGCTGCTCCCCCAGATCCGCCTCCGGGCCACCCGCGCCCCTGCCCCGGCGGCGGCCACGGCGGGCACGGCGGCCCGCGCGGGGCACCGCCGGGCCGCCCGCGGCCGTGCCACGGCGGCGAGGCGCCCGCGGAGCGGCAGCGGGAGTCCAGGCCTCCCAGATGGGGTCGGAGTGGATTCAATCAACTCGGGCGAAGAGAACTACGCACATGCACCGATCCTGGCAAGGCCCATTTTCGACCCAGGATCGGTGCATATGCCTTCCTGGCCAAGGTAGGAGGGCGTATGCACCGATCCTGGGCTCAAGATGGGCCTGGCCAGAATCGGTGCATGTGCATAGTTCTTTTCCTTCTATCAACGGCACCGTAACGGGTATTTACTAACAGGTATTTTGAATGTTTGCCGAAAGTTGCCACCTTAGGGCCTTTCTCTTGCATTGCAGCTTTGCCCACATCGGGAAGAGTTGGGTTCGCTGGGTCACTGGCCAAAGTACCCGTTAGTGGACTCCCCGTTTGAGGGGCGCTGATTCAAAAGGAGCACGAGGTCATGATGATGACACGTTCCAAGTTGTTACCAGCCTCGAGCGTATCCTTATCCCTAAGATTGGCGCGCCAAGAGGCGATGACGATCTGAGGGATTCGCCCTAGAAAACTGAGGGAATCCCTAAGATTGGCATCGTGATGAGGAGGTGCCCAGCATAGGGATAGGGATATGTTCCAGGCTGGTAAAAGTTCACCAGGGCTCCAGGATGTCGAAGGCTTGCTGTCGTCCCACACGGGCTGCAGAAACGAGGGCCGCCAGATGTTCTGGGGATCCCGGAGGACATCCTGCGCCAATCCTATCATGACATCCTTCTCGTCCACAAGATGGGGCCGCAGGACCGCTCCGCATCGCCTCGGCGATGCGGCTCGGTGTGGACGTGGACCTCGATGCCCTCCGCGCCGACGCCGCCGATGCATCGGCGGTGCTGGCGATGCGGCGCGACCCTGCTCTGGGCCCCTCTGCTCGGACCCCAATCAGGGAGGCCTCCAGGGAGAGCGGCGGAGGCGCTGCCCCCGGCCGCCACGGCGACGGCCCGTGCCGGGGCGCCGCGCAGCAGCACCCCGCGGCGGCGGCGCCGAGGGTCACGGCGCTGGAGCGGCCCCCGCTGAGGGCCGCGGCGCAGGCGCCCGCGGCGCGGCCGACGGCGCTGCGGCCCGCCGACCTCGCGCCGGAGTGCGCGGGCAACGCTGCCCAGCGGCCGCTGAAAGCAGGTATGTTTCAGTAGCGTTTCACCGATCCCTATCCCCCATCCCCATCCACGTCTCGAGTTCCACCGTCTCACCACCCCAGTAGGGGATGTGCTCCTCGAAGGCCGAAGGGGACCGCCCATGTCCCCATCTCGGGTGCAAATCGGCCAGTGGGGCCCAGGCCACGCCAGTGGAGATAGGGATCGGTTGAACGATGCTCACCCGGTTCCAATCTGCTTAAAGCGCCTTCCTACTTCAATGATCGAGTGGATGCCCCCTGTTCCCTCCTCTTCACGGGGCGGGCGGAGACCCAATATACTTTCAACGCCTCCCTACTTTATGTTTCTACCTACTTCTTCCGACCGATGGGTAGGGGCATAGGTGACGTGGCATCTTCGGGGGATCTCGTCTGAACCCCAAAGTCGGTGCCTCTCTTGTCCCCGACGCAGGCTCGATGCGAATGCAGCGCGGATTTGGTGTAGATTCGTTGCGGATTCGACGTGGATTCGAGGCGGATTCGATGAGCCCGACATGGAGCCCGACACGGATTCGACTCGGACAGGGGCCAGACGGGAAGGTCAGATTCTCCCGAAGAGGTAACATACGATAGGCGCAGGATATGAGTTCTGTTATCCTCTTGCGCGTAGCAGTCGTTGCCCAGGCCAACCCATCCCCCGGGGTAACGGTAACGACCGAACGTAATTCCGAGGGGGCGTTTGGACCCACCCCCCATGTGCTGGTGTCCCCGGGTGAACTACCGTCGGGGTATTGAATTCAGGAACCCTAAAATAAGGAACGAGGCCCCTTCTTCCCAGAAGTTGAACTTCGATCTCCCGTGGCAGACCTCGGGAACACCCGAGGTAAACTGTAAAACAGTCAAGGAACACCGAGCCCCTCCCCAACGAAAAAGGGTTCCTTCTTCAGCGCCCCGACTGTACGGCGACCGCAGCGCACCCGCGGCCCTACGTACAGTCGGGGCCCTGAAGAAGGAACCCTTTTCGTTGGGGAGGGGCTCCGCGTTCCTTAGTGTTTCACAGCTTGCCTCAGGCTTTCCTTATGTTTTCGACCGGAAATCGAAGGTTAACTTATGGAAAAAAGAGGCCTCGTTCCTTATTTCGGGTTCTTTAGGTCAAGGCCCCGACTGTACCCTATACCCCACCCCAGCGCTGCCGTTGCCCAGCGCAGCGACCCCCCGTCGCGCGCGCGCATCGCCGATCGGGGGGGCCCGTCGCCGATAGACAGTCCGCCCGCACAACTCAGGAGGGAGAAAAAACACACAGACACAATGAACCGTCGACCCCCCAGAAAAGATTGGAACATGTGGGAAGTGGGGGGGAAGACAGAACCCCAGAAGATGTGTGAAAATATGGGGATGTATGTTTATGTGTGTGCATTTGTTTGTGTTTCCTGGGGCCCCTTCCATAACAAGGATGGGCAACCTTCCCAAGGGCAACCTTGCATGCTTGCCCCGTCGACCCATCCCCTTGGCCGCTTCGGCCGGCCGCGCCCCGCTCGTGAAGCGACGTAATGGCCATGGCCCTCCGAGGCCCTTGCATCCGACACCTCGGCGATGCATCGCCGATTCCGGGTCGAGTGGGCCCTCGCATCCTTGCCCTTTCGGCCCCTCCTCGGACGCCTCCGCTGGCCGCGCGCCCCGCTCGCAGAGTGTCGGCACGGCCCTCCGAGGGCCTCGGCATCCTTCTACCGTGCGCTCTCGGGCTACGGGCTCACCCGGTGCAGACTGTCGGCTTACTGGAGGGCACGCGTGTGCGCGACGCCACGGCGAGAGCCCCCCATCGTCAGAACGGGCCCTCCCTCCTCCTCCTCCTCCGCCTCTTTCTCCCCCCATCCCCTCTCCTCCTCCTCCTCCTCCTCCTCCTCCTCCTCCTCCTCCTCCTCCTCCTCCTCAAGGTACGGGCTGACTGTATCCGTAGGTCACCCCCAGGAGCGCGAAGGGAGCCTGCGCTTCGCGCGTCGTGGCCCGGGCCAGAGCGGCTGCCCCGTCCTCCGGAGGGGCCCGCGCGAGGGCGCGGAGGAGGTCGCGCCATCGCGGGGCGCGGTCTGCGGAGTTCGGCGAACTGGGATGCCACTCCCGGGAGGTCAGATTCTGCTTTCGCCCTGGTCCGAAGTCCGGCTTAGTCCGGCTTGCTCCGGCTTGATGCCGCTGAATCCCGCTGGATCCCGCTTAGTCCGAGGCCCACTCCTGCGCAACAGCCCCCAAATGGGGCTAAATCCTCCTCCATCTTTCTGACGAACACCTCCCAGTAGTTGCTTCCTAAGGTGACCTGGGATGTGGACATGCAGCCAGGGCGCTGAAGCAAGGGCCGCTTTGGGCTGGGGGTCGGCGGCGAGCGGGGGGGAGGAGCGAGAAGGAGAGCTGCCTGCTCGAAAGGCGGCGGGGTTCCTCGGAGGCCCTCGCGCCCTCGGAGGAGCTTCCGGCATCTTCGGGGGAGGCTTCGAACACTTCTCGGGCGGCCGGGGGACTTCCGAGCCTTCTGAGAAGGCTGCCCTTAAGTCGGGCCTGTCCCTCTACAGGGGGGGATATTCAAAAATAGCCAAAAAATACTCTGGGGACTATTTGTTGACCATGTTTGAGCATTTTGAAGAGTATTTTTTTAGTATTTCTGATTTTCCATCCAAAATCGACCTGTTGGGGGACAGGCCCGACTTAGGGCTCGCCCCTTATCACTTCCCCCCCTCGCGCTCGCCGCCAATGTGGACGTGCAGCCAGGATGCTGAAAGAAGGACCGCTCTGGACTCAGAGGATGGGGCTCCGCTGTGCGGGGCGCCCCCGGTGTTCTGCCAGGGGAACCCGTCCGTGGCCGAGGCTCGCCGTCCGTGGCCGCAAAAGGCTCCTTCGTCCCTCGTGCTCCTCCTCCTCCTCCTCCTCCTCCTCCTCCTCCTCCTCCTCCTCCTCCTCCTCCTCCTCCTGAGAGCACGACGGCTGCATCCCCGCCTCGCACGAGCGCTCGCCCCCAGGAGTACGTGGGCCGCCTGGCCGCGGCCCCGAGCCGCCCATCGCGCGGCGAGGAGCCGTCCTGGGCGCGGCCGGCACGCCCCGCGGGCCAGGCCGCGCCGGCCGCGGCCGCCCGCGCCGCCGGCCGCGCGTCGTACTGCTACGAGCCCGCGCTGCGCAGCGCGGTGGTCGGCCACGCGCAAGAGTGGCCCTTCGCCGGAGTGACGTTCTGGAGCGGGCCCGCAGGGGTCCCGCCAGCATCCACGGCGTTTACAGTGGGTGTGATTGCTCAGGCGGTCGCAAACCTGGAGCAAGGGGGCGTGGATTAGCGACGGGTCCCGTTTCCATGGGAAATCGCAGATTTCCGCCGCCGAACGAGGCGGCACCGGCCGCATTTTGGGGAGGGCACGTCCCCCGACCCATGGATCTGGCGACGGCGCGCCAAATCCATGGATCGCTAATCCATATTTGCGCGCCCCCGAATTACGCTGGGGTGTGGTCTGCGACTGGCGCCGTTGGGGCTGAAGGGGGCCACCGTGCACGTTGCGCCAGAGGCTTGGCGAACCCTCGTCGGGGCGCGGCAGAGAGCTCTGTCGAGGTCTCGCTCAGCCCCCAGGGGAGGGTTGCAAACAAACCCTTGTCGAGCCACACCCTCGAGAGCCGCCGGCATCGGTCGGCGCGCTGGGATTGCGTGGACCGGTTCTCCCCCGCGGCCCCCCAACTCGGCGGCGAGAGAGGTAGGGAAGTGAGAAGAAAAAAGGCCTTCTCAGAAGCCCTCGGCGCCCTCTGAGAAGTTTTCTGCTTCTTCCGGGGAGGCTCAGCAAATTTCTCAGAAGGCCAGAGGACTTCCGAGCCTTCTGAGAGGGCCTTCTCTTTCTCAGTTCTTCCCTCGCTGGCCGCCGGCCAACGCTGCGCACCAGCCGAGGGCGCTCTTGCCTGGCGCCGCTCTTGCGTGCAGCCGAGGTGGCCTCCGATCCCGCGAGGCTGGCGAGCCCAGTGCCGAGCCCGTTCGCCGGGGACGCCGAGGATTCCAGTGGCGAAACGGCCTTCCGGGGCAACGATAGGGGGGGGATAGGCATAAGGGGGAGATGCATCGACCCTCATTCGCCCATTGATCGCCGAGAGGGGTCTGATGGCCCAAGCCGCCCAGGACGGTGCGGATTCACTATCGGGGGCCTATCGCCGATCTCTCGGCGATGTATCCCCCCTATGCCAGTCCCCCCCTATCTTTGCCCCTCAGTCCTCCTGGCTCGCCTATTGGCCCAGCACAGAATGTTCTAAGAACCTTTTGTGGTCTGGCACGACATGTTCTTATAACAGTTCTGACCGAGGCCGTCGTGTTTTAACACATCGGGGCTATGTTCTGAGAGCATTGCTTTTGTTCTCAGAGCATTTCTGGGTTCTGAGAACATGTTGTGGTAGGCCCGAAGGAATGCCGGGACTGTTGATCCCTGCTCAAAGGATGGGACGACAAGGGCTCTTCGGGGGCCCCCGAATGGTGCTAGGCCTCTCAGATGGGGTCGGAGTAGATGGATCGGAGGATCATGCCACATCGCCGATACATCGGCGATGCGGCTCGATGTGGTCCCCGAGTTTCTCCACGCCGACGTCGCTGGAGCATCGGCGACGTCGCCTATGCATCGCCTTTGAATCGCCGACGCATCGCCGATGCGGCGAGATCCTCCGACCCCATCTACTCGGACCCCACCTAGGAGGCCTCTCATGGTGGTGATGACCACATCGCGTGGTGACTCAGTGGGGATTCTGAATTTTCGGTCGTTCTCGCTGGTTCCTGGAGGGCTCCCCGCCTCGGGATGCGCTCCATCCGCTGCGCCTCGCCGAGAGCTTGCCAGGAGCGCCACCAACGGCCGCTGGAGACCCGGGTTATGACCCAGCGATTAGAGCACTCGGAGGAGGGCCGGTGTGGCGAGTCGGTGAGGAATCGGGGTCACCGCTCGCCCTGAGGACGTCTCGGGCGACTGGGGCAGGGTCCAAAACAGTAAGGTGCCCGACCGCGCGGTGAGGCCGTTGGGGATTCCGAGGTCACCACGCGGTCCGTCACCGCACGGTGCTGGGTACCCGAAGGTATATTCAGAAATACTTGTGTCTTCAGCTCGCCCAGGATGGGATCCGAGTATAGACAGGGTCGGAGAGTTGCGCCGCACCGCCGATGCATCGGCGATGCGGCTCGATGTTAGGCCCGACGTTCCCCACGCCGACGTCGCCGATGCGTCGCCAACGTCGGCGATGCATCTTGGCCGCCGATCCTCGGGCCCCATCTACTCGGACTCAACTTGGGAGGCCTCTGGTGAGGTATTTGCCAGTTTTCGGCCTCCCGGGGCCCGAGGAAGGTGGGCCCAGGACCGGCCTGGCCAGCGGCGGTGGGTTGTGTGTAGATCTCGTCGCCCCCTCGAGGAGCTGCGGCGGCAGGTCTGGGAGGAGGCGCCGCGGCGGCGCAAAATGGGGTCAGGGGCAGCGTCAGGTGAGCGACGCAAAAAAAGCAGACGGGGTCGACCGCGCCGACATTTGGCGCGAAAGTGGCCCGCGTCGGGTCGCACGTGAGCGCCCGCGCTTCCCCAAGGCAGCGTGCCGCGCTGGCGGCCCGCGTAAGCTGCCGCGTAAGGCCGCTGCCGTCGGGGCGTTGACCCAAGGAACGAGAAATAAGGAACGAGGCCCCTTTTGCCCACAGGTTACACTTCGATTTCCAGTGGGAAACCTCAGGGAAACCGAAGGCAAACTGCATAACATCCAAGGAACACCGAGCCCCTCCCCAACGAAAAGGGTTCCTTCTGCAGCGCCCCGACTGTATGTCACATCGCCTGAGACCCGCTTTTGATCGTCGCTCAGGTGGGGAGGAGCTCAGGGGCGGGGGTCGCTTCCTGGATCTCTGCGATCTCCCTGGGCCGCCTGCATGGCAGCGGCCTGGTGCACTTCGGAGTCGTCGCCGGGGCGGGCCCCATGAGAGGTCCATGGGCTGACCTGGGACCCCTCAGCGGCAATTTCGGGGGGGGACTGGCTCCGGGGGGGGGAGACGCATCGGCCCCCGAGCGCCCACGCATCGCCGATGCGGGTCCGACAGCCCGCCCCGCCCAGAAACTTGCAGCTTCGCTATCAGGGGCCTACATCGCCGATGTGTTGGCGATGTAGGCCCCTGATAGAGGGGAGGGCAACAATCGCCCCTTCATCGCCAGTAGTAGGGGCCCAAAGCCCCAGCCCGGACAGGAACGGGCGGGATCGCTATCGGAAGCTTACCGCCGATTTGTGGGCGATGTATCGCCGATTCCGGGTTGATGTTCCCTCCCCCCCTTGGAGCCAGTGCCGCTGCCGTTGATCCTCCAAGGCGTGGAGGGCGCGGGGGGGGCGGGGCGAGCAGCCCGGCGGCTTCTCGAGACGAAGACCCTTGCCTCCGAAGGTTGAGTCGGGCACATCCTTCTGCAGGGGGAAGATTCGAAAGTAGTCAAAAAAAAGTAGTCTGGGGACGTTCGTTCGATCATTTGTGAGCACTGTTCGAGTTTGTTTCTCTCGTCCACAATCCGCCAGTAGGAGGACACGCCCGACCGAATCCCAAGGGCTGGCCCAAGATCGGCGGCGATCGTGGGCGGAAGACACCTCCGTAGATCCGCGGCCTTGCTGGCCGGGCCCCGGGGCCGCGACCCCCCGCGAGCACGGGGCGCGTTGTCTTCGCGGTGGCCCCGCGTGGAGCGCCTCCGTGCCACCGCGTGCGGCAGGTTCGCGTCGCGACGACCGGCGGCGACCCCAGCGCGGGCATTCGAGGCTGAGCGCCGCTTGTGGCCCAGAATCGGCCAACATGGAAGGGTCTGGCGATCGAGAAGCCGCCGATCGTGTTAGGTTGAACGGTCGACGCGGTGTCACCTAAACAACGCCAGTGTCGACACGGCACGAACCCTCAGTGACTATGCGCGGGGTCGCGCCCCAGAATCCAGACCGCGAGGGCGCGGACACGGTGCCCGTGTCGCGGGCAAGTCAGGGGAGGCGGGCCTTCTCCGAAGGCGCGGAAGGCCTCCAGGTCTTTGATTCGATCCTAAGCCTTCTCCGAAGACGCAGAAGCTTCACAGAAGGCCGGAAGGCTTCTGAGAAGCCGCGACGCCTTTTGAGAAAGCTTGATCCCTCTGACTTCCCCCCGGGCGTGTCGCAGGCAAGAGGCCGAAATCGGGCGGGTTGCTGGACAATTCTAGCATGGGGGTCTCCCTTGCGGTTTCGATAGCGCCCAAGACGGCCCAGGAGGCCTGCAAGGTCGCCCCGCGGAAGCCCGCCCCCCTCGCTCAGGGAGGGTCGTACGACAGAGGGGGGACGGGAAAGCGAGATCAGAGGCAACGATAGAAGGGGAGGGGGGGGAGAGAGTTTCAGGGCAGGACGCGTCGACCCCCAGTCGCCCATCCATTGCCGGTGGTTGGGGCCCAAAACCCCAGCCCGGACAGGAACGGGCGGATTCGCTGTCGGAAGCCTATCGCCAATCTATCGGCGATGTATTGCCGATGATGCCCCCACCCTGGCCCGGTCACCCGTATCGTTGCCCCTCGGGAGGGTACGATTCTGGCATCGTTCAGATGTGTGAATGTTGCTTGGCCAGACAAGTGCCAGAACATCTGGAACAGCTTGGATCATCTTGGATAACCTTGCGAAACAAAACCATGCACGAGACAGAACAATGAGCGGGGAAATGACTTCGCCCAGAATCTGCTTTCGATGGCTCTGGGGCGTGATAGCGGGAACCCGGGGCCGAAACCGAAGAAGACCGTCCAGGTTGACATCTCGCACCGGCGGGGATCTGAGTCAGCTGATCGGCTACGCCACGTTTCTGCTATCCCCCCCCTGGGTCCGACCCGACCCTCGCGCAGCACCCCCCGACCTCGACCTCTTCACTCGGCACCTTCCGGGCCGCAGATGCCGCGCGGCGGCAAGGCCGCAGCGGGTGCCTCGGCGGTCGCCGCGGCCGAGCGGCGGCGGCACCCGCTGCCCGTGAGATCCGACAGCGCGAGACAGCGGCAACCATCGCAGACCTAGAGGTTGACACCAACACCAAGATCGGCGGTGTGCCTCCACCGACGGAAGACGATCCCGATCTCGGTGATGGTGGTAATAATCTGGCTTCCAAGGTGGCCGAAATATTGCCACCAACACCGAAATCTAGGATCACTTTTTCCATGTGGAGGCAATCCCCTGTGCTGGTGTTGGTGCCAATTTCCAGGCCTCCAAAACCAGAGCCGGAGCCCCAGACTGGCGGCTGCAGCGTGGGTGGTTGCGCCTTGGTGTGGTCTGCGAAGGGGGCCAAAGGTTCCAAGCAGTGGCGAAGCGTCATGGCTCGCCTATTAGCCCTACCAAACACTGCTCTAAGAACCTTCCGTGGTCTCCACGAAATGTTCTTAGAACATTTCTGGCGGGGATTGTCTTGGTTTAGCACATCGGGTTTATGTTATGAGAACATTGTTTGTGTTATTGGAACATTTTTGAGTTCTAAGAACATTTGGAGGTAGGACTATAGGAATGCCGGGACGGTCGGTCCCCGCTCGAAGGTTTGAACAGCGCTCGTCCAGGCGCGGCAGGAGTCTGTATCGAGGCCATCGCCCAACCCCGGGCGCGATCAGGCGCGGGTTGTAAACTGCACCCTTTTCGGGGAAGCGTAAGACCCGGGTTTGCCAGGACTCGGGTTCGCCATCGTTTTTTGACGACCGCGCCTCGGGTTTTGACGAGGAGGAGTTTCGTGGGATGTCTGCAGCGGGAGGCCTCGTCAAAATGCAGGCTCGGCCTCGTCACTTTTTTGACGACCTCGTCGGGGATTTCCGAGTCCCCTGTACCCGGGTCTTACGTCTCCCCGACCTTTGCAGACCTTCCCCTCAGAGTTTCCGACTAGACCCCACCTCCCTTCGTGATTCTTCCCGCCGGATCGATCCGTGAGGGTCTTGGGCCCCGACACCGTGCGAAAACACCCAGCTCGAAGAAGTTGAGACTCCAGGATCAGGGATGGCTGCATTTGTTGCGCACAATGTTCGGAAGGTGAAGGTTGGTCATTGTTGTGTGCCCAGACCCCCGACGTCATGAGTTGCTGATGACGTGGACCCCCAGAGATTTGGAGCCCTTCCGGGGGATTGGCTTCTCGTCCGCCATGATCTCTTCACGACGCGAGGGGGTCCGCGTCGAGGGGTTGCAACAATTCGACCACCAGACCTCTCCAGGGGCGCGTTCCGACCAGCACCTCGTGGGGACTCTAGCCGTGGACACGTGCCGGGCGGAGCGCGCCCCAAGAGACTCTCGATCCTCGACCCCCGATTCTCGAGCTCCGATCCTCAAGCCCCGATCCTCGAACCCCGATCCTCGACCGATCTTCGAACCCCGATCCTCGAACGCCGATCCTCGATCCTCGATCCTCGAACCCCGGTCCTCGACCGCCAGACCTCTCCAGGGGCGCGTGCCGCCCGGCACTTCGCCGGGGATCCAGCCGTGCAACCGAGCAGGGCGGATCACGCTCCAAAACTTGGATCCTCGACTTATGATGTGCCAACCTATTATGAAATTGGGCACGTCCCTCTAAGGGGGGGGAAATTCAAAAATAGTAACAAAGATAGTCTGGGTACGATGTTTCGATTATGCTTGAATAGTTTTCGACTGTGTCTATTGGGCACGTCCCTCTACAGGGGAGACATTCAAAAATGTAAAAAATGGTCTGGGTACGATAATGCTTGAATAGTTTTCGACTGTGTCTTTGATGTTTCGTCTAAAACTTGCCTGTAGAATAACATGCCCGACCTAAACCTAATTACCTTCGCCTTGATCACCAGAGAGGATTTCGAGCACCAGGAAAGTATCGAGCCTGTAGGGATTTCACGTGTCGGGCCCTGGGAGGCGATGCTCGTTCGGCACCTCGCCAGCGCGTCGGGCAGACAGCGTTTTGATACGTTTCGGGGTGCTCGAAATTTGCGATGTGGTCCTCAAGTACGAAGGGGGCATCATAATCCTCGACCCCCGATCCTCGACCTCGACCCCCGATCCTCGACCGATCCTCGCCCCCCAAAAAGCCTCGAACCCCGATCCTAGATCCTCGAACCCCGATCCTCGACCGATCCTCGACCCGAGGGGGGCCCGGGCGTGTTGGCGCCGCCGCCGAGAGGAGCAGCGGCGGCGCCGCGAGGAGGCGGAGGGCGCGAGGCGCGAGGCGGCGCGCGCGGCGGCCGAGCGGAGGCGCGCGGCCGAGGCGCTGCGCAGGCACGAAGCGGAGGAGCGGCTCCTCTCAAGGCTCGTTGCGATTGCTCGGGTTCGGGTCAAGTTCGGTGGCTTCTGATTCCGATGTGATTCGGTTTTGGATTCCGATCTGGACGCCGATTCCTCCAGGGAGGCCCAATCGCCTGCCAGTTTCCGCCGATTCGACTTTTCCCGACTCGGCTGCCGATTTCCGCCGATCCGATTGACTTCGATCGCCGATCCGACCTGTCGATTCGATTCTGGGCTCTCCTGCTTCTTGGGTTGTTTTTGATCGTGCAATCGAAATGTGGTGTTGTTTGTTCTTCTGTTATCGCAGGCTGTATGCTCAGGGCTGCAGTCCGCAGATTGGCAGGATCTGCGGACAGGTGCGTCGGGCGCCATGTAGTGGCTCCAGATACAAGCTCCAGCAACAAACCAAGGCTCCTCCAAGACGACCGCGCGTCGCCCCGGAAGTTCGCGTCAAGCTTGTCAGCCGCACGTCGGCCGCGGTTGCAGCGGAAATTCGCGTCATCTTCTTGACGGCCGCGCGAGGCCAACCCGAGTGTTACGTCTCCCCGGCCAGACGGCCGCACGTCGCCAATACGCATTGGCCGGCCCTCATGTTTTTCTATGCCTCGCTCTTCCAGGGGATCCAGGTTCGAGGTTTTCGGACGCTCCCGTCGGTCCTCGGTGGTTTTCCAGCCTCAGGGTTCGTTCCAGCATCTGCGCTTCGCCGAGAACGTTCCAGGGGTGCCGGGGTTGTCCTCAACGGCCGACGGAGAGCAGAGATATAACCCCCGAACCACCGGGCGGAGGATCGGTTCCTGAAGCACGTGACCATATTTTACACGATAGGTTTTGCACAATGAGAGTTTGCAACTCGTTATCATGTTTGGCCCAAGAGAGAGAGAGAGAGAGAGAGAGAGAGAGAGAGAGAGCATATATTGCGCCTGCTGCTGCCGCAGTTGGTTGCGGAGCCTGGTTCCGGCCGGGCGGCCATGGGCAGCGCTGGGCGATTTTCCAGCCAGGGCTGGGTTGGGCGCCTGCGAGGCGGCGCGGACCAGATGGAGTGCACCGCGGCGGCGGCCAACGGACACGCAACCGCCCCGCCAGGCTCGGCTGCGGCCAGGGCTGCCAGGCGCGGCCGCGGCCAGCAGTCAGGCGGCGAGGCCCTCGGCATTACGGATGTGGCAGCGACGACGGATTAGATTCGAGATCCCATGGCAAGATTATTCCGAGAGATTTTGTGGTCGGCCAGCGCCGCGCGGCAACGAGGAGGGGAAGGTCAGGACGAACACTGGAGGTCGCGGCCCCTGGAACACCCAGGGTCAGGATCCGTGGAGCATGGCAGCAGCGGATCAGCCCAGAGACCGACAGCATATTCAGCGCAACGGCAACAAACACAAAACTGACAAGGATCAGTCGGTCACTGACGCGGGTGGAGCACCATTAATCGATGGTGCGACGGATGATGGAGCGCCGGCGGTTAAGGAGGCGGAACCCCAGGGGATATTTACTACTCAGACTCGTTGGCTTGGCCGGGTTGGACACACTGCAGACAGTGGAGACAGTCGTTGCACCGTTGGGACACCAACGCTGACGTTCCGTTGTGGCGACGATTTGTGAAGTTGCCCGGATTTCCGAAAGCAATGTTTTGGCCAAGCTTGTCGACTTTTTGAACGCATTCTCGGTGCAGCTTCTTGGATAGATGCAGTGATCGCCAGTGTGAATTCTATGACCGGGGAGCGAGAAAGAGACGATTTGCGGTGGACACGGCGCAGCGCTTTATTCGAGGCCACAGTGAAGGCCTCACGCGATGATGCGTCAAAAGTCGCACTTCCAGGAGGTTGAGGCGAACGATCTGACCACCTCGTCGAAGATGGAAGGCCTGATGCTAGAAGAGGTGGCCAGTTCCACTGCCCAATGCACGCAGAAGCGTCAGACGTCGACGCGCGGCAACCCCGGCTACGAGAAAACGGCGCGGGCCCTGAGGCACGCGGGCGCGCCCCGGCCTGAGACGTGGCCGCCGTGCTCTCCGAGCTGGAGGACATCGACCTGGGCAAGGCCCAGACGGACGAGGCGTTGGCAGAGATCGAGTCGCGTTCCAACCAGAGAACGCGCATGCAAAACGAGGACTTCAAGCGAGCGGCCAAGCGTTGCAGGGGAGACGTCAGCACGAAGCCGAAGACCAGGGCGGCGGGGGGGAAGGCCCCGCCCCCGCCTCGCACCCCCGGAGGGCGCCTCGGCGACCAATGATATGGCCGAAAGCGGCGCGACCGAAGGAGAGGGGCTCGATGCTCCGACGGGAGGAGAAAGAAGCTTTCGGTCGAGCAGCTGATGAAGGTCACAAGGTTCGGCATCGGCAAGCAAAGGGGCCGCTGGCGCCGGGGGCGCCCGAACGAGGGCGACCCGAAGAACGCGAACCGCCGCGCCATTGACGGCCGCGCCCTCGGCGGGCGAGCCCCGCGCTCGGGCGCGCGGGCGGCGGCGACGAGGTTGATGCGGCAGTGGAGGGAGTTTGGAGTTGTCGAACGGCGGGGTCTACCTGGCCGCGCGAGCCGCCCCGGCGTTCGCGGGCCCAGGCGCTGGGGGCGACCTGGTCGGCCCGGCGGCCTTCGCCCGCCAATCGACAGCTTCGGCGGCGGAAGGGCTCAGCTTCAAGACCATCCCGAGGCAGCGCCAAAGGCCGCGCGCGTCTCGCGGCGCGGGCGGCCTGGCGACGGCACAGCTAGCGACCTCGAGGCCGCCCCCGCGCGCGGGGGGGCGCTCTTGGCACAGTGGAGGCCGCTGCTTGCGCGTGCAAAGTCAGAGTCTTAAATTAGTCATCAACCTCGCCCTCTTCTTGGCATGATCGAACGGAGAACTCCCTTTCTCCGCTTCTGCTCCTCGGCGCGCCGCTCGCGCCCCCCTCCAGCTTTCTTCGTTCGCCCCCCCTCTCCATCCTCGGCCGCCCCCTGCCCCGTTGGCCCGTCATTCGCTCGGCCCCGGAGGTGGCCCTCGATCGAGGCTTTGTTATCGGATCCCCCCTCCTCTCTTCTTCGCCCACCTCTCCTGCGCGACTGTCCAGACCGCTGCGCCCCCCGCGAAAAATTCGCGAGGGCCCGGCCCCCCCGCGCAAAATTCGCGAGCGCCCCACGAAATATTCGCACGAATCCTTCGCGCCAAGCTCTGTCCTCTCAGGCGCCCCCCAGGCAACCTCGCCCCCGCGAAACCCTCCAGGGCGATTCGCGAGGGCCGTTCCCGCGCGAGACCTCCCCGGACGACTCGCGCGGGAACTGAGCGGCGGAGACCCCCCCTGGGCTTTTCCGCCGCTCGGGCCGACGCCCCCCTGGCCGAGTCGGCCCGTCCTGGGGCCCCCCCGGGCGACCCAGGACGACGCGAGACAGTTGCGGCAGCATGACAATCACGAACGGAGTAGACCCCGAACATATTGTTCCATCTTTTCAGTGGGCTCGCGTTCCGCGCGCACGTCGGGCCCACTCAGATCGCGCGCCTGGCCGGCGATGTCGTGGGGCAAGGCGCCGCTGTCCTGGCCGGAGAACGCGCGGGCGGGAGGGCGGCGCCACTTGCGGCCCGTCGCGGGCGCCAGCGCGGCCCGTCGCAGGCGCCAGACCGCCGGCGCCTCCAGGGCCGCGTCGACGCACGGCGGCGCAATTTGCACGAGACCTCGCCTTTCCACCAACCCACCAGGACCCGCGTGCCAAGGCGTTTCGGGCCGCCAGCCCCCGCGGAGCAGCTGGGCGCGCGAGGCTCTTTCTCTCCTCCAAGAATCAGGCGCGCGAGACGAGCGCGCTTGCCCGCGACGGGCCCACTGGCCCAGGATCGCAAGCCAGACAAGCCCCCAGAGGTCAGTAGAGGGAGAGAGGAATATGAAGCGCTCTTTTGTCCTTTGCTTCAACTCCCATAAGAAAACCACCCCTGTCCCTTCGCTGGTCTCGCGCACCGCGCGCGCGGGGCGCGTTCCAAGCGCGCGCCTGGCCAGCGTAGTCCGGGGCAAGATGCCACCCGCTTCCCCGCGCGCCCCCAGACATCTGGGCAAACAGATCCAGTGCAAACGCGCGCCCCCGCAACACGCGGGCGCGCAAGTTGCAGCGCAAACGCGCGCCGTTCCTTCCTCGACCCATGAATCGACAACATCTGGCCGATCGTCTCGAACGCACCACTGCGCGCGACCTTGATCGTGAGTTGCGCGGATTTGCGCAGCCGCTTGCTCCTGCCAGGATGTCACTGAATTGGCGCCGCTGGAAAGTGGATTGCTATCTTTTCTCGATGCGAGACAGGCCGCTGCCCTGGAGAGCACGCGGCACAGGCGCGTCCGCTTGCGTGCGGACTCACGGTTTTCACATCTGCTGCGCAGAGCAGCGGCGGCATCCGGCCAGCCTGGTGCTTGTCAGTTCGCGAGCGGGACTTGCTCCTGGAAGGCGCAACAGATGCTTTGATGTCTGGTGCATCTCTGCGGGCTGTTGCAATATGGGGCGCGCTGCGAGGCTGGCCACGCGGTTTCGTGGATCGATTTCTCCGGGCTGGCTCGCAGCCGAACTCCAGCTCGCAACGGGGCCGGCGGCGCCCCCGGCATAGGCCGCGCCATGACTGGCCTGACCCCCGCCCCCTTCGAGGAGAGCAACGGAGACGGAAATCCCAGGGAAACGGCGCAAGGCGCCGGCGGCATTGACGGCGCACGCCGCAGCGCGTCGGCCCACGCAGTCGCATTCTGGCCGACGCCATCAGCGCAATGGGCACCGCTGACGCGTTGACCCCCGCGCCCCCGACGCGCGCGCCCCGGGCGGGGGCGGCGCTGCGATTACAGAGCAGGCCCAGCGGAAGTTTTGAAGAAGTAGCGATGTTGGTCGAGTTGCGCGACAGGAAGGCCAGCGCTAGCGGTAGCGCTTCCGCGCTTTGTCTGCATGGACAGAGCTGTTCCCCGCGCGGTTTGGACCCCTGGTCTATCGTTTGGTTCGCAGGCGGATGCGTTCGCAAACCTCTTGCGCAGTTCTTCTATCCCGCGGACGCACGTGTCGCTTTCGAGGGCGGTGTCGAGATGGATTCGCGGCCCCCTTGGGGCGTTCCCCGGCGCCGGACGCATCGCGTTTGGCGCGGACAAACTTGGGGCAGCAATTCGGCGGATGGAGAAATGCGTGCAGAAATCTTGCAAGACATTCTGGCGGGCCATTGCAAGACGCCGTCAGCGCGACCACGAATCTGCAATCCGAGCGCGGAACGCCCCAGACAATTTCTGAGGGCGACGAGGCGCGTCAGAAAATTTGGACACTGAGGTGTTCGAATCTGCTTTGCGAGCACGAACCCGCCCCAAACTTTCAAATTCTTTACGCTTCGCGTATCCCCACCAGCCCATCTCACAGCAGCAACTCTCGCGAAGCATGCCGACAGTCGTGTTTTTCAGGCGTGTGTCCGCTTGGCCCCGCATATCTCCCCTGTTCCTCCTTCCTCCCGCCTCCTTGTACATCCTCCTTGTGGGGGGAGCGGGAGAAGGACGAGGCGAAGGAGGAGGGAGAGAAAGCGCTCCTCGTGGTTTGAGTCGTTTGGGGTTTCTCGTCCTGGTCTGAGTCGTTCGGGCCCTTCTTCCTGGTGTGAGTCGTTCGGGCTCTTCGTGGTGTGAGTCGTTCGGGCTCTTCGTCCTGGTGTGAGTCGTTCGGGCTTCTCGTGGTGTGAGTTGTTCGGGCCCCTCATCCTGGTGTGAGTCGTTCGGGCCCCTCCTCCTGGTGTGACTCGTTCGGGCTCCTCGTGGTGTGAGTCGTTCGGGGCCCGCGTCGTGGTGTGAGTCGTTCGGGCTCCTCGTGGTGTGAGTCGTTCGGGCGCCTCGTCCTGGTGTGAGTCGTTCGGGCCCCTCCTTGTGGTGTGAGTCGTTCGGGCTCTTCGTGGTGTGAGTCGTTCGGGCCCCTCGTCCTGATGTGAGTCGTTCGGGCTCCTCGTGGGGCCTCTTGGGGGCCTCGGGGGCCTCTTGGGGGCCTCTTGGGGGCCTCTTGGGGGCCTCTTGGGGGCCTCTTGGGGCGTCGTGGGCCTCTTGGGGGCCTCTTGGGGGCCTCTTGGGGGCCTCTTGGGGCCTCGTGGGGCCTCTTGGGGGCCTCTTGGGGGCCTCTTGGGGGCCTCTTGGGGGGCCGGAGGCCTCTTGGGAGCCTCCTGGGGGCCTCTTGGGGCCATCTTGGGGCCTCTTGCGACCTCCGCAGAAGCGCAAAGGAGAGCTGCCCCCTGAGAAGGACAAAATGAGGCCAAAACCTTCGTAAAATCAATGATTTTGCTATGAGGGAAGAGAGGCGCGGCCCCCTCAGGAGGCCAAAATGGGGCCAAAACCTTAGTAAAATCAATAATTTTGGCTTCAAAGAAGAGCAGAGGGGCCAAACTGTGCCCCCCCGTCGGGGCCAGAATCCTCGTGAGGGTCGTCGTTTTAGGAGTCGGAAAAGACCCCTCCAACGACCCGCGGGACCTCCTCTCCAGGTCCAGGGGGAGGGGGTAGGGGGAGGGGTAAACCCCTCCCCGAAGGGGAAGAATGGGGTTGGGGGATTGAGAACAGAGAAAGCTCGCTAAACCACTCACGCCCAAAGGGCTGGTGGGACTTGCGCATCTAAGCCACGGGGCGCCACCGAAATGCGACCCGAGCACATGGGCACCCAGATGGCAAATCAAAGCACGCCATCGCCCCAATCCGCAATCCACGCCGGGGAAAGCTCTTGGAAGGCAAACCGAGCCCAGCAACGCCCAGATAGGCCATCTGAGCACAGGTTCGCCCGAATCGGCAACCTGAGCGGGGAATTTAACCCAATTTGCAATCCTCGCGCCGGAAAACTTCGGAAAGGCAATCTTGGCCCGAGAACGCTTAGACAGGGCTATTTGAGCACAGGAACGCCCGAAACGACAATATCATAATACATTTGTCCCCGAGCGACCCGAACGCCGGAGCGCGCCGGAATGCACGCTGGGCCCAGGAGCGCCCAGAAAGGCAACGCGCGCCAAGAAGCGCCCGAACCAGCAATCCGATTGCGGCCACGACCCAATACGACATCCGTCTGCCGCAACACCCTGAGCAAGCGACCCGAGCCCAATAATTAGGTTCGGCAGTTATTCTACATGAGGTCCACCGAGGGAGCCTGCCAAAACCTCCTGGCAATCTTCAGCTGCAAACTCGCCCCCAGAAGAATCCCAAACAATCCCACGATCAGAATCTGGGAAAACCTCCGACCCCAAAAAACAATTTGAAATCGAAACTCCACAACAACTCGAGGCAGAGGAATCGAAAACCACACGCGCGCTTGAAACATTTGAAAAATATGCCGGGTTATTTTCGAGATTGTTTTTTTTTCCTGTTGATGTAAAGTTTCCGAGGCCGCCAGGGTCTGCAGTCAAAGGTTCTTTTGTTCTAGGGCGTTATCAGGGTGTGTCAGGCGGCCAGAGATTGGTGTAGAGTTTCGCAAGTGTTTGTTTTGAGTTGTGCTTAATGTTTTAAGCGTTCTTTGATTTTGAATAAAATTGTTTAGAGCTTGCTTTGCAGTTCTCTCAGAGTTGCTGCAGAGTTTCGGCTTCCAGTTTTCTGTTGCTCTGGAGCTGTATGTTGTACAATGCTTCGGCTTAGAGCTGTTTTTCGTTGTTGTAGAGTTTGGGATTTAAAAGTTTTGAATGTGTTTGTAAAGTTTGAGATTTGCTGCGGTTTGAGCTTAGAGAAGTTCTGACCTTTGCTAGCTTTTCTTGGGGGGGACATTTTCGCAGATTTGGGTTTTAATACGCGTTGCAGTTTTGTCTCGGGGGGTGATGTTCGCAGGCTTCGGCGAGGAGATTGCCCAAATTTGTTATATATATATATATGTATATATGTATATATACACATAAATATGTATATATACATTTATACATATATATACATACATCTATGAGGTTCTTCGCGCGATATGGCGGTTGACCGCCCGTTGTCGCCATTGCCAGACCTAGCCCAAGAACGCCCAGCGAGGCAACTGGAGCGAAGGGGCGCCCAAATCGGGTTCCCGAGCGCGGACCGCGACGGACGACGCCTCAATTGGTTTTTCTGCGAGCGCTTGGGTTTGCTCTCTGTGGTGTTGGGCCCCATTTGACTGGGCGCCCCAGGGTAGTTGGCCTGGCCGTTTTCATTGGATTCGTCGGAACCCCCGCTCCGCGAGTTCGGCCCGGGGCGCAGGCGAAGATTGCGATCTCGCGGGGCCGTCCGCCAGATTTAATTTGGACGGGGCGCGCTCCTGCCGCGCCGCGTCAGTCGCGGAATCAGCAACCCACGCGCGGCCGCGCAAATGGAGAAGCACGAGCCCATCAAACGAAGCAGCGCTGCATCTCGCGCGGCGCAAGA
>CAUYUJ010015665.1:45000-87500 GCA_963575745.1 Prorocentrum cordatum
CAAGTCCGTCAACACTCAAGCTCGCACATGTTCGAAAACTCTTGCGCCTAGACACTCACGGCGGACATGTCCACACATATATATATATATATATAAATGTATGTATGTATGCATGCAGTCATGTATATATGTATGTATATATGTATGTATGTATGTATGTATGCATGTATGTATGTATGTATATGTATGTATATGTATGTATGTATGTATGTATGTATGTATGCATGCATGCATGCATGCATGCATGTGTGTATGTATGTATGTATGTATGTATGTATGTATGTATGTATGTATGTATGTATGTATGTATGTATGTATGTTTGTATGTATGTATGTATGTATGGATGGATGGATGGATGGATGGATGGATGTATGCATGCATGCATGCATGCATGTATGTATGTATGTATGTATGTATGTGTGTGCATGTATGCATACACGGTGAGCTCCACGCAGTGGCAAATTATTTATATGGGAGGGCCTGAGCCCAATCTAGTGCATCCGCCTTCTTACTTCATGCTTTCATATACATCGTCCGACCAGCGTGTAAAGAAAAAGCTGGTCCATGTTAGCGGGGGTCAGCCTGGGCGCCAGACCTTACAGGATCTTGCAGAGCCAGGGCTGCGTCGGCCCGAGCTCGGGCGCAGGATCCGGTGGAATCCTGCAGAATCTTGCAGGATGCTGCAAAGCCTGATTGACCCAGGTTTTCCCTGACCCGGGTCCGTAGTTGGATCCCCGAATGAGTACGGAGACGGACAGCAGTTCTGATCCATGTGGAACAGGACCTGCTTTTGCCGTCGGGCGCTGTCCACCGTCTGACAGAAGGCCGCATCGATTCGCAGGAACCAGCAGCGACTCGCGTGGATTAGCGTCGCCTGGCGTCGATCCGCAGGAGCCAGCAAGATAACGCGGGAGGTCCCCATGAGCTGCCACAGACGAGGCAGCCGCGTCGGGCAGCGCTAGGCTCACAGATCGAGGTTCCCAGATCTCCACGATATTGTTTGTTCAATCGGGGCGTGTTTTTCCATGAGCTCTCTCTGGGCTTTGGGACTTGAGACAGTTGACCTGGGGCGAAGCAACTGGCGAAACGATTGCCGTTGGGAGGAAAGGGTCGGCATCTGTGGAGCCGCAGACTGACACAATCAATCGTCGATTCCCCAGAAAATATAAGGAAATATGGAAAGTGGGGGGGGGGGAAGACGAAAACCCAGAAAATATGGGAAAATATGGGGAATCCTGTTATTTGTGTGTCCCAGGGCTCCTTCATCAACGAGAGGAAGGGGACTGGCTCAGGGGGGAAGACATGGACCCCGATCGCCCGTGGACCGCCAGTCGGGGCCCGGTCCTCCTCCTCGTCCTCGTCCTCCTCCTCCTCGTCCTCCTCCTCATCCTCCTCCTCGTCCTCGTCCTCCTCCGCCTCCCTCGTCTCCTCCTCCTCTCCTCCTCCTCCTCCTCTTCGGTCCTCCTCCTCCTCCTCCTCCTCCTCCTCCTCCTCCTCCTCCCCCCCTCCTGCTCCCTCCTCGCCAGGGGCGTGCGGTTCTGCTGTCGGGAGCCGGTCGCCGACGTGTCGACGGCTTCAAGTCGATGCCCCCCCCCCCCCCCGGGCCAGTCCCCCTGACCGCTTCCCCTCAAGTTGAGCGCAACATTCGTCCTCGTCCTCCAGGACGAGGAGGAGGAGGAGGGGGAGGAGGAGGAGGAGGAGGAGGAGGAGGAGGAGGAGGAGGAGGAGGAGGAGGAGGAGGAGGAGGAGGAGGAGCCGGGCAACATTCGTGCCGTCGTCTACCTCCTGGAGGCCTCTCGTCGCCACGGACCGCCACTGCCTCGAGATGGCGCTCCCTCGAGCCGGCCCAGGATCGCGACAACTCACAGCAGGCCGCTCCAGCTCAGCGATCCTCGAGTCGTCCCGGTCCATGTGTTGTGCTGCCCCTGGTATCCGCCGATCTATTTTTTTTGCGCGGCCCCAGGGCCATATTCATTTGTGACAGCCCGGAGGGCCCGATAAACGGGCCATGGGGGCTGAAGCCAAAACAAAACCCAGATCGAAGAGGTCATATCGGCGGAAGTTTGGGTTCCCGTGGACCCCCAGCTGAAGGTCTGGACCTCTTCCTGGGGACCAGCTTTTCATCCGAGTAGTTGTTTGACGGCCCCGAGGCCCAGTGAATGCCCCCAGAGTCCAAAAATAGCGAAAAGCCTTCCGTCACTATGGTTTTTACGACGCGCGGAGGCCTACAGTGGAGATCCATGCCAAGAAACACTCTGCTTGCCTTCAGGGTGCCCTGGGTTTCTTGGGTTTCGAAGGTTCTGCTGTGGAAAGCGTGGCGTTCCCACACCAAAAATCCATGGACGTCCTGGGGTCTCATGGTTGGGTTTCTTGGGAAAGGTTTCTTGTGGACTGGCCTCCACTGTATGTAGCTTTTCCTCTTCGACCCCCCCCATCCTCTTCCTTATCCTCCTCTTCCTCATCCTCCTCCCCCCCTCCTTCTCCTCCCCCTCCCCCTCCCCTTCCTTCTCCTCCTCTTCCTTCCTTCTCCTCCTCCTCCTCCTCCTGACCCTCCTCCTCCTCCTCCTCCTCCTCCTCCTCCTCCCCCTCCTCCTCCTGCACCTCCTCCTCCTCCTCCTCCTCCTCCTCCTCCTCCTCCTCCTCCTCCTCCTCCTCCTCCTCCTCCTTTTGTCTTTCCCGAGAGGCCGAGGAGGCGCTCCGCCGGGCGGAGGAGGCGCGCGAGCGCGAGGCAGCCGCCGCCGCGTCCAGGCGCACCGCCGAGCTGCCGCCCGGGGGCGGCCGCCCGCTCCTCGTGGGGGGCGGGGCGGAGGGCCACCCTGGGGAGGCAGGCCTCGGAAACGCGCAGGCGGGGGCATTTCGCTGGAGTGTCTCCTCCTCCTCCGCCTCCTCCTCCTCCTCCTCCTCCGCCTCCTCTCCTCCTCCTCCTCCTCTCCTCCTCCTCCTCCTCCTCCTCCTCCTCCTCCGCCTCCTCCTCCTCCTCCTCCGCCTCCTCCTCCTCCTCCTCCTCCTCCCCTCCTCCTCCCCCCCCTCCAACTCTTCCTCCTCCACCAGATCCTCATTCTCCTCCCCCTCCTCCTCATCATCTTCCTCCTCCTCCTTCTCCTCCTCCCCCTCCAACTCTTCCTCTCCGCTAGCTCCTCCTCTTCTTCTTCCTCCTCCGCCTCCTCCACCACCTCCGCCGCCTCATCCTCAGCCTTCTCCTCCTCCGCCTCCTCCTCCTCCTCCTCCTCCTCCTCTTCCCCCCTCCTCCCCCTCTTTCTCCTCATGGTTCTCTCCTCCTCCTCCTCCTCCTCCTCCTCCTCCTCCTCCTCCTCCTCCTCCCTCTTTCCTCCTCCCCCTCCAACTCTTCCTCCTGCGCCTGATCGTCCTCTCCTCCTCCTCCTCCACCTCCTCCACCCCCTCCTCCTCCTCCTCCTCCTCCTCCTCCTCCTCCTCCTCCTCATCATCATCATCATCACCATCATCATCATCATCATCATCATCATCATCATCATCACCATCATCATCATCATCATCATCATCATCATCGCCATTGTCATCATCCTCATCCTCATCCTCATCCTCATCCTCATCCTCATCCTCCTTCTCCTGCCAGAATACCGATGCCGCACTCTGACGACGCGCGCAGAAATTCCTCAAGCTGTTCGACTGGGCGGACGTCGATCGCTCTCCGAGGCTTCTCGCGTGCCCAAGGAGTCGTAGACGCAATTTGCATCACGTCTAGATGTTCAGTTGCCCGAGGCAGACGGCAATGAGAGGTCTCCTGGGGGCTGAGAGGTCTCCTGCACGAGGAGGGCGCAGGCCTGACCTCTCAGGGCAAGCAGAACATCAGGGCCTTGGCGCAGGGCAGCCTGGACTGCGACAGCGCAGCCTGGGCTCTACGCCGATACGCGCTGGAGGTTTCGAGCGTTTGCTTCCTGGCCGGCCTGGCGCTTGCCATGCTGGCCTCGTCGAGTGCTGAGGACTCCGGCCCAGGTTCTAGCGAAGGTGGCGCCACACGTCAGTCCCTCTTCTCCCCCCATCCACCTCGCGATCGGCCGGAGGTCGGTGAGTTTCCAGCCCTCGACGAAGACGAGGTATGCGACTCGGACGAGCAGGCAGATCTCGAGAGCGAACGAGGGGAGCGCGCACTCCGCGGCAGCGCTGTCAGCAGAGATCGACGATCAGGATTTGGACGAGGACCAGGTCGAGGAGGCGCCCGCACTGCTCGACGCGCGCAGCAACGGCAGGATCCGGAAGCAGAGCAAGGACCTGAAGAGGGCGGTGCGCCGAGACACTCAGCGTTGCGGAGCGAAGCCCAGAGGGCATCGCCCTCCTCCAGCGACCGTCCAGCTGCGGAGGACATCGCGGTCGAGGTCATGGCGGCGGCAAGGCCGGCGGGGACGGGCGCAACAGCCCCGGGCCTACGCCCGAACAGCTCATGGGGATCGCCAGGTGCAGGATCTGCCACGAGAAGGGCCGCTGGCACCGCGAGTGCCCGAGCCAGGATCGAGCAGGCAAGGGCCCGGGTGAGCCTCGGGGGCGGCCGCCGCGGGCTGTCAGCCAACATGCTCGACGGGCTCGTTGTTCGTCCGGCGACAAGCCTAGCAGCTTTCCTGTTCCAGCGGCCTGGGAGTTGGGCGACTGCGAGATCACCCATGGCGACGCTTTTCTCGGGCCGAACGAGAGGGGGGGATTGGGAAAGGGGGGGGTGCGAAATTTGCTGCATGCAGCTGGTTTCGGCCTCACCGAGGGGCCCGTTCCTCGATACATGGCTCCCTCCGGCGCCGGGAGGCGCCGGGAAAATCAGCTACGCGAGCTGATTCTCAACCCCCCCCTTTCTGGAGGGAAAAAACACACAGACACAATTAATCGTCGATTCCCCAGAAATATAGGAAATATGGGAAGTGGGGGGAAGACAAACACCCAGAAAATATTAGAAAATACTGAGAATATTGTTATTTGTGTGTATTCATTTGTGTGGCCCAGGGCCCCTTCACCCTTTGCTATCCCCCCCTTTCGCCCGGCCCGATTTTCTCCGCATCGGGCCCCCTCGGGGGTCGGCGGGCCCCCGGCGCCGGGCGCGACCCCGCACGCGCGCCGGCTGGCATCGCGGGCCCCGGGCGCCAGCGGACCCTGGGGTGCGACGCGTCGTCGTTCCGGAAGACCTCAGGAGGGGAAGAAACACACAGACATAATTCATCGTCGATTCCCAGGAAAATATGGGAAAATATGAGAAGTGGGGGGGAAGACAAAAACCCAGAAAATATAGGAAAATATGGGGAATCCCAGGGCTCCTTTAAGACAAAAACCAAGAAAATATGTGTGTATTTATTTGTGTGTCCCAGGGCTCCTTTAAGACCGCCGCCCTGCCAGGACGGCCCACAGGATCGCCAGGGCCGCCAGGATCGTCAGCGCTATTCTATGTCCTCTCTGTCTGAGAGGGGCCCCAGACGTCATCGGGACTGCGTTGCTGGAGAATGACGCCTTTCTCGTTTGCGTGATCGGTTCGCCAGGGAAGGTGATTGAGTCGGCCACGCTGGAAGGGCAGATCCAACTGACCAGGCTGAGCTCGGGGCACGGGTGGTCGATGTCGCGAGGCCCATCAAGAAGTCTCCAGGGCCCCCAGCTGAGCACTCAGGCGCCATCCTCCTGTCGCCTGCACCGTTTGCAATTGGCAGCGGCCGACCTCACGAGATGCCCGCTGACGGGTCGGTGTCTGGATACTTCTACCGCGTTCTCCTCGTTATCCTTCCGTTCCTCTTCAGCATGCGCCATGACCATGCCCGCGCACGATGTTTTAGAAGCTTCCGAGGGCGCATATCAATGGTATTTACGGTGCCGACAGCGCTTTCCTCAGCAGCCCACCCTGGCCAGGGTTTCTCCGCGTTCATAGCGCACCGCCCGGGCGTTCTTCCAGGACATCTTCGAACCACGACGCCGACAACGAAGATTCTGCTAACCATTGTCCTCGGCGGCCTGCTGGGCAGCGCCCTGGCCGGAGGCAGGAAGGACACCCGCGCCAAAGGCGGCCACAGTGGCTTTCTATCGGCTCGGCAATCGGCCAGGCAGCGGTTGGCACCCAGCGGATTCTCAACGGCCTTGCCGCCGGGTCACGGAGAGGCCGTCATGCTCTCCGAGTCCGAACCCGAGATCGAGGGCGGCCCACCGCGTGGGGGGGCCGCGAGCTCGAGCACCCATGCAACAGCAGCACCGCCGACGGCACCGACGGAGTCATCAGAGGTAAGACGTGTATTCGTCTCTCTGCTCCCACACTTGGCGACGCCACGTGTGGATAGGGCCATGAGGGAACGCATCGACCTCATGTCGCCCACTCGTCGCCGATGCGGACCCGATAGCCCGCCCCGCCCAGTAGCGTGCGGCTTCGCTCTCGGGGGGCAAGCCGCCGAGATCTTGGCGATGTATCGCCGACTCGAGGTCGATCTCTGCGCGCTCTGCCATAGCAAGAGCAAGCGCGCCGAGAAGATGGATCAGATTCAAGGGGCCCAGGGACACGAAAAAATAAACAAACCCAAGGACTCTTCATATGTCTCCATAGTTTTCGGATTTCCGTCTTCCCCCCCATGTCCCCTAGTTTCCCATTTTCCTGGGGGTCGACGATTCATTGTGTCTGTGTTTGCCCCCTCTTGATCGACGTCTGCCTTCAAGCCACCTGGCCGAGACGGCCAGGGCCCCCTTCTTGCGCAGCTGAAGTGCAGACGCCCCCGCGACGTACAAAGGTCGGAGCAGTTCCCCCAAGCCAGTGCCCCCATCGAGCCCGCTCCAGGGGCGGGGGAGGAAAGGCAGCAAGACGAGGCGGAGGACGGGTGTTTTGGGCACCCTGGATTGGGAAGGGGGTGGGAAGTCTAGTGCATGCAGCTGGTTCCAGCCTTGCCGCCCAGGGTTTGTATCGATACGTGGCTACTTTCGGCGCTGGGAGGCGCCGGGAAAACCAGTTGCGTGGGTTGATTCATTTTTCCCCTTTCGGACACATCGAGGTGGACGGTGTTTCATCAGAGTGAGGGGGCTCAACGGTCATCATCAGTCCTTGGGCGCGTGGCTGAAGTCATGTGCCGCGGTGCGGATTTGTGTTGTTGTTGTTGTTGTTGTTGTTGTTGTTGTTGTTGTTGTTGTTGGTGGTGGTGGTGGTGGTGGCGGTGTTGCTGTTTGTTGTTGTTGATAATGCTGTTGTTGCTGCTGCTGTTGATGTGGTTGTTCCTATCGGTATTGTTGTTTATGTTGTTGTTGGCATTGGTGTTGGTGTGGTTGCTGGTTGTGTTGTTGTTTTTTTGGTTGCTGGTGTTGTTGTATTGTGTTGATGCTGTTGTTGTTGGTGGTGGTGGTGTTGTTGTTGCGTGTGTTGCTTGTTGTTTGTCGTGTGTTGTGTGTTGTGTGTTGTGTGTTGTGTGTTGTTCGTTGTTGTCGTCCCACCCGCGACCCACCCCGCGACCCACCCGCGACTCACCCGCGCCACACCCGCGACCCACCCGCGACCCACCCCGCGACCCGCCTGCGACCCACCCCGCGACCAACTCACCACCCACCCGCGACCAGGCCCGCGACCCACCCGCGACCCACCCTCATCGTTCGAACGAAAAGGTCAGCGCTTGCGGCGGGCGCGCTGTATACTTTGCAGTAACAAAAAAAGCGCCAGCCGCAGGTTTCTTCAGAGCCTCGCAGACAGCCGATGTCCCCGCCACCCATCCACTCTTATCCGCAACTGCGGGGTGCTACCTATATGTGTTTGCATCTGCAGGCCAGCTTCCCGCCCGTCAAAAACCAATCTGAGATTCAAGGGTTGTGCCAGTGAAGGGGTCGGGCCCACGTATCGAATAAACAAAATGCGACGGATGTTTCGGGGAAGGGCGACCGCCAGATAACGACAATGGCCGAGTTCGGGGGCCCACGTAGTCGACCTCCGAAATGTTGTGAGGCACCGCCGCTGGCGCGCCCCGCGCCATCGCCGATCCGAGCGTCGATCCAACAGACACGACCCCTCCTTTGTTCTGTTGGGTCCTCTCATTGAAACCGCAGCACCGCGAGTTTCCCTGTTCTCCTCATTCTCATGCTTCCCCAACCCTCATGTGGTGATAAGTCCTCGTTTTACGCGGCCTTGCCAATGAGTGGCTGCGCTCCCCATGCCCATGTCGGCACACCCCTACGATGTCAGAAGGCGCCGACACATGGCGCCACCGCCCCATGTCAGTACACCCCTCGCGAGGATCGTGGCTCCAGTGTGCCTACCCGCAGACGTCGTTGCGCGAGAACGAAATCGTGCGAGACAGAACACGACAACCAACGGCGGCGGGGCGTCCGCCATGGCCGTCGCGGAGGCGCGCGACGAGGTCGTCGTTTCGACGGCGTGCCCAGGGGGGAAGGCGGAGGGGGGGGGCCCTGCTCAGCCTTCCCCCCCTCGGCACGCCGCCGAGTTTGGTCTTCGGGCCATGGCTCGGATCTCCGGCGGCCGTTCCCGGGCTTGTCGAGGCACCCCTCGACGAGGCGCAGCCGCTGGAACGCACCCCGAGGCCGGAAAGCCGCCCGGAAGCGACGAGAACGCCCGAAGGCGTCGAACCTCGAGCTCGGAGCTTCCCCCCCGTCGGCGCGCCGCCGAGCTTCGTCGTCGTCCTCGGCGCCGTCGCCAGCCCGAGGGCGGCGGAGCGCCGGCGGCTGGTGGCGGAGCAGCAGCAGCTGGAGCGCGAGCTGGAGGCGCAGCGGCGCCTGGTGCGGCTGGACGCCGCGCGCGGCGCGGAGCGCGAGCGCCTGGCCGCCGAGGACGCGCGCGCACACGCATGCACAACTTCGTCCTGGTCGGGGGCTGCCAAGAGGGGGGCGGTGACGGGGGGGGGGGGCAACACGGCGTGGGCCATGAGATCTTTCCTCAGATTTCATGGCGCCTCGCCTTATTCCATTACGTCCCCTGGCCCCCCCTGGGCGGCGCACATGCCGGGCCATGATTTGTGCCCCCCCCCCCCCTCGGACGCCCCCCTCTTGGCCGCCCCCGACCTGGGTGTTCACGGTTCGGTCGGTTCGGTTGCGTCGCAGTCGGTCGCGTTCGGTCGGTTATTGTGTCGTTGCCGCGTCGCTACGCTTTTCTGGGTTGTTTCCGGCCTGTCGATCACGGTCGGGTTCGGCTTCGTTGTCGGTGCAGTCGATGTTCGGTTTTGCAGTCGCTTTGCTCGTCACTGCGAATCAATATTCGACCTCTGCCGCACCCCTCCTGACCCGGTGACTCGAAGCAAGGCTGAGCGACAGGTTGTTGCGACAGGTTGCAATTGGGGAGCGTTGAAGATCGCATTTTGCCTCCTTGCCCAGCTACTCCGACGACGACTGCGACGGATCGACGATTGAGGTGCTTGGTGCTTTGCCACAGGAAGAGAGAGTACCGCTGTCACTGCCCGTACCTTGCTTTCGTAAGTTTGGGCCCCCCAGGGAGGCCCCCGTCGCCGCGTTGGACGACGTCGCATTGACAATCGAGGTTCTTGACGGTTGCATTCTTGCGACGACGACAACGACGACGGATTGCCGATCGACGACGGAGTGACGGTGGAATTCGTTGTTCGATCGATTCCCGCCGCTCGGCGACGACGACGACGGGTTGACGATTTAGATGCTTTGCGATTGATTCGTGGCGCCCAGAACGGGGTGGCGCGAATTGATCGGCTACTGAGAACAGAAAAGGGAAGTGTATCGACACCGCTACCTTTGCCTCGTTTTTGCTCTTTTGGGCCACCCGCCTCCCGTGTGCGCAGCAGCGTTGCGGGCTCCGCTCGGCCAGGCGAGGTGACAACATCCCTGCCGCCGAAGCACCCAAGCACCAGAACACACACACACACAGACACACACACACACACACACACACACAGGCACACACACAAACCAACACGCACACACACACACACACACACACACACACATACACCGCACTCACATCTATACCCCTGGGTGGGTGTATGTGCGGCCGTTTTTGCGCTGTCATGTGCGCGCATGTGCGCGGCATGTGCCAGTCATGTGCCAGGCCTGTGCGGCCCTTCTTGGATGGACTTCCTACTGTGCACGTCGTGCCCGGGCATGTGCGGGGGCATGTGCGCTGTGTTTTGATGTATCCATCATACGCACATGCACGCACAGTCCGACGCACATGCGCGCACATGCCTGCACATGCGGGAGGTGTTCGAGAATCGCAGATCTGTCATCGGCACATGCACGCACATGCCTGTGCAACCTCTCTTCGGGAGGCCGCGCGGGCCCGCACATGCACGCACATGCGGTGAAGCGCGCGGGCGCACATGCGTGCACATCCCAATGCACATGCACGATCATGCCCTAGGAGCTGTCTGGGACCCCTGTGCCTCCAATGCCTCCTGGCCCCTGAAAGAGTTTGTTGTGCGTTTAGACTCGCCCGCTGCTGGCGGGGGCGGTTCTTCGCCCGGTTCGTGAGCTGGCGGTGGCGTGCCCTCCTAGTAAAACATTCTCCCGCGCGCCTTCTCAGCTCGGCCGGAAAAGCAGGGGTGGGGGGGGGGGGAGGGGGAGGGGAAGGAGGGGGGGCCGAGGAGGCGGACGCCCCCGGCTCGGCCGGCCCGCCCGCCTGTTCGGCTCGGCCAGAAGAGAAGGAGGAGGAGGAGGAAGAGGAGGAGGAGGAGGAGGAGGACGAGGAGGAGGAGGTGAGAGTTGCGAGGATGTCTCAGGCGAAAGTGGCTTGACGGCCCGAGCTCAGGGAATCTCGGAATCGCTAGCCTGGCTCGGCCACCCACTGGCGAGCTCGGCCTGTGCGAATACTGTGCGTACCTGTGCGGCGCATGTGCGGGACGTGCAAGAATGCCGGGGCCGGCGTTCGTCTCCGGGCGCCGGCGCGTTCGCGTCCGGCCGGTTCCGCGTGAGACGTCGTCGGCAATCTGGAGGCCGGCATGCTTTGACATGAGGTGATTTGGCCACCTTCGCCTGAGACATCCTCGCAACTCTGGTCTCGGAGATGCCCTGCCCCATGGTGGCCCAGCCACTTTCGCTTGAGACATCCTCGGAACTCTGGGTTTCGAGACGCCCTGAGCTGAGGTGGTTAGACCACTTTCGCCTGAGACATCCTCGCAACTCTGACCTCAGAGATCTCCTGCCCCATGCTGGTCAGGCCACTGTCGCCTGAGACATCCTCGCAAGTCTCGATTCCGATATGCCCCGAGCTGAGGTGGTCAGCCACTGTCGCCTGAGACATCCTCGCAACCCTGATCTCAATGATGCCCTGCTCGATAGTGTCTCGGCCCCTTTCGCCTGAGACATCCTCGGAACTCTGGGTTCCGAGACGCCCTGAGCTGAGGTGGTTAGACCGCTTTCGCTTTAGACATCCTCGCCCGAGATGCCCTGAGTTGAGGTGTTCAGGCCATTTTCGCCTGAGACATCCTCGCAACTCTGACCTCAATGATGCCCTGCTCCATAGTGTCTCGGCCTTTTTCGCCTGAGACCCTCTCAACTCTGGGTTCCGAGATGCCCTGCCCCATGGTGGTCCGGCCACGCTTGCCTGAGACATCCTCGCAACTCTGGGTTGCGAAATGCCCCGAGCTCAGGTGGCCATGGCACTATCGCCTGCGACATCTCTGCGGCATGTGCGGGCATGTGCGTCCATGCTTTCAGAGTTTTGCTTGACCGTGCATTCGACTGCGTCGGACGGTGTGGCATGTGCGCGCATGTGCGGCAATGCTGTTGAGGCTTTTGCATATTTGCATGGACATGTGCATGCGACTGTGCGGCATGTGCTTGCATGTGCGGCCCCTTCCGGACCGCAATTTCAAAGTGAGCACTATAGAAGTGAGCGCTATAGAAGTGAGTCCGGTGTATTCACACACGCACACACCAAAGCACCAGAACACACGCACACACACAGACGCGCACACTGGCCCATCTCGGTGTCGACCTCGAGGACTCCCCCAGTGTTTCTGGGGGCGCACCCCCAATATTGGCAACGCATTGGGTTTCTCTGTCGTACGGATGCGTGGCCGTGACGAAGGTTTTCATCAGTCCTGGTCCGCGCGTATTGCGATCCTGCGGAGCAGGCAACATGTGCTCCCCGCTGTCATCGCATCCCCTGCGGTGGACTATACGGTCTTGTGCGGAGGAATTCCTGGCCAAACGGCGAAGCAGGGGCCGAACACACTGCGCCGAACACCGCCGGCCGCACGTCGCCTTGAGAATCCCACTGGAGAGTCGTCGGCCGGGCTTCTTAGCTTCAGGGAGAAAAAACCCGGCCCGCCTCGCCCGCCCGACATGCCCTGGCCCCCAGGGCTCCAAGGGTACCGGTGCGCCCCGGGTAGTTATTCCGCCTCGCGCCTTCTCGGGAGCGTGGGCCACGAGATTTGTCCTCAGATCGCATGGCGCCTCTTCTTCTTTCATGACATCCCTGCCCCCTTGCCCCCTGGGCCGCGCACGTGCCGCCAGCCATGACTTGCGCCCCCCCTCCCCCCCCCTCTTGGACGCCCCCCCTCTTGGCCGTCCCCGGTCTTCGACGGAGGACGATTGCATACCGCGGCCACGGGGCCCCAAGGGGCCCTGGTGCTCTCTGCGTATCCCGCCTCGCGCTCTCAGGTGGGGATCACCCAAGCAAAACGGATGCATGGATCACCGCGGTGTAGGGATGAGTTTCCCAGGCCCCCGACGTCATGATTGTTCTCGGACGTGGACCCCCAAAGGTCTGGACCGCTTCCCGTCTGTTGGGCCCGCTTTTCATCCTGAGTCGTTTTTGTTGCGGTCCCAGGGATCGGCTTTTCATCCTGAGTCATGTTTTTTGTTGCGGTCCCGAGGCCCAGCAAGGGCCCCTGAAGGCCAAACATATAGAAAGATTGTCCGTTTTGATTTCTTTACGACGCGAGGGGGTTTGGTCCCAAGTGTCGAAACTCGATTGCGGGACCTCTCCAGGGGCGCGTTCTGACCAGAATTTGGAAGGGAATCCAGCCGTGGCCACGAGACGGGCGGCGACCCGTCAAAAACCTTGGCGCCCGAACCTCGACCTCCGATCCTCGACCGATCCTCGATGCAAAATTGTCAAAAATCTCGACCCTCGAACCGTGAGCCCCGATCCTCGACCGATCCTCGATGCTCCAGGCTGGGGTCTGGGTCGGGGTCGAGGCCGGCTGGCCGCGCCCCGCCCTCTTCCGGCAGGGGCTGCGTTGGGGTTGTGTCGGTTACGTCCCTCAACGAGAGGAAGATTCAAACATAGTCAAACATAGTCAAGAAAATAGTCAGTCGGCGGCGAGCGAGGGGGGGAAATGAGAAGGAGACGGCCTTCTTAGAAGGCGGCGGGACTTCTCAGCAGCCCTCGCGCCTTCTGATATGTTTTTTTGTATTCGGGGACAGCTTAGACCACTTCTCAGAAGGCCGGGGATCTCCCGAGCCTTCTGAGAAGGCTTTCTCCTTCTCACTTCCCCCCCTCGCTCGCCGCCGAGTCAGGTGACGATTTTTTGATTGCTTCTCACCCTTTTAGATTATTGTTTGGCTATGTTTTGTTTCTTGTCCAAAATCCGCCTGTATGGGGACATGCCCGATCTAACATTAGGGGGGATGGGCTCAGAGGGGGATACATCGAACCCCAATCGCCCAGGAACGCGCGGATGTGCTATGGGGGGCCTGTCGCCGAGTTGTGGGCGATGCATTGCCGATTCCAGGTCGATGGTTCCAACTCCTTGAGCGGGCCCCCCTATCGTTGCCCCTCAACGTGAGCGGGAGCAGAAGCAACAGGACGAGGTGGAGGAAATGAGAAGAAAAGTGAAAAGGAAGAGGGAAATGAGCATGGTAAGTATACCACAGAGGAAGAACAACTCGCCGTTTGGGCAGCCCCCCTATCTCAAGTAGTGGCGAAGCCGCCTTGCTCGCCTATAGGCCCCCCAAACAATGTTTGTATGACCTGTTGTGGTCTGCACGGGATGCTCTGAAAGCATTTCTGGCCGAGACTGCCTTGTGTCGGCACGTCGGTGTTATGTTATTAGAGTGTTGCTCTTCGTCTTCTAGCTTCTGATGGGTGTTATGAAAAATTGTATGGTAGGCATATAGGAATGCCAGGACGGTCGGTCCCTGCTCAGCTACTCACCGGTCGTTGAAAGTAGGTATTTTTGGATTCCCATATTCCAATTTATTTCACTTGCCTTCCTACTTCAAGGATCGAGTGGCTTAACCTCTTCCGTCCGCCCAGGGGGGCGGACAGAAGCCAATCTGTCTTCAACGCCCTCCTGCTTCGTGCTCCTACCTACTTGGAGCCCCGAATCCTCAGGGGTAACTCGGGTCAGGGCTCACTCGGGCTCGTTTCTCGGGAATCCGAGCCCGAGCTGCCCCAGATAACTCGGGCGCCCGGTTCTCCCGACCGTGGGGCATCGCTGCCCCTCCTCCTCCTCCTCCTCCTCCTCCTCCTCCTCCTCCTCCTCCTCGCTGCCAGCAATGATCTCTGCAGGAGAGGGAGAAGAGGGGAGGAGGAGGACGGAGGGAGGGGACCGAACGACTCACCTGTCAGTGCTTCCCTGATTCCCCTGGGCTCGCCGCGAGGCCCGGCGGGAGCAGGAGGCGCTGGACGCGCTGCGCCGCCAGGCGCAGCTCGAGGCGGCCGCCGCGCGCCCGCCCTTTTGCGCGCGCTCGCCCCGAAGGGGCCCGCCGCCGCGGCGGCCTCGGGGTCCTCGAGCCTCGCTCCTCGAGCCCCTGGCCGCTCTGCCCTCGAGGACCTCGAGGCCCCTGCCAGCAGCTCCGCTCCTCTCCCTCGGCCCCCGCCCTGGCCTCGAGGGCCTCGCGCCCCCCCCCCGCCCCGGCCCTCCTCGCGCCGCGAGCCTCCTCGGAATCCTCGTGCGCACGAGGAGCATCGAGGACGCTCGAGGAGGTGGAGGAGGAACAGCCTCGAATCCTCGAAGCCTCGAGCGCGCGAGGAGCATCGAGGAGGCACGCGTGCCTCCTCGCTGCTCGAGTCCTGGACCCTCCTCGAGCCCTCGAGCCTCCTCGAGCCCTCGAGCCCTCTTGCCCTCGATCCCCGGGCCTCGCTCTCGAGCCCTCTCGCCCTCGATCCCCTCCTCGAGCCCTCGAGCCCTCGAGCCCTCTTGCTCGACCCTCCTCGCCCCGCGAGCCTCCTCGAAATCCTCGTGCCTCCTCGATGCTCGAATCCTCGACCCTCGTCGATCCTCGAGCCCTCTTGCCCTCGATCCCCGGGCCTCGCTCCCGGCGCGCGCGCGCCCGGGCGGCCCGCCGTCGCCCAGCGAAAAGGTCGGCCAGCTCCAGAACCAGTCACAAAAGGGGGTCGTTTGCAAGGGGTTGCTCCTCCTCCTCCTCGGACCTCAGACGACCTGCTCGGGTCAGATCTCCTCCTCCTCCTCGGATCCCCTCCTCCTCAGATCCTCCTCCTCCTCAGATCCTCCTCCTCCTCCTCCTCCTCCTCCTCCTCCTCCTTCTCCTCCTCTCCTCCTCAGATCTCCTCCTCCTCCTCAGATCCTCCTCCTCCTCCGATGTCCCCCTCCTCGGATCTCGCTCCTCTAGCGTGGCCGCACCGCTCGGGCAACGGCATCCTGCAGTGGTGGGTGTACAGTCGGGGCGCTGAAGAAGGAACCCTTTTCGTTTGGGAGGGGCTCGGTGTTCCTTGATTGTTCTACAGCTTGCCTTAGGTTTTCATGAGGTTTCCCATGGGAGATCGACGTGCAATTTCTGGGAAAAAAGGGGCCTCGTTCCTTATTTCGGATTCCTTAGGTCAACGCCCCGACGGTACTTGATGTTCGTTTCGGAGGCGCGCCTCCAAGGAGGACATGTAGTATTAGTATGTCCCCGGGCGTCCCATCGTTTCCGGCGGATATCGTTCCTCCACCTCAAATCTCCGACGATCTACCTTTCTCGATGTTGGTCACCGGGGCCGTTGTCGGGCACCCGGGCCATCGTCAACGGATCCGGGGCGAACAGAGTGCCCTGGGGACAGGGTCGGGATTTCTGGGGCCTCACAGTCAAAGCAAATCAGATCGGCGGGTATTTGCGTCTTCCCCCTCCTCCTCCTCCTCCTCTTCCCCCCTCCCCCTCTCGCCCGATCCTCCTCCCTCCCCCTCCGCTCCGCCTCCTTCCGCCTGCTGTTCTTCCCCTGGGGGGCAAGAGGCTGTCTGACTGCATCGGGGGCAGGGAGTATGTGGGAGGCAGCCTTCACGGCCCCTGTGGTTGGTAGATGGTTCTCTGTGCGGTAGCCTGCCCAGCATGCCGAGGCGGAGCACTGTGCCAGTGATGCCGGGTCTACAGCATAACTGACAAAAGCTCCCTCGCTGGCGAAGCGATCTCGCCCTGGCCCGTCCTCTTTACTTCACCGGTCAGTCACGTTCGCGCTGGACTGTGGACCCAGTTCCCAGTTATTGTGACCAGCTTATTCTACACTGGCGTCCTCATCGGCATCCTTGTGGGGTGAGGTGCCTCCCGCGCCATTTTGGCTGCGCTTCGCGCTGCTCCGCTCTGTGGCGGCGTAGTTCGCTTCGCTGCTTACTCCTTCGCTACGGCGCGGCCCGCCCTAGCTCACCGCCCACCAAACCACCCCAACCCAACCCGAAGGCTCAGATTTACCCTCGATTTCCAGTGGGGGGGGGGTCGGGAAACACCGAAAAAACTCGTGTGGAACCCTTGCCCCCCCCCCCACCCCGAAATTCGGGTCTTCGGGTTGGGTTGGGGTGGTCTGGTAGGTTCGGGGGAGCGTAAGACCCGGGTTTGCCAGGACTCGGGTTCGCCATCGTTTTTTGACGACCGCGCCTCGGATTTTGACGAGGAGGAGTTTCGTGGGATGTCTGCAGCGGGAGGCCTCGTCAAAATGCAGGCTCGGCCTCGTCATTTTTTTGACGACCTCGTCGGGTATTTCCAAGTCCCCTGTACCCGGGTCTTACGCCCCCCTGAAGGTAGTCACTAGCGCGCTCGGCGTTCGACCTGCTCCTGGTCCCGAGAGCTTGTCCGTGCAGTTGGCCGGGCGTCTGCACCCCTCTTGCGATCAGTCCGGCACGCAGCCGCGCGGGCCTCCCTCTGACCGACAGGCCGAGTTCTCCTCGTCTCCCTGCCGGTCGATTTCCCCCTCCTCCTCGTCCTCCCTCCCCTCCCTCCTCTTCGTCCTCCCTCCTCTTCGTCCTCCCTCCCCCTCCCTCCTCCCTCCCTCCTTCCTCTTCGTCCTCTTCGTCCTCCCTCCCTCTTCGTCCGTCCTCTTCGTCCTCCCCCCTCCTCTTCGTCCTCCTCCCCTGCCTCACCTTCCCAGGATCAACGTAGACGACGACGACGACGACGACGACGACGACGACGACGACGACGACGACGACGACAGAAGTCGACCTCCAGAGACCTTCAGATGTCCCTGCGCCGGAGGCTTCCTGAGGCCTTCGTGGGCCAGGTCGCCCCAAGGGGCGCGAGGATCTGCGAAGGTGTTCTTGCTTCGCGCGGCGCGTGTGAGGCCGCTGAGGTGGCCTCCGATCTGGCCTCTGCCGGGCTGCGGTGCGAGGGCGCGAAGGTAATTAGCAGCGCGTCGCACATCGCCGGGCGCGATGCGCGAATTCGGTTGGCCTGGGGAGGCCAGCAAGCCCAGGGACGCCCCAACGAGGCCAAGAACAAGTCACGCGCCCGTCTCTTCGTGGCGGCGTGGGGCGCGAGGTGTCAAGCAGCAGCCGCCGGGGCGCGGCATGGCGAATCCGCACCCGAGCGGCCGCGGAGGAGGGCAAAGGATCAGGAAGGAAAAAAACACACAGACACAATTCATCGTCGACCCCCAGGGAAGTATGGAAAAACATGGGAAGTAGGGGGGAAGACAAGAACTCAGAAAATATGGGAAAATATGGGGAATCATTTTATTTGTGTGTATTTATTTGTGTGTGTCCCAGGGCCCCTTCAAAGGAGGGTGCCGCGCACAGAGCAAGCAGCACTTCCACGCGTGGTGCCGGTGGCCTCGCTGCTCCAGCAGGAGGCGTACACGAGGCGGTGGCCCTGTTGGCGGGGCACACTGGGGCGCACCGGGGCCAGGGCAGGCCGGGTGGGGAGCCTTGAGACGGGGGTCAGTGCAAACGGGGGTCCGCCAGAGCGCCCGAGCTTGCAGGAGCCTGCAGGGCCAGGGGCGCACCGACCTGGGCTTGGGTGCAGGATCTTGCAGGCTCTTGCAGGATCCTCCGCGCTGACCCGGGCTTGGGTGCAGGATCTCGCAGGACCCTGCCAGGCTCGACTGACCCGGGTCAGGATTGACCTGGGTCGGAAGGTCCCCGACCAGGTGGAGGGTGGGTTTGAGCGTGGGGTCTGAGCCCAGCGCGAGGACGTCCGAAGAGGCACGGAGCCCTGCGCCCACATAGCCAGGGCACGTTGCCGGGTGCTGGAGGCCTGCTGGTCGCCCACCGCAAACACAACAAATTATATTTTACAATCAGCTCAATCTCAAGGATGTTGAGTCTGCTCGCTCTCATCTGCTCGCGTGCCATTCAACACGCATGCCCCACATCCTCGATACCCGCCCTCTTCGTCTTCGATCGTACCAACATGGGGGGCATGCCTTCCCTGCCTGTCGCGTGTCCCTAAATCAAGGGAAGCAGGGGAGGAGGGAAGAGGCAAGGGGGAGGGAGAAGGATGGAGCACGAGAGAGGTTTGCATGAGGGTGGCCAGGAGCAGGAGTACAAGCGGCATGACCAGACGGTTTTTGGCGGGCGGACCCTAATTGGCAGGTCGGGGTTGAGGGTCCAGACGGCTGCGTCGAGCGTCGCTGAAGCGTCAATACAAAATTAATCGCAAGGAAGTTTCGAGTGATAGCGTGATTCCCAAGTACATCATGAGGAAACCAATGGTGAGAGCATGCTTCCTGAGTCTTGGGGGCGCGGCGCTCGAGTGGTAGCGCGATTCCCAAGGGTATCGTTAAGAAACCAATAGCGAGAGTCTGCTTCCTAAGTCTTGGGGGCAAGGTGCTGCAATAAATTATGCGGAAGTATCACGCGAGAGCGCGGCTCCTGCATACATTGTGAGACCAGTCCCGCGCGACAGCGCGATTTTGAAGTAATAATGTGAGGAAGCATCAGGCGGGAACCGCAGTTGGTGGAAGCTGGGAACCAGGGGCGCAGTTTGAGGACCAAGATGTGTCCTTCAAACTCCGTGCAAGCCCCTGGATGAGCACTTGAATTGAAAATCGTAAGGTGCACCGAACAGAGGGGATCAACAGTTTTATCCAGCAACAACAGCAACGACGACGGCGACAACAGCAGCATCAACAACAACGACAGCAACAATCATTTTATGATAGTTCGCTCCAATCTGCTCGCGTACCATTCAACACGTATTTCCCAAACCCTCGGTACGCGCCCTCGTCGTCTTCGATCGAGTCCCTTTGGGGGCATGTCTTCATTACCGGCCACGCGCATTCAGCGCAGCCCCTAAAACCTGGCAGGGAGGACGGATGGAAGAGGGCGGGGCACGGATGAAACACGAGAGAGATGTGCAGCACCGGGTTAGGAACAGAAAACACGTGGCAGAACCAGACGGGCTGATCGGGCGGGCCGACCCTCGCGGGCGGGTCGGGAAGGCGGGCTCACGCGGCTAGGTCGAGCAGGCGTGTTTTTGAAGCTTGAGCCCTGAGAAGTTGCTCAGCTGACATGGCTGAGCCAGGAGAGAATAAACATGAATGGCGTGGAGGTCTCGAGCGATAGCGCGATTTTCAAGTATTCGTGAGAAAGTCTGACGCGAAGGCGTAATTCCTGAGTGTCGAGGGCGCGGCGTTTGAATAAATTGGAAGTCCCGCGCGAGAGCGCGATTCCTGCGTACACCACGAGGAGGTCCGGCGCGAGAACGCGATTTTGGTGGAAGGAATTGTGAGGAAGTCTCAGACGGGAGCCGTTGTCGTTGTACTTCGGGGCCCAAGCACACAGTCTGAGTTGGAAGATTGGCCTTGATTAAAACAAGGTGCGAGCCCCGGGCCACTTTCATTGAAAAGGCGAGGTGCACTTGTGGGGGGATTGACCATCTTTATATTTTCCGAATGAGAGCTTCATCATTTTAGGATTGTTCGCTCCTACCCACTCGCGTGCCGTTCAACACGTATATCCCAAACCCTCGGTGCCCACCTCGTCGTCTTCGATCGTGCCCCTTCTTGGGGGTATAGCTTCCTTACCTGCCTCGCGCTCGCAGCGCAGCCCCTAAATCAGGGAAGGACAGAACAGACGGAAGGGGGAGGGTGAAGGATGGAGCGCGAGAGAGATGTGCAGGGGGAGGGTTGGGAACAGAAAGCACGTGGCAGAACCAAACGGGCTGATCGGGCGGGTACACGTTAGCAGGCGGGTCGGGAAGGCGGGGTCAGGCGGCCAGGCCGAGCAGGCGGGTGGTGGAAGCGCGAGTCCGGCCGGAATCGCGAGGAGGTCTCGAGCGAGAGCGTGGTTTCCAAATACATAGTGAGACAAGCCAGGGCAGCAGCGCGACATCTGAATGTCGAAGGCGCGGCGTGCGAATAACTTGCGAGGAAGACTACTTATGTGAATACATTACGAGATTCTTCAGGCTTACGCCACATCCGCCGACCCCTTAAATGCGTTCGAGCAAGACATGTCTGACGCTGTTGAAAAAGCAGGCGGAAATGTCGGGTGCACAGAAGAAGCACAATCATCGGGGGAGAGGCTCTGTCGGAAATGCGCGGAGGGGCGAGAGAACGAGGTGCGACGTGACGTGCGCGGCGTGCGGAGGAGCGTTCTCGGACACGAAACATTTGCAGCAGCAACAGGTGGGGAATCATCAAAAGGCGACAGGAGCGGCGCGTGCAAGAGAAGACTACCGAAGTCGGAGAGGTCGTTTGGCGTCTCGGAGCTCTCGTGGGCCGTCTTGGAGGTTTTTTGGGGGGCCTTCTTGGCCCGTGTTTAGGCCCTCTTGACCCCGGAAAAGTCCCGTGATGCGCTCGTGCCGGGCCCGGGGGGGGCAAATTTCCGGTCTGAGGTCCTTGGGGGGATCATGGGGGATCTCTGGGGAGGCATCTCGCAGGCTTCGTGGAGGTAGTTTCGAAGTTCACTGGTAGCCGTTGTGGGACCTCTTGGGGCCTATTTTGGGCCTCTCGGACACTCTTTGGAAGTCTTTTGGGGGTCTCTTGGGACCTTTTGGGCGGCTCGTGGGCTGTCCCAGGGCCAGGTGGGAGCGGACGGCTCGGATTTTCGGTTCGGGCTCCGCCGCTGGGGCCCCTCTAGGAGCCGTCTTGGGACTCTTTTGGGCCGATTCGGGAGCCTCTGGGGCCGTCTTGGCGCTGTTTTGAGCCGTCTTGGGCGCCTTTTGGGACCCTTTTGGGACGTCATGGGGTGGCCTTGGGGGCCTTTAACTCCGCGCAGGCTGGAAAGTCGTCGATGCAAAAAATTTACGTTCCCCAATGGAAAATCAATGATTCTCGCTGCTTTGGACCTTCTTGGGGCGCCCCTTCGGGGCCTCTTGGAGCGTCTTGGAGGCATCGTGAGCTGTCTTGAGCCCATATTGGGGCATCATGGAGCCACTGAAGGCCACGTGGAGGTCCTCTTGAGCCGTCGTGGTGTGTCCCGGGGCCATTTCGACGCCACCGGAGGAGTCCCTGCAGGATTTTCGGGAGCGGATGACCCTCCCGGGGGAATCGGGGGAATCAGGGAATTTGAGCCCTTCCAAATCGACCGGACCGGGCTCCCGGGGGAGGGGTTTGGGGAGGGGGAAGATCTCACACGCCGATGAACCCCAAGGGGTCGGCGGATTAAAGTACATCGCGAGGAAGTATGGGGCGGGAGCCGCTGCGTCAACAGTGGGCCAACAGCTCAGCCCAAAGAGGAAAATGTCCTCTTGTCAAAAAGCGGAGTGCGAGCCCCATGAAGAACACATTTAATTGACAATCATAAGATTCACCGCAGAGGTACTTATCAATATTTGTTTGACAATTCAACAACAACAGCAATACTTTTAATATTGACCGTTCTCACCTGCTCGTGCGCCACTCAGTTCGTATACCCCAAGCCCTCGGTGCCCGCCCTCTTCGTCTTCCGGGGTATCTCTTCCCCAAGAGGCCACCAGGTTGAATTGGTGCAGCCCTAAGCCAGGGGAAGAAAAGACGGTTGGAATAGAAAAGGAAAAGGATAGAGCACGAACGAGATTCGCAAGAGGAGGGCTAGGAGCAGAAAGCATGTGGCAAAACCGGACGGGCTGATCGGGCGGGTAGAACCTGGCAGGCGGGTCGGGAAAGCGGGGTCAGGCGGCCAGGTCGAGCGGGCGGGTTGCTGAAGCATGGGCCCGACGTGAATCGCGAGGAACTCTCGAGCGAGAGTGCGATTCCTGAGCGTCCAAAGCGCGGTATTTGAATACTTTCAGAGAAAGTCCCAGGAGGAACCGCTGTAGTTGTCAACGGGAGGCCAACAACACAATTTGAGTGGGATCGCATTTCCTTGTTTTAATGGGTGCGAGCCCTGGGAGGAACATTATCAATTATAATATGAGAGGTGCACCGGAGGGGTGAACAACAATAGTTAGTTCTACAACATTTCTACATGTTTTAGTATGGTCGTTCCTATATGTTCGCCCGTCATTTAACATGTATGCCCCGAGCCTGCGATTCCCGCCCGCTTCGTCTTTGAGGGTCCCCCCCTCGGGGGCATATCTTCCTTACCTGCCACGCGTGGTTGGCGCAGCCCTTAAAGCAAGGGACGGGAGGGAGGAGGGAAGAGACACGCGGGCGGGTCGGGCGGGCGACCCATCACGGTCAGGTCGGGCGGGCGCGTCCATACGGCTGGGTCGAGCGGGCCGATCAGTGAAGCGTCAATGCAACATGACTCGCAAAGAGTTTTCGAGCGATAGCGCGATTCCCGAGTAAATCGTCCAGAAATCCACGGCGAGGGTACGAGTCCATTTTTTTAATGGGCACGGCGGCGGTTGAACAAATTGAAGAAATTATTCCGCGAGAGCGTTGCCCCTGCATAAATGATGACAAAGTCCCGCTCGAAAGGAAGTATCAGGCGGGAGTTGTTTGCTGTTGGTGTTGTTGTTGCCGCTGCTGCTACTGCTGCTGCTGTTGTTGGTGTTATTAAACTCCCACTTCTGAAGAATAATTATTGTTGATCCCCCCCGTCCGGTGCACATTGTTTTTTTTCCGATTGAAGTGCCCTTCCCGGGGCTCGCACCTTGTTTTTTATCAGGGAAAGTCTTGAGCGTCAAACTGTGTCGTTGGCACCCAGTTTACAACAACAACGGCTCCCGCCTGAGACTTCCTCACATTTTAGCCAGGACCCCCGCTCCCGCCCGAGACTTCCTCGCATTTTATTCAGGAGTCGCGCTCTAGCTTGGGACTTCCTTCCAATTTACTCAGGAATCGCTCTCCCAGCGCTCCAGAGTCGCGCTCTCGCTGGAGACCTGCTTGCAATTTACTGAAGAATAGCGCCCTTGCGTTGGGATTTCTTGCAATTTACTCAAGCGCCGCGCTCCCGACACTCAGGCACCCAGGAGTCGCGCTCAAGCTTAGGACTCCCTCACAGATTACCTAGGTATCGGGATTTCGCTGCCTTTCGTGGCCCCATTGCAGCCCCTCGTGGCCTCCTCGGTGCTCTTCGTGGCCCCGTTGCAGCCCTTCGTGGCCCCCTCGCTTCGTTTCGTGGCCCCGTTGCAGCCCCTCGTGGCCTCCTCGCTGCCCTTCGTGGCCCCGTTGCAGCCCTTCGTGGCCCCCTCGCTTTGTTTCGTGGCCCCGTTGCAGCCCCTCGTGGCCTCCTCGCTGCCCTTCGTGGCCCCGTCGCAGCCCTTCGTGGCCCCGTCGCAGCCCTTCGTGGCCCCCTCGCTGCCCTTCGTGGCCCCGTTGCATCCCTTCGTGGCCCCCTCGCTGCCCTTCGTGGCCTCATATTTGTATGCCCTTCGTGGCCCCGCTCGTTCGCGCCCGTGGTGGTCCCATATGCATGCACTTCGTGGCCCCGCTGTCGCCCTTCGTGGCCCCCTCGCTGCCCTTCGTGGCCCCGTTGCTGCCCTCAGTGGCCCCGTCCTTGCCCTCCGCGGCCCAGTATACGTATGCCTTCCGCGGCCCCCGCTCGTTCGCGCCCGTTGTGGCCCCCTGTGCGTGCCCTTCGTGGCCCCGCTGTCGCCGTTTGTGGCCCCCTCACTGTCCTACGTGGCCCAGTTGCTACCCTCAGTGGCCCCATCGTTGTCTCCTGTGGCCCCGCATTATCTGCCCTTTGTGGCCCCCGCTTGTTCGCGCCCGTCGTGGCCCCATACGCATTCCCTTCGCGTCCCCGCTGTCGCCCTTCGTGGCCTACTTCGTGTCCTTGTGGCCCTGCTGTCGTTTTCTTTCGCTTTCGCTCGTCGTCGCCGTCGTCGTCGCCGTCGACGTCGTCGTCGTCGTCGTGGTCGTCGTGGTCGGTCCCATGTCCGTCCCTCTTGGGGTCTGGTCGACGGTCCGCGGCCGCCCCGTCGATCAGCGCTGCCGCTGGCTAGGCCGACGGTCCGAGGCCGACCCGCCGCTTGCCGGGGCCCGGCCTGCAGGGAAGAAAAGTATACCCCTTTGGGGGTTCGATCGAAGACGAAGAGGGCGGGTATCGAGGGTTTTGGAAATTCGTGTGATTGGACACTCGAGCAGATAAGGGCGAACAGTCTCAACATGAGTGTTGTTGTTGTTGGTGGTGGTGGTGTTGTTGTTGTTGTTGGTGGTGGTGGTATTGGTGTTGGTGTTGTTGTTGTTGTTGTTGTTGTTGTTGTTGCTGTTGTTGCCGTTGTTGGTGTTGTTGTTGGTGTTGTTGTTGTTGCTGTTGTTGGTGTTGTTGGTGTTGTTGTTGTTGGAAAAGGCGCGCGTGGGAGCCCCGGCCGCCCCCCCCCCCCCAGCAACCGAGCAACCGAGCAACCCTCTCTGGGGGTCTCCTGGGGGCGCTAAGGATTCCCTAATCGGATTTCCTAGGAATTCATAGGAATTCTATAGATGGGAATTCTACAGGCCCCCATCGGAATTCTATAGGCTTCCATGGGAATTCAACAGGCCCCCATGGAAATTCTATAGGCCTCCATAGGAATTCGATGGGCCTCCATAGGAATTCTATAGGCCTCCATTGGAATTCTATATAAGCCCCCATAGGAATTTTATCGGCCTCCATAGGAATTCTATAGGCACCCATATAGGAATTCTCTAGGCACCCATGCAGGAGTTCGATAGGCCTCCACCGGAATTCCATAGGTTTCCATCGGAATTTGATCGGCCGCCATAGGAATTCCATAGGCCTCCATCGGAATTCTATATAGGTCCCCATAGGAATTCTATTGGCCCCCGTACGAATTCCATCGGCCTCCATAGGAATTCTATGGGCATCCATAGGAATTCTATAGGCACCCGTACACATGCTATAAGCGCCCATCGGAATTCTATAGGCCCCCCCCCCCATAGGAATCCTATACGCCTCCATGTGAATTCTATCTAGGCCTCCATCGGAATTCTATAGCCCTCCATACGAATTCTATATAGGCCTCCATCGGAATGCTATGGGCCTTCATCGGAACTTTATAGGCCCCCCATAATTAGGGATTCGATAGGCCTCCTTACGAATCCTATAGGCCCCCATCGGAATTCTATACGCCTCAGTAGGAATTCTATATGCCTCGATCGGAATCCCATAGCCCTCCATACGACTTCTATATAGGCCTCCATCGTAGTTCTATGCGCCTCCATTCGAATTCTATAGGCCTCTATATGAATTCTATAGGCCTCCATCGAAATTCTATAGGCCCCCATTGGGATTTCCGAAATTGGCGCAGCCGTTGGGGCCTTCGGCGGAGCTCCCCGATGGGGGGCCCCGATCCTCGTGAGGGATGTGCCGAAATGGGCGCAGCCGCTGGGGCCTTCGGCGGAACTCCCCGATTGGGGGCCACGATCCACGTGAGGGGTGTGCCGAAATAGGCGCAGCCGCTGGGGCCTCGGATCTGAATAGGATCCGATACAGTCTGTATCGGATTTGTATAGGACCCTATACAGTCTGTATCGGATCTGTGTAGGACCCCATACAGTCTGTATCGGATCTGTATAGGATCCTATACAGTCTGTATCGGATCTGTATAGGACCCTATACAGTCTGTATCGGATCGGTATAGGATCCTATACAGTCTGTATCGGATCTGTGTAGGATCTTATACAGTCTGTATCGGATCTGTATAGGATTCTATACAGTCTGCATCGGATCTGTATAGGATCCCCTACAGTCTGTATCGGATCTGTATAGGATCCCATACAGTTTGTAGCGGATCTGTATAAGATCCCATACAGTCTGCATCGGATCTGTATAGGATCCCATACATTCTGTATCGGATCTCTATAGGATCCCATACAGTCTGTATCGGATCTGTATAGGATCCCATACAGTCTGTATCGGATCTCTACAGGATCCCATACAGTGTATATCGCATCTCTACAGGATTCCATACAGTCAGTATCGGAGCTCTACAGGATTCCATGCAGTCAGTATCGGATCTTTACAGGATTCCATACAGTCTGTGTCGGATCTCTACAGGATCCCATACAGTCCGTATCGGATCTGTATAGGATCCTATACAGTCTGTATCGGATCTCTACAGGATCCCATACATTCTGTATCGGATACGTATAGGATCCCATACAGTCTGTTTCGGAAGCTCTACAGGATTCCATGCAGTCTGTATCGGATCTGTACAGGATCCCATACAGTCTGTATCGGATCTCAACCGGATCCCATACAGTCTGTACCGGATCTGTATTGAAGCGGCGGCACGCCGGCGCGCATACGTTTTTCACCCATAGGACCACGTCAAGGTCCGTAAGGGAGTCCAGGGGAGTTCCAGGATTGCTTTGTTTTTTGTTTGCTGGATGCTGTTGCTGTTGCTGGGGGGGGGGCAGAATGCGTCCACGGGGCTCTGAGCGCAGCCTTCGCAATAAGGCGAGGGCGGGTCCTGACGGCTAGAGCTCACGGGGCTCTCACGCGCGTCTTTTCTTTGTTGCTGTCGTTGTTGTTGTTTTTGTTGTTTTTGTTGTTTTTGTTGCTGTTGTTGTTGTTGTTTTCATTGTAGGTCGGGGGCCAGGGGCGCAATCTGAGGAGGAATGCATTCCCGTATAGATGCGAGCCCCAGGAGGAGCACTTTCACTGAAAAACACCAGGTGCACCGAGAAGGAAGCTACAGTATTTCTGAGAGCGGGAATTCCGCAACCATATCGCCTTCATGTGGCATGGTTCTACATGCCACATGCATGGCAAGCGCTTCGTGGGGGGTCAGGGTCCGTTCCGGGCCAAGAATTGTCGGGTGGCGATGCCCAAGACTGGAGCTCCGAGGTCGGTTCGGGGCCAAACCAGGTGGGCACTTGGTGGGGGGACCTGGTTGGGGGTCAGGGTTGGTTCCGAGCCAGGAGCTGTCGGGGGGGTCCGAAGAATAGAGCTCCCAGGGCGGTTCCATGGCAGTTCGGAAGCCGGACCACGTGGGCACTTGGTGGGCGACCTGGTGGGGGGGGGCAGTGTCGGTTCGGGGCCAGGAATTGTCGAGAGGGGTGCTCCCAGGGCGGTTCGGAGGTCGGACTGGTGGGGGGTCAGGGCTGGTTCGGGGCCAGGAATTGCCAGGCGGGGGGCTTAAGAATAGAGCTCCCAGGGCGGTTCGTGGGTCGGACCAGGTGGGCGACCTGGTGGGGGGTCAGGGTCCGTTCCAGGTGCCCCCAAAAGGCATCGAAAGAGAAGCTCAGCTTGGTGTTGCCAGACTCTTTCAGGGGCTCTCGGGCATCCCCCGTTACGCTGCCCTGAGTCATCCTCGCGGCTGCCTTGCGCGCTTCTCTGGAGCATTACTGGGCTTTTGCAAAAAACAAACTGGACGATTCGCCCTGCACGCATACCCATGGCGCGAAGTCGTGGTCGACTTCGCCTCCATGAGAAGAGTAAACTGCGTCATCTGTCTGGTATTGTGTGCAGCGCAACATCTTCACGCGTCCCAGCCAGGCACAGTGCGGCCTGAGGGATCCCCATGGCCGCGCCCAAGACGGCTTCGACTGACTCTGGAAGCCCTTGAATGATCTAATTGCCAATCTTGACCCCAGGGTCACCAAGGGACCTCCGAAGAGACCTCCGACGTAGTCCGAGGGGCGTTCGAGACGCCCAGGAGACCTTCAAGACCGCCCAAGACGGTCCACAGGCCACGAGCCTCCCGAAACCTCCCAACATTTTCTTTCGGGCAGCTGATCGGTGTACCTGTTCAGTGCAGCGGGATCTCTCACGGCCTGTGTTTTCAGCATTCACGGACTCCTGAAGTGTCCATCAGGAGGCACGTTCCCATAAGGTGGTCATTCCAGGTCGATGTCCATCGTCATCCGATCCTGTGAGGTTGGACTGGGATGAGTTAGAACCTACTAGCGCGCGAAGCGCGTGGTTCTAGTAGGTACAAAGTTTCGGTGTGATGTGCTCTGTCTTCGAAAGGCCGGCGTCACGGCGTGACCCTTGTGACGTTTGATACGTCACCGACTATGTGATTGGATCGTGTAGTCTTTTCTCAGCAATCACACTATGTTATGTTATGGGTTATTTGCTTTTGTTGATTGGGTTAATATACGGCGGTGGTCTGTCGTTGTCGCATTGTTGTCTACGTCATGTTTTGTTATGTTCTCGACGGGACAGGGTGACGACGTGACGCTTGTCACGTGTGATATCATCAATTATGGTCTGGTCTGGTCCAGCGTTCTGCGCACTTGTACCTATTTCACATTCAATGTTGCTACGCAATGTGATCGTCGTTGAGTCATTGGATGTTTGTATGTTCTAGTATGAGCCGTCATGAGATGTTCAGTTGTGGTATGGTTTGCCATGCGTGTTCGAAACAATCACCGTAATATGGCTACATCTAGGGTATGATGTGCTATATCATTTGCTTTTATGTCAGATATCAGTTGCATCATGATTTGATAGGATGCACGTATGTGATTGAATTCGCTTGCAATATGCTAAATTCAGTTGTGTTGTGTTCCGATTATTTGTTTTGTTATGATATGATATGGTATGTTATGTTGCGTTGTGTTATGGTATGGTATGTTTTGCAACGGTTCTCCAAGGGATCCCCGTGGGTCCACAGGTGGTTTTGGGGATGGGGCGGCCGTTGTACGTGGTTGCCCAGCGAAGTGTCCCCGCGGGACAACTGGTGGTCCTGGAGATCTGGCGGCCGAGATAGCTATGCAGGGTGGGCTGGTCGGGAGCTCTGTTCTTAAGATCCGGCTCGCTCTTAAAAACTAACAGCCCCAACTTGCCGGGTGGGAAAAAACGCCAATAGCTAGGATGGGGCCAGGACGAGAATGAATCCGTGCCAGAGCGTCCCGGAGCGCTCTCAGAGCGCTCCAAAACGCTCTGAGAAGGCCGCGGCGCCCGATGCATCTTCCAGAGCCGCTGGATATCAGAGGTTCTCGATCTATCCACCCCCGAATTGATCCTCGTCCTTCTGGTTGACCCAAAAGGGGGTCCAGCTACAAGGGGGTGGTGCAATTTAGCTGGCGCGATAGACTTGCGGGTTGCAATAGATTTGGGGCGTGCAACACATGCCCCGGTGCAGATGCATTGCTGGATGTTCGCGGGCAATGCATTAGTTGTAAGACAATGCAATCCAAGTCCCTGGTGCAATAAGTTTGCAGTGCCCCAAATCTATCGCACCACCCCCCTTTCAGCTGGACCCCTTTGTGGGTCACCCAGAGTCCTGACTTCGCCTTGCATGGCGGGCCTGGGGACAGCAGCCAGCAGCAGGGCTGGACCTAGACGGTGTTTGGGCGATTCCGTGGGCCGCCTTGCGTTCCGATGCCGTTCTTGCGGTAAAGGGCGGACTGAAGACGGAACGAGGGACAGCGAAGACAAAACGAGGGAAACCGAAACCAAAACGAAAACGAAAACGAGGGGGACAGCGAAAACGAAACGAGCACGGAAAGCACGGCTTCGGTCCCGCCCTGGTCAGCAGCGATTTCGTGGGCCGTCTTCGTTTCGATGTCGTTATGCGGTAAAGGCGGACTGAAGACAAAACGAGGGAAAACGAAAACAAAACGAGCACGGAACGAAAACAAAACGAGGGACTGAAGACGAAACGAAACGAAAACAAGCGAGGGTTTCGGTTCCGCGCTGGCCCGCAGCGAGCACCTTCGGCGGCGGCGGGCGCGGCCGCGCCCCGGGGCGCGCGCCCGAGGCGGAGGAGCGCAGGCGGAGGGTGGCCCAGGCCGCGGAGAGGGCCGGCCAGGAGGCCCGCGACGTGGAGAGGCCGGGCCGCCGCCGCGGGTCGCCCAGCGTTTCGTCGCGCTCGCCGTCGTCCTCCTCCTCCTCCTCCGCCTCCTCCTCCTCCGCCTCCTCCTCCTCTTCCTCCTCCTCCTCCTCTTCGCTGACGGTCCATAGGGGAACAAGAAGTGACATAGACATAAAAACTCGGAGGTCCGCGCGGATTTCGCCTCCTCCTCCTCCTCCTGCTCGTCCTCCCCCTCCTCCTCCCCCTCTTCCTCCTCCTCCTCCTCCTCCTCCTCCTCCTCCTCCTCCTCCTCCTCCTCCTCCTCTTCCCCCTCCTCCTCCTGATTTCGCTTTCTCCTCCTCCTCCTCCTCCTCCTCCTCCTGCTCGTCCTCCCCCTCCTCCCCCCGCCTCCTCCTCCTCCTCCTCCTCCCCCTCGTCCTCCTCCTCCTCCTCCTCCTCCTCCTCCTCCTCCTCCTCCTCCTAGTCGACGATCGTTCGGACGGGGATTTGTTCCAGGCGGCGAGCGAGGGGGGGGAACTGAGAAGGAGAAGGCCTTTTCAGAGGGCGGCTGGGCTTCTCCGAAGTCGGAGGGACTTCTCAGAAGCCCTGTCGCGCTTACTGAGAAGATGGTGTTTATGTATGTATTCGGGGAAGGCTCAGAAAGCTCCTCAGAAGGCCTGGGAACTTCCGAGCCTTCTGAGAATGCCCGCCCCTTCTCATTTCCCCCCCTCGCTCGCCGCCTATGGTAATTCCGTTCCAGAGCGTCCCCGAACGCTAATGAGAAGGCCGCGGCGCCCAATACATCTTCCAGAGCCGCCGGATCTCACATATTCTCGATGTACCTTCCTTCGATGTTATCCTCGTCCTGGTTTCGTCTTATCGCTGTCGTCGACGATCGTCGATAGGTTCGGTAGCTGTGTGTCCTCGCAAGTCCATCTTCAGAGTGCATTTGCGTGCGCTAGCGTCTGGCAATCAATGTGAAAGCGCCGATTCAGCCTCTATGAGCGTCGATTTAGCATCGATCAGCGTCGATTCGCAAGAGCGCAGAAGTCAGCCGTGCTCGCCGTCGTCGACGATCGTCGATCGGCCGTTGACGATCGGCGATGGCCGCCCTCTCCATCGTCGACGATCGTCGATTGTCCTCGTCCTTGCCGCCGCCCGTTATCGACGGTCGGTCGTGTTCGTCGTCGATCGTGGATTGGCGACAGCCAGAGCTTCTCCCTACGCCATGGAGTTTCCAGAGTTGCCCCTGGGGCTCCTCAGGCTTCATGAGGCGTCCAGTGGCGTCCTTCAGCATCCCAGGGAGTCCTCGGGCCCTGAGGTGTGAACCAGAGGAGAAGGATCTTGCTCAGCCGACACTTATTGATTTCATCTTAGGAGATGGGAAAGATGTCGTTTCTCTTCATATTGTTTTGGAATTCTTCTGGATGCATGGTGCATGAGATTTCTTGTACCGCGAACATGCGGAACAAGCAGGTTAATCTCAAGAGAAGCAGGAATAGGAAAACGCAGAGGGTAAAAGGATCGTACGAAAAGGGTGAAGGGGAACAGGATGAACACGTTGCGTTTGAACAATTTCGTGTTCATCTGGAGGTGGTTGACAATGTTCCATTCTCCTTCACCTGTATCTCATGTGTGTTCCCCAAACCGTGTTCGCACTTTGGCTATCTTATTTCTCTCATTACAGTAAACCTGGATAGCAAAGATGGGCAACCTTCCGAAATGTAACCTTGCATCCTTGCCTCCTCGGTCCATCCTCGGCCACTCTCGTTGGCCGCGCCCCGCTCGAAAAACGTCGGAATGGGCGTCCAAGGGCCTTACATCCTTACTGCGCGTCCTTATCATACGGGTTGGCTGTAGTCGAACAAGAGAAACCGGCATAAACATAAACGTTTGGCGCTCCGCGCGAATGTCTCGGATCTGCTTTGGGCCCCCCCGGCGGCGCCCCGCGGGCGCCAAAGAGTTTGCACCACGTGCCGTCAACCAGCTTAGTAAGGATGAGCGATTTTCCAAGGCTGCCATTGCATCCTTCCCCTTTCCGCCTATCCTCTGCAATTTTCGCTGGACAGCCTCGTTCGGAAAATGTGAAAGTGGCCCTCCAAGGCCCTTGCATCCTTACCACGCATCCTTCTTGTACAGGTTGATTGTAGATTTTCTTTCCGAGAGAGATAGATAGATTCTTCCACCATCCCCCGCCCAGGGTCATCATACCCCCCTGGGACACTGCAAGTTACATCTGATTATTCCTCATTGGTCACTTTCCATGTGCGTTCAGACCATCCCTGTCAAAAAACACAATGCGCGCACATTCGTTTATCTCAGAAGGCGATGTTCCAAACATTCGTAGCATAAAATAGCACAAAGTTCACACGCACGCGGACTTGCCGAAAGCATATCTCACACCTCACAGCTATACAATAATATCGGACATGGATAGGAGTTGCTTGCCCGCACGCACTTGCTGGAACCATAAGAAATACATGAGCTTAGCAGCACACGCCAGAAGCAGCATTCGTATCTCACCACGCAGTGCATCCGCGATGATCCAGCATGCGCCCAGCGCACGAGTGCGAAGCATGCAATGCCATGCGGACCACGCGCGCGCCACCTAAGTCCATTGGTTATCGAAGCATTTCAAGATAGAGCTCTTCAAAAGCACCTCAAACTACAAATACTCATTAACGAAACGTTGGCCAGTGCCTTTGAATTCCTGCACGGCTGCAATTACCCACCACCCTCATCAGCGCCATCGCATCACCGTCGTTATCGTCATCGTCAACCGTCGCCAGTGCCATCACCATCAGCGAATCACGTTCATCACAAACACATGGGCATCATCATCGTCAGCGTCGCCATCAGCATCGGCACCATCATTGGCCTCGCCGTCGCCGTCGTCGTCATCGCCACCACCGTTGTCACTATCATCGTCGTTGCCGCCGTTGCCCACATCATCGTGACACCGCGCCCGCCCGAGTCACCGACCCGGAGTGGAGTGCCCGCGCGCCATTGCGGCTTTTGAAACGTGTTGGGAAGGTCCCACGGGCACAAGCCAGCGCGGCCACATCAGTTGTGCAAATTAGTTTGCCGTTCTTCTCGGGAGTTTGAACGCGCCAGCGCGGCCGAGGAGATGCGCTAGCCAGTGCCACGCACATGCGCAATAGTCGCCGCATGGTTTTTGCAAAACATGTTGCAAAACAAGTTGCAGGTTGGAGGGTGGGATATTTGCGCGAGCAGTCGGGTTGACAACAGGCTACTTACAAAACGCAATGGCACCACATGGCTTACAACACATAGCCTGCACCACGTACTTGTCATACATCGTTTGCGCCGCAATTCTTGAACCACCCACCTTGCATCACATGACTTGCACCATATAGCTTGCACCATATAGCTTGCACCATCCAGCTTCCGCTAGATTGCAACACGTAGTTTACACCACATAGCATGTACCACATAAGATGTGCCACATAGCTTGCACCACACAACGTGCGCCGCATGGCTGCCATGGCTTGCACCACCTAGCCTGCGCCACATCACAGGCACAACGTAGTTTGCATAACACGTGTTACACCGCATCGCTTGCATCACATACCATGCACCACATAGCATGCACCACATGACTTGCGCCACATAGCTAAATCTGCGTCCTCTCTCATTGTGGTGGGGCGTGAGGTCAGTGTGAAACAAAAAGGCGTGCGCCACATAGATTGCACCACGTAACTTGCACTACATAGCTTGCACTACATAACTTGCGCCGCATAGCGTGCACCACATAGCCTGCGCCACATTACGTGGAGAGCATAGCTCGCGCCACATAGACTGCGCCACAGAACTTGCGCCACATAGCTTGCTCCGCACATGTTACACCGAAGTGTTTGCATCATGTAGCTTGCACTACACAGCTGCCCCACATAGCTTGCACCATGTAACTTACACCGCGCAGTTTGCACCACAGACCTTCACCACAGCGGATACGTACATAGTACCACATTATTTTTCCCGGATCGATCGCACCCCCTGGTTGCACCACATAGCACGCATCACATTATTTGAACCACAGTTTGCACTACTAAATTGCGCCACATAGCTTGCACCACCTAGCCTCTTAGCCTGCGCCACATCACTTGCACCACACAGCCGCCCGACGTAGATTCTCCTTTCAAAATTAGCCTGGCGAAGGACCCAACCATATGCAGTTGCGAATACCGCAAATATGAATACCGTTTTCGGTGGCGCCACCTCTGGGTAGGGGAGACGCATGCAAACACCCCCACTGGGGCCTTCGGTGGAGCTCCCTATATGGGGCCACGAAACGCTGCCCTGGGTGGGGGAACCGCATGTGGACACCCCCACTGGGGCCTTCGGTGGAGCTCCCTATGGGGCCACGAAACGCTGCCCTGGGTGGGGGAACCGCATGCGAACACCCCCACTGGGGCCTTCGGTGGAGCTCCCTATGGGGCCACGAAACGCTGCCCTGGGTGGGGGAACCGCATGCGAACACCCCCACTGGGGCCTTCGGTGGAGCTCCCTATGGGGCCACGAAACGCTGCCCTGGGTGGGGGAACCGCATGCGGACACCCCCACTGGGGCCTTCGGTGGAGCTCCCTATGGGGCCACGAAACGCTGCCCTGGGTGGGGGAACCGCATGTGGACACCCCCACTGGGGCCTTCGGTGGAGCTCCCTATGGGGCCACGAAACGCTGCCCTGGGTGGGGGAACCGCATGTGGACACCCCCACTGGGGCCTTCGGTGGAGCTCCCTATGGGGCTACGAAACGCTGCCCTGGGTGGGGGAACCGCATGTGGACACCCCCACTGGGGCCTTCGGTGGAGCTCCCTATGGGGCCACGAAACGCTGCCCTGGGTGGGGGAACCGCATGTGGACACCCCCACTGGGGCCTTCGGTGGAGCTCCCTATGGGGCCACGAAACGCTGCCCTGGGTGGGGGAACCGCATGCGGAACACCCCCACTGGGGCCTTCGGTGGAGCTCCCTATGGGGCCACGAAACGCTGCCCTGGGTGGGGGAACCGCATGTGGACACCCCCACTGGGGCCTTCGGTGGAGCTCCCTATGGGGCCACGAAACGCTGCCCTGGGTGGGGGAACACCCCCACTGGGGCCTTCGGTGGAGCTCCCTAACGAAACGCTGCCCTGGGTGGGGGAACCGCATGTGGACACCCCCACTGGGGCCTTCGGTGGAGCTCCCTATGGGGCCACGAAACGCTGCCCTGGGTGGGGGAACCGCATGTGGACACCCCCACTGGGGCCTTCGGTGGAGCTCCCTATGGGGCCACGAAACGCTGCCCTGGGTGGGGGAACCGCATGTGACACCCCCACTGGGGCCTTCGGTGGAGCTCCCTATGGGGCCACGAAACGCTGCCCTGGGTGGGGGAACCGCATGTGGACACCCCCACTGGGGCCTTCGGTGGAGCTCCCTATGGGGCCACGAAACGCTGCCCTGGGTGGGGGAACCGCATGTGGACACCCCCACTGGGGCCTTCGGTGGAGCTCCCTATGGGGCTACGAAACGCTGCCCTGGGTGGGGGAACCGCATGCGGACACCCCCACTGGGGCCTTCGGTGGAGCTCCCTATGGGGCCACGAAACGCTGCCCTGGGTGGGGGAACCGCATGGACACCCCCACTGGGGCCTTCGGTGGAGCTCCCTATGGGGCTACGAAACGCGTGAGAGGTGTGCCGAGAGCAGAGGCAAGGAGGGGGAGGAGGGAGGAGGGGGAAGAGGAGGAGAGGAGAGGACGCGGGCACCGTCTCTTCAAAACGAGGACCCAACACCACAGGATGGTTGGGAAAAAGAATTAGGATCCACAACCACCACTCCACGGGTTTATCGGTCCACCTTTTCGAATCGCGAATTACGTGTGATTCTGGCCCATAGTCCATTTCAACTCTGAATCCCAACCATCCCAGCCGAGCCGGTAGCGACCCCCCCCGCCATTTTCGGCAAAAAATGCGATGCGCGCGTTTATCACAAACCAACGGTTGTCAATTCAAGAATGCCTTTCAAAAAAATAGGACGAAATGCACACGCGCGCGTCGCGCGCGCATGCCGAAACCTTTCAAAGACTTTCGGTTCCGGAAGGATGTCATCATCGAGTGTCCACAAACATATACACGGATTTTCTGATACATGCAAAAACAACGTGCGCGCGCGTTCTTGCGAATTCTTAAGAAAACCATAAGTTTTCCACAGCTTCCGAAAATACCACCAAACGGGTTTCGCGCGCGCACGTCGAAACCGTTCGAACGCCTTTGCGCGCGTGCCTTCTCGAGAATCCTTTGCAACAAAGGGGACGAAATGCACACGCGCGCGTCGTCGCGCGTGCATGCCGGAATCCTTCAACAACCTTCGGTATCGTCGGAGGTGAGGGGGTGAGATCGAAGTGGAACGGAGAGCCCCCCTACCGGGAAATCGATTTCGGTTTCGTGTTCGTGCGTGCCGTGCGTGCGGGCGAGGCGAAGCTGCGTGGGCGGGCGAGAGGAAAGTCTCCTGTGGCTGAGGCGCGGCCGGACCAAATGATTCTCCACCGGGCGGCCGGTGGCGCGCGGTGTCCCGCCGGTGTCCTGGTGGTGTCCTCTGTGGCTGAGGCGCGGCCGGACCAAATGATTCTCCACCAGGCGGCCGGTGGCCCGCGGTGTCCCGCCGGTGTCCCGCTAGAGTCCCGTCGGTGTCTTGTCGGTGTCCCGATCATGATGTTGATGATGATGATGATGATGATTATGATGATGATGATGATGATGATGATGATGGTGATGATGATGGTAATGATGATGATGATGATGATGTTGATGATGGCGATGATGATGATGATGATGTTGATGATGTTGATGTTGATGATGATGATGATGATGACGTCGATTGCGAGATAGATTGTGATCGGTAGTGAGACCGAATGTGAGACCGAATGTGAAATCGATTGTGAGATCGATTGTGAGATCGATAGTGAAATCGATAATGAGACCGAATGTGAGATTGATTGTGAGATCGATTGCGAGATCGATAGTAAGATCGATAGTGAGACCGAATCTGAGATCGATAGTGAGATCGATAGTGGTATCGATAGTGGCATCGATAGTCAGATCGATTGTGAGATCGATCGAATGAGATCGATAGTGATATCGATAGTGATTTCGATAGTGAGACCGAATGTGGGATCGATTGTGATATCGATTGTGATATCGGTAGTGAAATCGATAGTGAGACCGAATGTGAGATTGATTGTGAGATCGATTGCGAGATCGATAGTGCGATCGATAGTGAGACCGAGTGTGAGATCGATTGTGAGATCGATTCTGATATCGCTAGTGAGATCGATGGTGAGACAGATTTTGAGATCGATAGTGAGATCGATAGTGACAACGAATGTGAGATCGATTGTGATATCGATAGTGAAATCGATAGTGAGACCGAATGGAAGATCGATAGTGAGATCGATAGTGAGACCGAATGTGAGATCGATTGTGAGATCGATTGTGATATCGATAGTGAGATCGATAGTGAGACCGAATGTGAGATCGATTGTGAGATCGATAGTGAGATCGATAGTGAGACCGAATGTGAGATCGATTGTGATATCGATAATGAAATCGATAGTGATACCGAATGGGAGATCGATAGTGAGATCGATAGTGAGACCGAATGTGAGATCGATAGTGAGATCGATAGTGATATCGAGGGTGAGATCGATCGAGTGCGACGTTGGTCCCTCCCCCCCCCCCTCACCTCCTTATCACCCGAAGGGTGGTCGTATAGGTAACGATTTCAAAAACCAAAAGTCAAACAAACATTCAAAACACACCAGGTTTTGCAACATCAGTTTTCCCCAAAAAAATCCTCCAGAAAACCATCGGTTTTTGTTCAACATGTTCATGGACTTCTGCCAAGTAGCCCCCCAGCGCCGCATGCCGACATCTTTCGCACGCCCTTGCGCGCGTGCTGGGAGGGGGCAAGATCCGCGTCACATAAAACCATGCGGGCCACTCAAGCGTCGGCCGCGCGCGCATGTCGAACTGCGTCCAAAACCTTCATCACCGACGCGAGGACGCCGTCAACGTCGTCGGCGAGATCAGCATCGGCGCCCGCACTGGCCGTGCCTGGGTCGGTGCGAACATCGTCACCAGCATTGCAACTATCATCATCGCGTCTACCGTAGTCGGCGTTGGCATGATACCGCGCCCGCCCAAGTCGCCGACTCGCAGTGAAGTGCCCGCGGCCGCGTCGGCAGCGCCAAACTAGCTGGCCGGTGCGTGCGCGTGCTAGGGTTGGCGCAGCCGCAGAGATGCACCAGCCAACGCCAAGCATGCATCGCAATCGCCACTGGATGGGTTTTGCAAACCAAGTTGCGGGCGGGTGGGTGGGATGTTTGCAAGAGCATGGGATGGATCAACGCATGGGTCAAAACCATTTGCACCACATAAATTGCACCACGCAGTTTGCAACACCTATACTGCACCACATTGCTTACACTACGTATATAGCACCACATGGCTTATCCTTGATAGAACGCGACCCCTTTATTGCACCACGACGATTGAACCACACAGCATGCACCGCGAAGTTTGCATCACCTAGATGGCCCCAGACAGTTTGCACCACAGAGCGGAGGCATCCGTACGGAAACCATTCATTATAACATGTTCATCATTTCTTCATCATAAAGTTTACGCCGCACCGCGGCTTACTCAGCGGCCTGGATGCCGTTCCTCTGGGGCGCGTTGCTGTAGAAACCGTGCGGTGTTGTGCGGTCATGCCCTGAATTCATAATCCTGTTCAAGATCAGTTCCGTGTGGCCGTTTTGTGGGCATTTGGAGGGGGGGCATCTCTTCTCAAGGATTTTCGATGCCAGACGGCGCGTCCGACCCGCAGGGCCCAAGTCAGGCATCGGTTGTGAACGCCGCGCGAAGGGCTGTCCAGTGGGGCGGCAGTGCCATGGGAGCCCGCTAAAGACGGTAATCAATGGGGTTGTTATTTGCAGAGCGCTCGCGGTTGACATTGTCGGCGCTTTTGGATGCAGGGGACCCATGGAATATTGGAGTCCGTTTTGGGTTTTTCAAAATGAGTTCCGTTGGGCCATCTTGGTGCGTCTGTGGTTCGCTATGAGGCTTTCTTAAGAACATGTCTGGGAACCCCACGGTGTCATGTGGAACGTGCCGGGGGGGCATCTTGGAGGACAGGGGCCTCGAGTCCCGTTGAGTTTTCATTGCCTGGAATTTTTGTGGACGCCTTCCTAGAGCATCCTGGCCTGCCTTGGAGCCTTCTTGGCCTGTCGTGCTGTCTGGGGACGATGTTGGGTGGTTCTCGGATGGTCCAGAAGGTTTGCGTGGGCGGTAGTTTGCGGGCGGATGGCTGGAAGTGCGGGAGCGTGAGAGTCGTTCCGACACTTGATCGGAGCCAATGAGTTTTGCCCGTGAGGGCTTGCTGGTGTCCTCTGGAGGCACTCTAGAGGCCTCGCGTTGGCATCCAGGAGCGTCGTGAGCCCGCCTGAGGCATTAGTGTTCCCTCGCGGGGCGTTTCGGAGCTCTCCCGGACCGTCTTGGAACCATTTGGGTCCACGTCAGCGCGCGTAGGGGGGTTGTGTTGGGGCATGCACGGCCGCGTCGGAAGAGAGCAAGAGGAGGAGACGGAGAAGATAGAGGTCGAGGGGGAGGTGGACGGGGATTGTGAGCAGGTGGGAGATAAGGAGGAAGGCGAGAGAGAGAAAGGGTCGGATGAGGATGACGACGGTGGAGGAGGCGGACAGGACGTTGGGGCTGTGTTGGAAAGTGACAGCAGGACTGGGCGTGGTCCGATCCCGCCACCTTGCCTGGGTTGTGGGCTGGAGGCATTATTTGGATGCGTCTTTCTTTCTCTGGTATCCACACTCGCAGAGCCGCCTCACAGCCGGCCAACACCGTCGAGATCCACAGTCACCCCCGATACCTTGGGATGGAGGCCTTTGCAGAGCTTGGACCAAACATCCTTGCGCCGTGCATGGCCTGCAGCCCAAGACTTCCTATCTGGGCCTGGTTCCGAAGCTCTGGCTCGAGGGCAGTGTGATCAAGGACCTTCCGAGCCCCTCAACTGCCCCCCGATGTGTAAAAGAAGCATGTCTGACAGACGCGCACGAAGCTGCCGTCGCTGCAGTCGTCCACAATACACTTAGGACCGAGCTCGCGCAAACGCCTGGGGTCAACTGGCAGCCTGTTAGAATAATGCCCAGCGGGAAGGCACTGTGCAGCGCGCGAGGTCTTCAAACACTCGCTGCACTGCCAAAACTTGCCAACCCAGTTCCGAGAGTGCGCTGGACCCCCTCGAGATCAGTTCGAGGCCATCTCTACATTCAACTCGCACCGAGTTTGGAGGAGTCTTGGGGTTTCTCGACGAGGAGGTGGAAGGCGAGAGGGAGACGGAGCAGGAGGAGGAAGAGATGAAGAGTAGGATATGGGACCCTGCTGGAAGGTGACTGCAACATCGGGCGTGGCACGCACATATCGAGTGGTCGTCGGCCCGTGTCGCCATGGTGCCGGGGTTGTGGGTCAGAGGCCTCTATGGAGACGTGTCTGGGACGTTCTGGGGACTTCTTTTGCGAGGGCGTCCTGGAGGTGCTCGGAAGCCTCTCCAGGGGGGGTCTCTGGGGCGTCGGGGGGTTCTCGTAGGGCCGTCTCGAGGTTGGGGGGGCGACGCTCGAGGGACGGGCTGTCGAGAGCCCTTCGCTCTCCCCCTCCTCGCGGCCCCTCTGGCGAGCCTCCCGCCTGGCCCTCTCGGGGGCCTCGCGGGCCGTGGGCCCCCCCTTGGGGGCCGTCGTGGGGCCGCCTCGGGGCCCGCACGGGGGCCTCTCAGCGGGGTCGTCTCGAGGCGGCCGTGTGGGGCTGCGCGCGCGCGCCGGGCGCGGCGCGGGCCGAAGCCGAAGAGGAGGTCGTCTGTCTGAGGGCTCTGTTGCACAGTGGTCTCGGGGGGAAGGGGGGGGAGGGGGGGAGGGAGGCTGTGAGGGGGGGAATCAGGCGGGGGTGAGGAGACGAGGAGGGGGGGGGGCAAGCTAGGTGCGCTCGCGTCATATCTGACGTCCTACCCCTCCCTCCCATCCATTACCATGGCGCTGATTTTCTCTATCCGCGGACGCGTGTCGTAGCGGACCTGTGGCTCCGCGCGCGCGTGCGTAGTGGGTGGTGGTGGTGCGCGTGCGTGCGTGCGTGCGTGTGTGCGTGGTTGTGGTGCTGGTGCTGGTGCTGGTGCTGGTGCTGGTGCTGGTGCTGGTGCTGGTGCTGGTGCTGGTGCTGGTGCTGGTGCTGGTGCTGGTGCTGGTGCTGGTGCTGGTGCTGGTGCTGGTGCTGGTGCTGTGGTGGTGGTGGTGGTGGTGGTGGTGGTGGTGGTGGTGCGGCGCGGTGGTGGCGGGCGGATGGGCGCGCGAGAAAGAGGCCCGCGCTGGGGCGAGAACGCAATCTTGAACAACGGAAGCCAAACACCGATCCGAAAATGAGGCCCACGCTGCAGCGGGAGCACGATTCGGAACGATGCGGGAGCAGAAATGAGGCCGGCGCCTCAGCGAGAGCAACATGTTGAAAAAAACACAAGCGAAAAACCGTTTCCCGGGAATCCTGTGTGTAAAAAACAGTACGCGGGGGGGGTCGGATATCTTCGGGTCGCCATCAGGGGAAGTGGGAGAGTATTTTCATATTGTGTAATTGTCGAGAGGGGGGAAGGGAGCAGAAGGGGGGGGGAGGAGGAGGGGGCGGGGAGGGGGATGGGGAGGGTGAGAGGGGAGGGGGGATGGGGAGAGGGGGGGGGGGGAGGGGGATGGGGGGGGGGGAGGGGAGGGACCCGACCTTCGACATCGTTTGGCGCTCTGAGCTCCGGGAGGTGCCTCGCTCGAGGCCCAAAGGGAGCCCCGAGATTCCCAAGGCAGCATGAAGATGCTCCCCCCGTGGGCTTCCAACATAAGCTCCCGAGACACTCCACGAAGGTCCCAGGAGAGCCCCGGAGAGCCCCGGGGTCCGCACCCGAGTGTGCCCCGGAGGATTGGGATCCCCGAGCCCGTCCGAGACAGCTCCGAAAGACCCTGGGAGTAGTGATCGTTTTCTTATTCGTTGTTTTGCCGATCGGCGCGGGCCCTCGCACCCCTCCCTGCCCCCCCCCTATGGAGTAGATCTTGATTGTTGCCGGTGCATGTTTCGAGCAGGTGGAGTCTGCACCATAGGACGCACTGTTGCAAACAGTCACACTAAGCAGAGGTCCAGGGCCAGACCCCCCTCCCTCCCCCCCTTCCGCCCAATGTCGAAACGCCGAATATGAAAACGCTCACCTACGCATTACAAGGCGCACCAGGATGGCCCCTCACGATGGCCCAAAGATGTTGCAAGAAGCCCCACATAGCCTCTCGGGAGCCAGTTTCTTCGGTTCAGTGGCCCA
>CAUYUJ010015665.1:92500-142500 GCA_963575745.1 Prorocentrum cordatum
GCTTGCCCGTGTTCACCTTCCAGCTGGAGAACGGCACCAGATCCGCAAGCTGTTGAGGAGAGTGAATCATCACCGCGTCCTTCCACAGACTCTTGAAGCCCTTCGTCAGCTCCGCGTTGCTCAGGTTGCCGTCCGTTCCCCACCACTCTTCACCGACGCCGCGAAGACCGCAACGTGTGGTGGGCCCATCGCCTCGAAGTCGACCGTCTCTCCAGGGGAGGGGGGCGGAAATGGCGGGGGGTCACGAAATCTGCTGTGTGCAGCGCAACGTTACTAGCGTCGGCGAGGGGGGGGGAAGGGGTTAGGGCTGGCGTTGGAAGCCTGGCGTGCGATTTGGCGCCGCTCGCCCGCTCCCTCCAGGGGCAACGCCCATTGGGGGGGGAGCGATCCCTAATCCTCCTCCTCCTCCTCCTCCTCCTCCTCCTCCTCCTCCTCCTCCTCCTCCTCCTCCTCCTCCTCCTCCTCCTCCTCCTCCTCCTCCTCCTCCTCCTCCTCCCTCCTCCTCCTCCTCCTCCTCCTCCTCCTCCTCCTCCTCCCTCCTCCTCTCCTCCCTCCTCCTCCTCCTCCTCCTCCTCCTCCTCCTCCTCCTCCTCCTCCTCCCCCCCCAAACGGCACGAAACGGGCCAGGGTGGTGGAGGCAGGAGTGGCTGCCTACGCGCAAGTTGTCGGAGGTCCGCGCAGATGTCTCCTGCATGGGCGCTGAGCCCGAGGTGCGCAGGGGCGACAGAAAATGTTGGCGTTTGCGTGCCAGGGCATTTTCTTTTGCGGAGTTGGGAGCCCTGGCGCGGACGGCCGAACGACCCCTGCAGCGGGACGCGGCGCCTCTGGCGCCGCCATAGTCCAGTCCGGTCTTCAGTCGGGCACGTCCCTCTACAGGGGGAATATTCAAAAGTCGTCAAACAATAGTCTGGGTACGATCGTGGCTCTATATATACACATATATATATACATCTGTTTATGTATACATATATATACATATATATATATATATATATATATATATATATCATATGCTTGCCCCCCCCCAGCACCCCCCCCAAAAAAAAAAAACGTTTCCTTGCACCGAGGGCGCCAAACACTGTGTATGTTTGGTTTTCTTGCTTTGCAACAAGGAATAGGAAAGGAAAGGGGCTTGCAAAACCAAAAAATATATTACAAAAACAAAAATACACAGCGTTTCCTTGCTTCTCAACCTAACAAAAAAACACAGCGTTTCCTTGCACCGAGGGCGCCAAACACTGTGTATGTTTGGTTTTCTTGGTCTGACGCGCATGGAAGGGTGCTGAGAGGGAGGCCAGCGCGGGCATTCGGGCTTGCAAAACAACAAAAAAAAAAAGCGTTTCCTTGCTTCTCAGAAAAAAATTTCCTTGCACCGACGGCGCCATACACAATGCATTTTAGGTTTCCTTGGCTTGGGAGACGCAGGGAAGGAGGAGGAGGAGGAGGAGGAGGAGGAGGAGGAGGAGGGGAGGAGAAGGAGGGGGAGGAGGAGGAGGAGGAGGAGGAGGAGGAGGAGGAGGAGGAGAGCGACGAGGAGAAACGATCAGTGAAGATTTTGTGGTTTGAGGAGGAGAGCGACGAGGAGAAACGATCAGTGAAGATTTTGTGGTTTTGGTGGTTTGGGGGTGCTGGGGGGGGCGACCATATATATATACATATATATATATATATATATATATATATATATATGTATATGTATATGTATATGTATATGTCTATGTCTATGTATATGTATATGTATATGTTTATTTATATGTATATGTATATGTATATGTATATGTATATAAATATATAAGTTTCAATACGTGTAACTATGATTGATCTTACGTCCAAAATCCCCACGCAGGAGGACATGCCCGGCCCAAGTCCAGTCCCCCTGCCCCCTCCGTCTCCGCGCCCCCCGCCCCGCCGGCCGAGGCTCAGGAGGCAAGGGCGCGGGAGGAGGAGCTGGCGAGGCGCCCCCGGGGCGCCCTCGTCGTCGCCTCGTCGTCGCCCCCGCGGTCGCCGCCCCAGACGTCCGACGAACCTGGTTTTTCGGCCGGCCGTCGTTCCGGATTTCGACCTCCGTGGCCCGTGGTCGGGTCCTTCAAGCAGTGGCGAAGCGTCTTGGCGTGCCTATAGCCCTGCCAAGCAATGTTCTAAGAACCGCTTGTGGTGTCCACGAAATGTTCTTAGAGCATTTCTGGCGGGGACTGTCTTGTTTTACCACATCGGGCTTACGCTCTAAAAACATTGTTTTTGTTAGAACATTTTCTGGTTCTAAGAACATTTCGTGGTAGGACTAGAGAAATGCCAGGACGGTCGGTCCCTGCTCAAGTCCTTGGGCCATCAGAACTCAAGGGTCCGGGGCGAGCAACTGGCCACGGGGAAAGGGTCGGGATGTCTGGGGCTGCGCATGGAAAAGGTCGTATCGGCAGATGTCTGGGATTCTCGTCGTCGTCGTCGTCCTCCCAGAGGAGGACCAGTCGAGGCAACTGCGTCCTTGCCTGCCGTGTTTCGTCCTTGGGGGGCCTCCTGGAGAGGCTTCTCGTCGCTGGGGGCGGATCCGCGTCGAGAAACGAATCGGGATGGACCGCGGGAGGAGTACGGTAGGTTCGCGTCGTGTCGACCGGCGGCGACCCCGCCGCCAGCGTTCAACTTGGAACGCCGCTTGCGACACAGGTTCGTTCGTTGTTAAACGATCTGACTGTTTGGAAACGGCCGATCGTTCAATATTGAACGATCCCCACGGTGTTAGAAACCAATGCCGAAGTCGATGCGACACGAACCTGCCGTACGGGGACCGATGATGAGAGGATTTGGATCGGGTGAGGGCCACCGTTGTTTTAATGGGCCCTCTTCCGATGGTCTTCGTCGTCCTCGTCATCGCCGTCGGTATGCCGATGCGTTCCGCACGGTCGTCGCCGCCGCCGTCGTCTTGTTCCTCCTCTGGCCTCGCGGATTCCTCGTGGTTTCCCCGGCGGAGTCATTTGACCTGCAAGGCCTGCCCCTGTTTCCCTTGTGCAGTGGACCCTGGTGAACGGAGATGGCCGCTTCCAGGTCGCTCAGGGCACCTGGAGGCTGAGGATGCGTCATGTATGCCTGCTGGCTCTCGCACGTTCGCCTCGCCTCTGTGTACGTAGGACACTGCCTCAATTACCCCCTCCTTAGCACCGCTCGGACGTGTGCATTTTTCCTTCGGCGAGGACCATCGAGGAGCATCCTTGATCATTTGGCGAAACAAACCACGCACGAAACTGAAAAAAACACAGGGAATGGACGTCCGAGTGATGGCCAGCCTCCGACTTCTTGGCCTCGCCCTGCCGGCGGAGGCGAGAAGGAGCGGGGACGGTGGGCGGAGGAGGCGGGGTCAGACGAGCAGGACCTGCAAGCGCGCGCGCGAAACACGCGCGCGCACTGTCGATGCACCGAAGATCAGATCAACGGTCAAACGGTGACGAAGATGAACGCAACATGAGGGGAGCCACGCACCTCGTGTGTTTGGGTCCTATGGGTGCACCGAGAATCAGATCAACGGTCAACCAGTGACGAAGATGAACGCCACATGAGGGGAGCAACGCACCTCTTGTGTTTGGGTGATATTCCTGGCATCGCTCGGACGTGTGCATTGTTTTCTCGGCGAGAACCATTGAGGACGATCCTGGACCATCGAGCAAGAAAAGCACGCACGAAACCGAAACATGCAAGGGAAATTGACGTCCGAGCGATGGCGAGCATTGGTGTTTTCCTTGGCGTGTTGCGTATCATGTATCTTCGTCATGCTTGTTTTTGTTCGTATACCCTGCGTACGCGTATACGTCTGCGCAGATGTGCATACCCGCGCGTGCCAAAACACGTGCGTCTGTGCTGTGCCATATGCATACAAATTGTACGTGTTGTACCTTGTTGCACTTCCTCGCGCTCGGACCGTCGCGCTGGGCCGCGCGCAGCTAGTGTGGGGACGCATGTGACCGCGTTCCAGGGCGAGGGGCCCGAAAGGTGTTTCACTGTCTTTGGCTGAGTGGCCGAAGTTTGGCCCCAATATATGGGCCGCCCTGCTTGTTTGTTGAGGCCGCCACTCGTTCCTCGGTGTCCCAGCGCGTCGCACGCATCTCTCGGTCGCCGGCCTCCACGTCCCGGGGTCAGAGCGTGCGCCGCTTCCGCGGCACTGCTTGGCAGTCCGCTGCCCTGCCGCCATTGGCATGCAGTGCTGTGTCCACGCGCCTCGGCGTCTGGCGTTGGCGCTGCGCTGTTGGCACCGCCCCGCGACCCACCCGCGGCCCACCCAACTCGCCCACGGCCCACCCGCGACCAGCACGCGAACCAGCCGCGAACGACCCGCGACCGACCCAGTGACACACCCCAGGCCAGACCCGCGGCCCACCAATTTTGATCTTGAGGAGCCGTGAACAGAGAAACACGCCCGCGGCCGGATCGTTGCTTAATGCTGCGCCCCAGCTTCGCAATCTGCCCGGGACCCCCGCCCCATTCGCTCCTCTTCACAATCGCGTGGGTGGAGGCTACAGTGCACGATTATATACTGGGTGCAAAACTAGATCACTTCCTGGCAAGAAGAAGCAAGTAGCTGTTCCCGCCAGGAACCAGCGCGCCAGCCGTAGCGGCATGAGCAAGCTCGTGGAGAGCACGAGCCGGAACGGCGGCGGCCGAGCTCCGAGGTGGCCAGCGAAGAATGGCCCGGGCGGGCCCATCCCGCGAGGTTGGGCAACGTCGCGTCGCCCCCCCCTCGGAAGATATGGTAGGCTCGTGACGTCCCGACGCGGCAGCGGCCCCGCCGCGGGCGCGCATGGTTGAACGCCGCCAGCGGCCAAGAACCAGCCGAGAAAGAACGATCTGGCGATCGGAAAGCCGCCAGTCGATCAAGGTTGAAACATCCAGACCATGGCGCAGGTCGTCACGACACGAACCTACCGCATTCGCAGAAGCAGGAGCGTGGAAAGCGGGAATGCGCACCAAGAACCAGTTTTCTTGCCGTCAGGGTACCTTGGGTTTCTTCGCTCCGCACGCTGCGCAGTGACTTCCGCGGTCGTGAAAGAAGGTGCTGTGTTCGTGTTGCTCTGGGCTCCCCCTTTGTGCATCTCGCGCGCGGGTTTTCAGGGTCGGGTTTCTTGCGGCCAAGTCCGCACCCTGATTTTTCCGCCCCCTCCAGAGCGACAGTGCCACTGGTCCAGCCTGGCCTCCGCAACGGCAGGGCCCGACACCAGGGTGCGCGCGCCCACAGCGCCAGGAGCGTGTAAGACCGCAGCGCAGGCCCATTCTGACTAGTCCGTTCCCTCACGAGTGGCAGTCCGCCGTCTCCTCCGTCTTCCTGCCTCCCTGCCTCTTCCTGCTCCTCCTCGTGTAACTCCTCCGTCTTGCACCTCTTTCTTCATCCTCCTCACCATCATCCTCGTCCGATTCGTGCTGCACGGTGCGCAGCAACCCTGACATCGATCGGTTTGAAGCTCGATCGCTCGCTCGGAGGTTTTCTTTGGGTTCTCCGTTCGTCGCCCGATGTCCGTCGGGCCCGACCAGAGACCACGCGCAAGGCCGAGTCTGTTTCTCCTTCTTCTCCTTCTTCGTCTTCTTCTTATTTTCATTATTATTATTATTACTATTATTATTATTAGTATTATTATTATTAATATTATTATTACTATTACTATTAGTATTCTTATTATTATTTTTATTTTTATTATTATTATTATTCCTCTTCTTCTTCATCCTCGTCCTCGTCCTCCTCGTCCTCCTGCAGCTCCTCCACGCTCGTCATCCTCCCGATCCCCCTCGACGGAGCGGCACGCCCCGCCGCCCCAACGCCCTAATCTTGTCTCGGCGTGCCCCGCGGGGCGGCTCTGCACCCCGAGCCGTTTCTGCGGACGGCCCCGAGGCACGGCAGAGAAGCGTGGGAGAGCAGAAGCAGGGACAAGTCTTGAGCCGTGTCTTTCGTCAACGACGCGAGGGGGCCGAGGTCCTGGCCCAGGAGTCGGCACTCGCCCGCCGGGCCGCTCCAGGGGAGCGTTTCTGACCAGAGTTTTCCGATGGGACTCCGGCCGTGGCCGCGAGGAGGGCGGAGAGCGCCCAGCACGAGTTCACGGCGCGAGGGCGTCGAGGCTGCTGCACTCTCCTCGGGAGGGGAAAAAACACACAGACACAATTAATCGGCGATTCCCAGAAAATATGGGAAAATATGGGAAGTGGGGGGGAAGACAAAAACCCAGAAAATATGGGAAAATATGGGGGATACTTTTATTTTTGTGTATTTATTTTGTGTGTCCCAGTTCCCCTTCATCTCCAGCCTCGTCCCCGCAGCTGCGGGGGGCAGCAGCGTGCGCGCACGGGCCGCGCGCGCGCACGCCCCCCGCGCGCGAGGCAGCGGCGCGCCTCGCGCGAGGCGGCCGAGGCCGCCGAGGCCCCCTGCGCGCCCCGCGCGCCCCGCAGCGGCGGCCCACGCGCGGCGACGGCCCCGCGCGGGCGGCCGCGCGGCGGCGGCAGCGGCGGTGAGGTTCTCGGCGGTGCTCGGCGGCTCTCCGGCGGTGCTCTTCAGCAGCTGCGTCTCACCGAGAGCGTGCCGCGGGGGCCCGGGTCTCCCCGAGCGGCCGCCATCGGGAGCGGAAAAGAGGGGGGGTGACGACTAATTAGGGGGGGTGGGTTTCATGGCGCGGGCCATGATTGTTCCTCAGATGTCACGGCGCCTCTTCTTATCGCATTACGTCCCAGGCCCCCCCGCTGGGCCGCGCACATGCTGCCGGTCATGATTTGCACCCCCCCCCTCTTGGACACCCCCCTCTTGGCCGCTCCCGACGCCAGATGCCCGAGCCGTGGCCCGAGAGCCAGACGGGCGAAGAGCGTCAGAGGAGGAGGTACCGAGGCGACGGCTCGGGGCGAGCCCCTTGCTCGCCGAGGGCTGGGCGCAGCTCGGAAGGCTGGTGGGTCTGGGCCCCGGGAGGGGCCGGGGGATCGGCTTTGAGCTGCCGCTGTCTCAGCCCTCTGCCAGGCCGCCCAGGTGGGGTCCGGGTAGATGGGGGGTCGGAGGCAGAGGATCGCGCCGCACCGCCAATGCATCGGCAGTGCGGCTCGACGTGGAGCCCAGTGTTCTCCGCGCCGACGTCGCCGGTGCCTCGCCGACGCCACCGACGCGTCGCCGATGCACCGGCGCTGCAGCGCGCTCCTCCTGCCCCTGTCACCTGCTTGGATCTCGCTGGGGAGGAAGAGGAGGAGGAGGAGGAGGAGGAGGAGGAGGAGGAGGAGGAGGAGCAGGAGCAGGAGGAGGAGGAGGAGGAGGAGGAGGAGGAGGAGGCCAAAAGACTCGCCCTCGTCCGAGACGAGGGGCGGCGGCGACGACCTGCCTCTCGGCGACGGGGGGGGGGGCGGCGGCGGCGGCGGCAGCGCCGCCGGCGGCCCGCACTGCTCTGCGGGCCGCGGCGCCAGGCAGGGGCCTCTCGGATGTCGGCGGCGGCGGCAGCGGGGGGGGCACCCGCGGCCGCCCGGCTCTGCTCCTCCGAGCTGGTGGTGGTCCGAGCCAGTCCGATCCGATTTTCGATTCAGGGGTGGGTCGGGTTTAGCCAGGACCCCAGGTAAAGGGACCCGGTTAGTGGTAGGGCCCTGGGGCCCCTCAATTGGCCAGATTCACTAAACCAGGTTTGCCGTAATTGGTGTTTTTCGGGTGACGGCAGTTCCGGTCAGTAGAAACAAGGGCTCCCTCGAGGGCGCGAAGTTATTCGCGCTTCGCGCTTCGCGGTCCTCGTTCCTTCTCCCCCTCCTCCTCGTCCTCCTATTCTCCCTTTGGGAGGGCGGCGCGAGAGCGCGAAGTTATTCGCGCTTCGCGCTTCGCGCAGCGCGAAGCGCGAAGTTGGGAGCCCCAGTAGAAATGGGACGGGAGGGCGCCCCCGGTACAAATCAGTAAACCAGGTTCCACTCAACCCAGTTCTGCCAACGCCCGAGTGGGCTTCGGGAGGCCTCCTTCCGGGGCTCCCATCGCAGGCCTAGAGGTTGACACCAACACCAGTATCGGCGGTGTGCCTCCACCGAGGGAAGAAGATCCCGATCTCGGCGATGGTGGTAATATTCCAGCTTCCAAGGTGACCGAAACATTACCACCAACACCGAAATCCAGGATCATGTTCCCCCTGTGGAGGCCCCCCCCTGTATTGGTGTTGGTGGCAGTTTCCAGGCCTCCACTCCCAGGAGGAAACGTTCGGGAGGTTTCCTGCCTGCGCTCCCAGGAAGGAGGGTCTGGGAGAACTCCTCCCTGGGAGCTCCGGAAGGAGGCTTTGCGACGCCTCCCTTCCATGTTACATCAGCTGTACATGCAGCGGAGGCCCATGCCAAGAAACACCCTGCTCGCCTCTAGGGTTGCTTGGGTTTCTTGTGGATTTCGATGGTTTATGGAAAGCGTGGCGCGCCCGCACCAAGCGTCCACGGACGTCCTCGGGTCTCAGGGTTGGGTTCATTGTGGAAGGTTTCGTGTGGTCGGGCCCCATACTGTACAAGCGCGTAGACGATGAAGGGGGAAGCAGCGAGGCCTTCTTTTCACGTCGACCGAGCACCCTTGGCGTTGCCGCCGCCTCTGCCGCCTCCCCTCGGTCCCGTCGCGGGGACACTGCCCGGCGCTCAGTGCTGGCGCTGCTGACAGGGTACTCCTCCTCACACTCAGCCCTTTTGATGTCCGTTTCCCCCCAAGTCCGTGTCCTCCTCCCTCGCAGTTCGTCATGTTCTCGTCCACGTTATCCTCCTCCTCCTCCTCCTCCTCCTCCTCCTCCTCCTCCTCCTCCTCCTCGTCGGTGCACGATATCACGGAGCCGTTCCACGGTGCGAAGGGCCCAGTCAAGTGGCCCGCGATGCCGAGGATTATGCGCTCATGAAGGCCAGTCAGCTGGTCATTGGCCCTTATCAAGTCAAGTCAGATGGCAAAGGCTCGGTCGGTTGCTGCCACAGACTCGAGGCTGCAAGCGGGCCAGGCAACCTGAGAGCACATTTGTGGAAGCGCACTAAGATGAACGACGATTTCTGCCGAACTCCTGTTTCGCACGTGAAGGCGCACACGAGCATGGCAGACGTCAGGGAAGCAGTCATCAGCCAGTTTGATCGGGCTGGAAATGCGGAGGCCGATGAGTTGGCCAAGGCGGGGGCCGCTGTCCATCGAGCTACGGATGTTCAGGAACGTTTCGTTCGCGGCGCCATGCGCCTCCACAAGTTGTTGCCGTGCTACACTGCCCAGTTTGAGGTGTGGTTCCACGAGCAGGGCGATGAGTTCAAATATCACATGTTCCCCGAGCCACAGGAGGACGATCTGGCCACTCCCCAGCAGCAGGCGGCGGCGAAGGAGCCGCTGTTGCCGTGGCCATGGTTGGTGCAGAAGCATGCGCTGCTAGAGTACCCAGTGGTTGGTCAGGACCGCTCGCTGATATGTTGCACCAGCTGCTGCAAGTATTCCGACACAGGCAGCCTCAACCATCGGGGTCTGGACAGCGTTTGTTGTGGCAGAGAAGGTGGCAGTGGCAGGATCGCCGAAAACACGAGGCACTTCAGCAATCTGAGGCATCCTCAGTCGCTGCGCAAAGACATGGCTCTAGAAAACGCTCGGAGACCTTCCGCCAGAGCCCGAGCCCTACTGTGCAAGTCCAAAGGCTGGCGAGACCCGCTTGGGGACATGCCTGAGGTCGGCCTGCGGCCCAAAGGCAATTTCCGTGCGGAACCCCAGCGTTATTTGGATACCTTTTTGATTTTGGAAGATCATGGTCTCTCATACCCTGAAGCTTTGGAGTTGGGTGCTCCACACGAGTCTGACAGCGATGGGGATGTGGACCCAGACATGGTATGACGGGTCGCCACTTGTGCCAGGGACATCCAAGGTTCGGTGTGGCGGCCCGCTGTGGGTGAGTGAACCACTTACACGTAGTCCTCTACTGTACGAGGACTGGGTGCGGTCTTTGATCCTCGCAGTCCTCAGCAATTCGTTCTTTCTTTTCTTGCCAGGGCCAGGCTCGGTTTGGCCATGCCCAGGTGTTATTAGTTTTCCTCGCGTGCCGTGCGACTGGAGTGTGGTGATGTCTTAGCACGCCTTACTCGGTTTCCAGGGGTGCTTCTGTGTCGTGGTCTGCCTGTTGCACCACGTGTACGAGGGCCCCCCGCTCGTGGCGCTGGGAGCCCTGTGGGTGCTCTTCCCCGCCGCGGCGGGCCTCGTGCAGGTGAGCACGGGCCTGCCGCAGGCCCCGCGCACCCTGGCCGCCCGCGCGGCCTTCTGCGGGGCAGGCGTGCCCCTCGCCCCCAGCCCTGGCGCTTGCAAGGTGGTCCTGGCCTTCAGGCTCCATCGTGCAGGTGCTAGGGAAGGGGGTTGAGGGGTGTGCCTTCCTCCTCTCTGCCTGGATCCAACCGCCCCTCGGCTTCTGCTCGCTCGCTCCTCCTCCTCGTCCTCTTCCACCATCCATAATGAAGCGCAGCAGGGCCCCTCTGCCCTGGCTGTTGCGCCTGGCCTGTTTTGCCCGGGCGCCCCCAGGCCAGAGAGGCCCAAGCTCGAGGCGAAAAAATTGTCAGAGTGCGAAGCCTGTTTTCACCCCACGTCGTGTTTCCTCCCATTCCTCCTCCCTCTCCGCCTCCTCCGCCTCCGTCTCGCCCCCCATCCTCCTCCTCCTCCTCTCCCCGTTCCTCCTTCTCCTCCTGGTGCTGGTGTTGCTGGCTTTGGGTTCTCCTGAAAGCTGCAGCCACATGCCCGTCCTCCTCCGCTACCTCCTCCTGCCCTTCCTCCACTCCCTCCTCCGCCAATGTTTGTGCAAGTTCAAATCGCGAGACCTCGGCCGCACCAGCTTGGTCGCAGCTGGAAGGCCCGGATCAAGGCTGCCAGCCTTCAGGACCGTTTTCGCCTCACGGTCTTCACGCGCGAGCCGCCAGGCCCACGTCGTTAAACAAATCTCGCCGCGGCATAGTGCTTGCAGCACCATTACGAGAGTCCAGTTTGGGTTGCGGCTAGACCCTCATTTCGCTCCCGCCTAGAAAGCCAACCGCTGGGGAGGAAGATGCTTCTACATATTTCCAGAATGTAGACCTACAGACTTTAAGTTTCAATTCTACATATGGTTGTTTGATGTGTAGAAGCACAGTCCGTTTTGCCCTTCCCACGCATGTCTGTTTCAAATGTAGAAGCTGCGTTTCTGCACATCTCTGTGTGATGTGTCGAAGTTACGCGTTCTGATGTGTAGACTTGGTTCGCCGGATATTCAGCATTTGATTTCTGGTAATGAATCCCACTTGTTTGAACGCGTGCAAACAAGCAAAACTCCAGTCATGGCGCACCACTCCTCTCATGGGCTTGCGGGATGGTGGAGGAGCTCGGGCACGAGAAGTGATGATAATAATTATTGATTCTCCGTGCATCTCCATCAGCCTGTGCCCGCTGGCAGTTCCCCTCAGTCTCAGTCCCCTCAGCCACCCATCTGAGGCCTCGGCCGCGCTTGGCTGTCGCCTCGCGCGTTGCTCCGTGTTTGTCGCGCGTTCCTTTGCCGAATTAGTCTCTGCGTAGCCCGATGTGACCTGATTCGCCGCCGGCGCGCTCGCCCGCGGCCGCGGACTAAAAATGCCTCCGCCAGTCCATCCAGAAACGATGTCCTCCATGAGAGCCGAGGGGGCAAAGAGACACGCAGAGCCAGCCCATTCAGAAGCCCTGGAACGTCTGAGTGGGCTGGCAATTTCGAGCCATCTTGAAGCGGTCGTGGGGCCTCTTGGAGCATCTTGCGAGCCATGTTGAGCCAGCTTGGGTTATCTTGAGCCACCTTGGAGGTCATCCTGGGCTCTCTGAGGCCGAACGGGGGCCTCTGGGGGGCCTCTCGGGGGCCTTTTGGAAGCCTCTTTGGGCTTCTTGGGGCACTATTGGAGCTGTCTTGGGACCTCTCAGGAGCCCTGGGGGGCTTTTGGGGCCATTTTGGAGGCGGTCTATCGAAATAGGAGGGCCCTCGATTCCCCCCCCCCCCCCCCCCTCCGGGGCCGCGATCCTAGTGAGGGGTGTGAAAAATTGCCTCACAGGGGCCGAAATAGGACCCTCTGACACATCGCCCCCTCCCCCCCCACCCCAAGAAAAAACATGGAGGGGGGGGGGCCCTCCACGAAGGGAAAAGTGCTCGTGAAACAAACAAGGATCCGCATCCTTCGGCCGCCTGTCCCCGGAGGGCTGGTGGGATTTGTCGTTCGCTTTCGACTAGCGGCCGCAATTTTCGGGACCGTCATCGCGATGTGCGGAGACTCGTTCGAGGTCGAAATTGCGGACGTCGACATTACGGAGACCCGTTCGAGGTCTGGACCGCGATCGACATGAAGCAATTGCGTCGGTGAGAGGTCTCATCACCAAGATTGGCACACCGGCGAAAACCACGTCCAGCCTGGAGAATCACATGCGCAGCGATCTCAACAACGTCAACCCCGATCACGAGATCCACGCCAATGATTGAAATGCCATCGATAACTGATTGTAAACCCCCGCTGTTGAGCAGGCAGCCGGGCTTCCCCAAAGCGTCGAGAATTCGGATTGATTCAGAGTCCTTCAGGGATCGCGCCGATAAGTTGAGGAGGCCGTCGCGGACCTCCAGACCCACCTCCCAAGCTGTTTCTTCGACCCACACGGCTTCCAATTCGTCGGCAAGATATATGAATCAGCACGATGGCCGCAAGACTGCCTGGGCGGGTGGCTCCCCGAGGCCAGTGCTCAAGACGGCTCTGGAGAAATCGGCGCAATTATTGATCCAGTGCGCTGCAAGCCCATAATATTGGTTAGCAAATCGGGTGCTACAACCACAGCAGGAGCTTCGACATCGTTTTAGACACTGCTAAGCTGGCCAGGGGGGGGGGGCTGAGTTGGCATGACAAACAAAACCAAACAAAACAACAAAAACAAAATAGCGCGGAGACATAGCAGTCAGAGCCAGGTTTGGCGCATCGACCACCGCGCGTGCCAAGCATGATGCCTTCGGCACATTGTGGCAGATGTTCGAGGACCACTCGAAGAGTAACCGGCCCGAGAAACAGAGCTGGCAATTGGAGTGCAACGGACGTGGCGGGTTGCTCCTCCCGGTCGCGGACGAGGATATTGGGCCCCCGTGCTCGAGACGCAGGACCGTGACCGGCGGGCGTTGGGGCCAGAACACGCCGCGCCCAGCCGCTTCAAGACCATTCGCGAGAAGGTCGACTCCACGCGCAAGCTCGCGCTTGCCATTTCCGACTAGGCGAGCACCCACTCGGTCTTCATCAGGGAGAGCAGCCCAGGGCTGCCCCCGAGAGGGGGGGGGCGCGTTGGCAGATCTCCTGCTGGGCGCTTGCCAGATCAGTTGCGTTCGGGGACGCGCTGCACGTTGGAGAGTCGGTGCTCTTCTTCTTCTTCTCCCTCTCCGCGCTATGCCTCCACATCTTCTGGCGGCTGCGCCGGTCGCGCTACTCGTCGGCCCCGTAAAGTGCATGGTAAGATTTGCGCTGCCACTTCGGATGTCCGTTCGTTGTCCAGGACTTCTTGGTCTTCTCGTCCGGTGGTCATGAGGAATCTTGGAATGTCACGTCGCGTCCTGTTCCAGGGCGGCGCAGCTCGCGCCCGGGGAGCCCGCGGGCTCACCCGCGACTTGACAGCGCGTTGCGAGGACGCGCTGGGCCTAGACGGGCGCGGGTCGCCCCCTCCTTTCTTCGCGCCCCCGATGGTTGATGCGCAACTTCTGCGCGCGCTACTTCGCCGGGACTTCGAAGCTGCTTCGCGCTCCGTCATCGAGCGGGGCCGCGCCCACCTCGCGCTGCTACGGTGCGCTCGCGGCGCGCCCGCTTTCGCCGACGCCCGCGGACCCTGACATCAGCGCTGCGCGACAGCATCCACCCTCCTGGCGCGCCCGGGCGCCTTGCCCCGCCCACTGCCGAGGCCGTCGCGCTCCCCCGCGCCGATTGGAGCGTTCCCGCTCGCGGCGAAGGGGCCCTTCGGATGACTGAGCAAGCCGCGTGCCTGTCCAGGGGCGTCGGCGTTGAGCTCGCCAGTTCCACCCCGATTCTGCTAAAATCGGGCAGACCCTTGCAACGCGCAAAGCACGCGCAAACCGTGCGCGCGGGTTGCAACGCGCAAAGTTCCCCTCTGGATGGGATAGTCGTCAACGCGAGCGCCGCGAAGCTCCTGGACCGCGCCCCTAGCGGCGCGCCCCTCGGAGCGCCCGTGCTCCGGAGAGAACCCTCGGGACGCGCTCCTCCCCGCGCGCGATGCCCCGTGACCTGTCCGCCATCGCGGCCCCGACCGTTCACCCCGGCCCACTGCAGAGCCCCCGCCCCACAATGGCTCGCCAAGCACTCTGATTGCCGATCCGTTTCGGAGGAGTTCAGGGAAGAGCGCGAAAGGCGCCATTCACGCTACCGCTCGGGCACTCAAGAAGCGGTTGGGCACGCGAGGGAGTGCCGCGCTGCCGCGGCATATTCCGCGGTCGCTTGGAGCCGCGCAAGCACTCGCAGTCGGCGGATTTGGCGCTCTTCGTCGAGCTTGAACTGCCCGCCCCCAGCTGCGGGGCTTCATCTGATGCAAGAACTACGCCTGGAGGTCGTTCACGCCCCACGCGCGCGCCGCGCCGACCTCGGCCGCCAATGAACGAGCCCCCGAACGCACGGCGGCGAACGAGCTGGAAGCTCGAGTTCCGCAGGAAACCGCAGCTGCATCGCTTCGCCCAGCAGTCCGCGGCCCAGGGGGGGGCGGCGCCGGGGGGGGCGCTGCGTTCATCTGCAGAATCTGATCCAGCGGGGGAGGGCGCGCGCGCGCGGTAGCGACAAGCTGCGATTGATTTAACCCCGCAGTCGCCGCGCATCATCGGGACACCATCATCATCACCACCATCACCATCATCATGCTCACCATCATCATCATATCATCATCAATATCGTCAACATCACCATCGTCAACATCAGCATCATCTTCATCGGGTCACCATCATCATCACCACCATCACCATCAGCATCAGCATCAACATCATCATCGACATCATCATCGTCATCATCATCATTATCATTATCATCATCATCATCATCAGCATCAGCATCAGCATCATCATTATTATCATCATCATCATCATCATCATCATCATCATCATCATCATCATCATCATCATCATCATCATCATCATCATCATCATCGGGACACCGACGAAACACCGGCGGGACACCGGCGGGACACCGCGGGCCACCGGACGCCAGTCCGGAATTATGTGGTCCGGGGGCGCCACAGCCGGAGGCGGGACACCGGCAGGACACCGCGGGCCACCAGACGCCGGTCCGGAATCATTTGGTCCGGCCGCGCCTCAGCCGGAGGTGGGACACCGCGAGCCACCGGACGCCGGTCCGGAATCATTTGGTCTGGCCGCGCCTCAGCTACAGGAGACTTTTGTCGCCCACGCAGTTTCGCCTCGCCCGCAAGCACGGCACGCACGAACACGAAGCCGAAATCGATTTGCCGGTAGGGGGGCTCTCCGTTCCACTTCGATCTCACCCCCTCACCCCCGATATATTGTTTGGAGCGCCAGTGACAGGCCCCCTCCCACACACGCTCGCCTGAATAGCATTTCGCTCGCCTCTATAGCATGTTATGCAAAGGCGCCAAGGGGGATGATCACAGTATACACCAGATGACTTTGCCCTGCCTGCTGCCCCATTGTTTGCGTGTTCCTCCCCCGTGTGCATCCATCCTTCCTTGCTGCCTCGGGGTCTGCTCGCGCTGCCCTACTCGTGCTCCTTCAAATTTCCCAGCGCCCAGCTTGCATCCCATGACGTGTTTGATGATATGTTGCCCAGCGTGCCTCATGCGTACATGCATCGTGGAGATCTGATCAGTGGGCAAATAGCCGCCGCCGCCGCCGCCGCCGCGCGGCACAAGAGATAGTCGATCAGACTGTTGCCCTCTTTTCGTCTCGTGCTTTTGGCCGCCTGCGTCGTTTCTTCGTGGGTCACTGCGTTCCCCCTCCTCCTCCTCCTCCTCCTCCTCCTCCTCATCCATTTCTTCCTGTTCCTCCTCCTCTCTTTCGTCCTTGTTCTCCTCACCCCTTTCTCCATTATTCCTTTCTTACTCCTCCCCCTCCTCCTCCTCCTATTCCTCCTCCTCCTCGCCCCTTTACTCTTCCTCGTCCCTTTCCTCCTCATCCTCCTCCTCCCTTTCCTCGTCCTCATCTCCCCTTTCCTCCTCCTCCTCCTCCTCCTTCTCCTCCTGTTCCTTTCTGTGTTTTCGATACCCAATGAGTGTGGGTAGAATGAGATCATTCAGTGCGCACGACTACGCAGCGGTTCGCCCGAGATGAAGTGCAGATAGAAAACCATATCGGGGATAAGCGCGTTCCGCCGCGAACCCAGACGCTTGATTTTGATCAACGGGACACGGTGTTCTCCTCTTCTTCTTCTTCTTCTTCCGTTTCCTCCTCCTCCTCCTCCTCCTCCTCCTCCTCCTCCTCCTCCTCCCTCCGTCTGCATGCTGTCCTGGGGGGGGGAGGGGGCCTGTGCCCAAGGGGGCGCTGCACCACCGCTCCACAGGCGGGCCCCCTCTCCTCACGAGGGGGGCCACCCCGACGTCCCCCGGCCACTGTTCGCGGGCCTCGCGCGTGAGCTCCGCGCGGGCGCGCCTCCCCTGGGCGCCAGGCGGAACGCGCGAGGGCGGAGCTGCTGCGCGGCCTGGACCTCGCGGCCGCCGAGGGGCGCGCCCCTCCGCACGCGAGCCGCCCGCCGCCGCACGCCGTCGCCGTCCCGGGGGTCCCCGGGGGTTCGATCGACGTTTTGGTTTCCAAGCGTTTCGCCGAGGGCGCCCTCGAGGGCGCGAAGCTATTCGCGCTTCGCGCTTCGGCTCCGATTCCTCATCCTCCTCTCCTCCCCTGGGGAGGCGGCGCCGGAGCGCGAAGTGATTCGCACTTCGCGTTTCGCGCAGCGCGGAGCGCGAAGTTGGGAGCCCTTGTTCGTCGGTTGTCGACGGTCTTCCGGCCTCGGGGTGCTTTCCAACGGCTGCGCCTCGCCGAGAGCGGTCCGGGGGTGCCCAAACCATCGCGACCTGGTCCCCCCGCTGGGCCGCGCACATGCCGCCGGTCATGATTTGCACCCCCCCCTCTTGGACACCCCCCTCTTGGCCGCTCCCGAGGTATCGGTACCTCTCAGTTCCCCCAGAAAAGAGCGCGTGAACTGAGGCGCCCCACGCGCCCAGCCGCTCCCCTCTAGTGGGGAAAGGCATCCAGAAACCATGTACTTTTCGTCAGGGTGCCAGTTTGGTTTCTTCGCTCCGCGCGCTGCGCGGTGACTTCCCGCGGTCGCCAAGGAAGGTGCTCCGTTCAGGATGCTCCGGGCTTCTCTTCAGGTGCACCTCGCGCGCGGGTCTTCGCGGCTGGGTTTCTGCTCGGGTTTCTTGTGACCGCGCCTGCACTGAAGGAGCTCTCGCTAGTAGGATGTGCGGTACGTCGCGCAGAGGCGTACTCGCGCGGCGCAGCCGCGGCCGCGCCTGCCTGGCACCGGGCACCGCGGCGGCAAGCCAGGCTGGCGACCACGAGGAATAGCACGGCCGCCGCAGCCGCGCACCGCTTCCAAACTCCTGCAGGAGGCTCCGCAAACTGTCCCCCGTCTCCTCCGGGGCCCCCCTCGCCGCGTCCTCTAGATCTGTCCCTCCTCCCCGTGTTCAGCCTTTGTGGCTCAGAGACGCGCGCGCGTGACGGCGTCAACTCCCCCCTCCTCTTCCCCAGTGCCGCCCAAAAGAGCCCGACTCGCCACCTCTCCTCCGGCTTGTTGAGACAGTCTTTCACGCGGGCGGCCCGAGGGGCCGCCGAAGTTGCGCCGAGGCGGCCAGGCGATCGGCTGCGCCTTAGGCAGCAGCAGCCAGAGGGTACCACTCGATGTGTGTCCTACTGCAGTCGAACGCTTTACCATCTGAGCCATGAGCGAAGATGTCTTATACTTTTCGAGTGCCCCCTGAGCTAACATCGGCAATTGGTGTGCTCTAATCCGCGTCAGCCTGCTGAGTTGCTTGAAAGTTCGATGCACGCTCCACCTGCGTCTGGCGGCACTCGGCGGCTGCGGCCATGGAGTTGCCTGCGGGCTCGGGAAGGTGAGCGAAAGGGCGATCCGCCGGGGGGGCGGCGGCGGCCGGGCGGGGGCCTAGCCGGGCGGGGGCTGGACCAGCCGACCGGGAGAAGTACCTTGTCGCCGCGCTCCCCGTGGAGTTCAGGGCGAGTGTGGGCGCGGGACAGACTGTGTCCGCCGCTCGAGGAGGAGGAGGAGGAGGAGGAGGAGGAGGAGGAGGAGGAGGAGGAGGAGGGAGGAGGAGGAGGAGGAAGAGGAGCCCCCCCCGCACTTATGGCGGTGGTGGAAAAAACGCCCATCGTGAGCAGCCGCCCTGTCCGGAGGGCCTCGCCCAGCCTCGTCGGGCGGCCTCAGCCCCGAGGAGGGCCGCTGCAGGCCTGGAGCGGCGCCCGTGCCGCTCTCGATTGCGCTCTGGGCTCGAGTCGGGCACGTCCCTTTTCAGCCGCGCGCAAAGGGGGGGAGAGGGGGGAGGGCTTCTTAGAAGCTCCCTTGCTTCTTAGAGGGCGCGGGCCTCATCTATAGATGTAAGGCCGGCGCCTTCTAAGAAGCAAGGGTGCTTCTAAGAAGCCCTCCCCCTCCCCCCCGCCCCCCTGTACGCGCCGCCAACCTCCACAGGAGGAGTACTCCAAAATAGTGAGAAAGTTGTCCGGGGGCTATGTTTCTGCATTTGTGATAAGTTTGAATCTGTTTTCGACTATTCTTCATTCCTCGTCCAAGGACCCCCTGTAAGGGGGCACGCCCGGCATAACTCTAGGCTTCTTAGATAGGGTCGGAGCAGAGGGGTTCGGAGGATTGCGCCACATCGCCGATGCATCGCCGGTGCGGCTCGACGTGCAGGCCGACTTGCTTCACGTCGACGTCGCCGATGCATCGCCGACGTCGGCGATGCATCGCCAGTGCAGCGCCGACGCATCGCCGATGCATCACCGATACGGCGCCAGCCCCCGACTCCATTTGCTTCGACCCCGTCTAGGACCAGGACAGGGCTGGACCGAAACGCTGTGTTTCTGGACTTCGGCCGTGTTTTGTTTTTCGCGTTGCCAGGGAGGCACAGGAACACATGTAGAGCAAAACGAAAACAAAACGAACACTAAACTTCAGATGCGAATCCTGGGAGGTCAAATTCTGATTTTGCCCTGGTCCGAAATCCGGCTGAATCCCGCTTGATCCGACTGAATCCCGCTTAGTCCCGCTCAATCCCGCTTAATCCGAGGCCATTTCCGGCGTAACAGCCCCCCAATGAGGTCCCTTGGTGCGGGCTCGCTGGTCGGTCCGAGCCAAATCCGACCTGGGCCGAGCTCGCACTCCAAAGCGGGAGTGGGGGGGCGGAGCAGGGGAGGAGGAGGGGGAGGAGGAGGGGGAAGGAGGTGGGGGAGGAGGAGAGGGAAGGATGAGGGGGAAAAAGGAGGAGGAGGAGGAGGAGGAGGAGGACGAGCAGGAGGAGGAGGAGGAGGAGGAGGAGGAGGAGGAGGAGGAGGAGAAGGATCGATGGTCCCTGGTGTTCCTGGCCCTGCTGCCGGGCCTCTTGGTCTCCAGGGAGGAGCCCAGCATGGCCGGGAGGGGACGCGCTGCAAACCAGGAGCACTCGCGCCACATTTGACATAGGGCCCGTTTAGATCTTAGATCCGATCTATCCGATGCGATGTCGATCATGTTTGGCTCGATCCGATTCGGTTCCGATGTTCTGGAGATCCGACACGTCAGGATACTTGCATACCGCGTCGCTGTGAATCGTGCACAGGCCGACGATTTGGAGCCGATGCTCCACATTCCGATTCGTTCCGACGTCCCGGTTCGATGCTGGCTGATCCTACCTTCCCCACCCATTTCTTGCCGCTGCGTTGAATGATGTTCTATGCGTTGGTTGGGGTGTCATGGATGGCGATGACCAGGTGGCAGTTGCTGGAGTTGGTCCGTCATTTGCTGCGCAGTCGAACAGGGAGGCCTTTGAGGAACAGCATCAGCAGCAGCAGGCGGATGAGCAGATGGCGGAGGAGACGGGCATCTGGAAGGTGGAGGAGGAGGAGAAGGAGAAGGAGCTTGATGAGTAGGACGCGACAGAGTCGAGAGCGCACACGCGCATGGTCAGGAGAGAGATAAGCATAGTGTGCATGTATATATAGACGTGCTTATATGTGTATATGTGCACATATTCACGTATGCATATGTATGTATATACATAAATATATATATATACATATATATATATACACATGCACACATACATATCCGCAAGCGCTTCGCCCCCTGCCGCCGGCCCCCTCTCGATCATAATGGGATATAACAGAGTCGCGTCGGTGCGTCTCGGCGCTGCTGGCGCATCTGGGAACAGCATGCGGGGGCGGATAGGAATCATCAGCGCATATTGAAACGTTGGCGTTATCGAAGACGCCTACGGCGAATCACCGCCGCCCCCTGCCCCTTTGGAAGCGCCGACGTGGCCGACAGCTGGTCCAGTTGTTCCCCGAGTCGGTCTGGAAAGCTTCGGGGAACGCGTGGGGGAGCAATAGGAGGAGGATCAGGAGAGGGAGGAGGATGATGATTAGGAGGAGGATGAGGATGATGGAGAAGAAGGAGGAGTAGGAGGAGGAGACTTTTTGGGAACAGTCTTACGAGGCCTCTTGAGAGGCCTCCGCGGAGCTTCCTGGGAGCCTTTTGGAGGCCTCTTGGGAGCCTCCCTGAGCCTCCTGGGGGCTTCTTGGGGGCCTTTGGGGGCCTCTTTGGCAGTCTTAGGGCGTTCCCGACCCGTCTGACCCCGTCGGAAGCCGTCTTGGGAGCCTCTCTGAACCGACTTGGGGCTCTCTTGGGGCGCTTCATGGCCGTCTTGGAGAGTATATTGGACGTCTTGGAGGTCTCTTGGGCCGTCTTGGGGCCCTCTTGGGGCCGTCTTGGAGGCCTCTTGGAACGCCATGCGGCCATCTTAGAGGCCTCTTGGGCGATCTTGGGGCGACCTTGGGTGCCTGTTGGGCCGTCTTGGGCCGCCGGAAGGGCGACAAGGCGCAAATGCTAACATCTTTCGAACACCTAAGGAAAATCTATGATTCTTAGGCTTACGCCACACCGCCGACCCCTTGTTTATGCCAATCTGGGGGTAGTAGAAGCTGCGAAGGGGTGAAAAGGCGAGTGATATTTGTTTGGTGTCTGTTCGCCGCCACCGCCAGAGGGTCTCGGGCAGTTCCGCGGGGGGGTCCGAGCGGACGGCGACACCGCGAGTTTTGGAGCCACTTGGGGGCCGTTTCGGAGCCTCTGGGGTGCTTCTTGGGGGTTCCTTGGGGCGTCTGGGCGGCCTCGTGAGGGCCTCTGGGGGCCTCTTGGGGCACTCTTGGGGCCCCCTGGGGCTCCTGGGGGCAGAAAGCTAGAGTTTCAACATGTTTGGTCGCCCTCTTGGGCCCCTCTTGGTGCCGTCTTGGAGCCCTCTTGGGCCGTCTTGGGGACCTCTTGGGCCGTGTTGGGGCCGTCTTGGGCCGTCTGGAGGCCGTCTTGGGGGCCTCTTGGGCCATCTTGGGGCTGTCTTTGGGGCCTCTTTGGCCGTCTTGGAGCGTCGGGAAGCCGAAAAGGCGGAAAAGCAAAAACATCGAAAAACACTATGGAAAATCAACAATTTTAGACTCTTGGGGCCCTCTTGGGAGGCTTGTTTGGGACCTCGGGGGCCGTCTTGGAGACCTCTTGGCCCGTCTTGGGGCCATCTTGGGCGTCTTGGAGCGGTCGTTTGGCGTCTCGGGGCCTTCGTGGGCCGTCTTGGAGGCCTCTTGGGGGCTTCTTGGCCCGTCTTGAGGCCCTCTTGGGCCCGGAAAAGCCCCGTGAACCGCTCGTCCCGGCCGTGCTGCGCTCGTGCCGGACCCCCCCCCCCCTCCAAATCGACCGGACCGGGCTCCCGGGGGAGGGGTTTGGGGAGGGGGAAGCATCTCACACGCCGATGATCCCCAAGGGGTCGGCGGATTCGGGCTTCCTTAGAACTGGAGGACCTTCGGACCCTTGAGCTGCCTTGGAGGTCTCTTGGAGGCCTCTTGGGCCATGTTGAGGCCATCTTGGGCCGTCTTGGGTGCATCTTGGGCCGTCTTAGCCGTCTTGGAGGCCATCTTGGCCGTCTTGGAGGCCTGTTGGGGCCCTCTGGGGGCAGTCTTGGAGGCCTCTTGGGCCGTCGTGGGGCCATCTTAGAGGCCTCGTGGGCGATCTTGGGGGCCTCTTGGGCCGTCTTGAGCCGTCGGAAGGGCGAAAAGGAGCAAATGTCAACATTCTTCAACAACGTAAGGACAAGCAATGATTTTGGTCTCTTCGGGTCCTGGAGGACCTCTTGGAGGCCTCTTGAGCCGTCTTGGTGGCCTCTTGGGGGCCTCTTGGGCCGTCTTGGGCCATCCCTGAGGCCATCTTAGGCCGTCTTGGGTGCATCTTGGGGCCATCGTAGCCGTCGTGGAGGCCATCTTGGCCGTCTTAGAGGCCTATATGGGCCCTCTTGGGGCCTCTTGTGCCGTCATGGGGCCATCTTGGAGGCCTCGTGGGCGATCTTGGGGCGATCTTGGGGGCCTCTCTGGCCGTCTTGGGCCGTCGGAATGCCCTTCGAAAACCTAAGGACCACTTCGGGTCCTCCTGGAGGACCTCTTGGAGGCCTCTTGGACCGTCTTGAAGGCCTCTAGGGGGCCTTTGGGGCCGTCTTGGGCCGTCTGAAAGGTTTATTGTGCGAACTTGGAGTCATCTTGGACTCTCCTGGGCCGTCTTGGAGGCCATCTTGGACCATCTTAGGCGAACCTGGAGGCCATATTGGCCATCTTGGAAGCCATCTTGGAGCCATCTGGAGCAGGAAAACCCTTTGGAACCACCTGCTACGCATCTCCAGAGACCCCAGAGGGATTTTTTTGTTGACGAAAAGAACCGAAACCAAAAGCGAAAGGGTCTAGCACGCCGGGCACCCCTGTGATAAATCAACAGGGGGTGGCGGATCGAAGACGCTTACGGCGAGTCACCGCCCCACCGTGCCTGGGTTGTGGGTCTGAGGCCTCATGTATTGGGGTGTCGTGGGGAGCCTCTCGGGGGCATCTTGGAGACGGTTTGGGCGCCTGTTGGGGCCTCGTGGGGTACCTTTTGGGCTTCTTGGAGGCATCTTGGGCGCCTCTTGAGGCCTCTTTTTGGAGATCGTGGCTTCGGGGCGCGCGAATGTGGCGCAATTTAGACAGGATCGTGGCCTCAGGTGCGCGACCGTGGCATAATTTACGCGGGAGCGTGGCCTCGGGGGTGCGAGCGTGTCGCACCTGACGCGGTATCCTGGTCGGGAGCGCGAACGTGGCGTAATTTACGCGGGATCGTGGCTTCGGGGGCGCGATTGTAGCGTAATTTGCGGGGAACCGTGGCCCCAGAGGCGAGAACGTAGCATGATTTACGGGGGATCGTGATTACGGGAGCGAATACGGCGTATTTTACGCGGGATCGTGGTTTCGGGGACGCGAAGACATATTAATTTACAAAAGATCGTGGCCTCGGAGGCGCGAATACAGCGTAGTTTACAAGTGATCATTGCGTCGGGGGCGCGAATCTGCTGTATTTTTACATGTCCCACGGCGCCCCAGAAATTCAGAGCACGCGATTCGGGAACGCTAACCATGGTGGTGTCTGCCCCCCCCCCCCGCGCAGACAGGAACAGTTTACAGTAAGAAACAGAAAGCAAGACTGGAACATTGGAAACTGGAACTGGTGCAGGGAGCAGCGAACTCAATACTCGCAGCCTGATGGCCTCGCAAGGGGGCAGGCGGACATGTTATTGAATCGCTTCGCTCATTCCGCCGGCCCATACGGTCTCATGTCTGCCGTTTGCCCGAGGGCCTGGTGTCAATGCGGCGCTTTGGGGGTTCCTGGGGCCGCTTGGGGGACTCCTGGGGCGCTCGGGGGGGCATTTGGGGGGCCTCCTGGGGCCGCTTGGGGGACTCTTGGGGGCCTCCTGAGGGCCTCGTGGGGGCCTCTTAGGGGCTTCTTGGGGCCTCGTAGGGGCGTCTTAGGGCCGAGGGCGCGAAATTGTGTTTCGTGTTCCCTCTCTGGGGCCCCTTTGGGGGTGTTCTTGGGGCCCTCTTGGACCGTCTTGGAGGCTTCTTGGGCCGTCTTCGAGCCCTCTTGGGCCATCTTGGGGCCCTCTTGGGGGCCTCTTGGGCCCTCTTGGGGCGATCTTGGGGGCCTCTGGGGCCGTCTTGGGGCGTCGGGAACCGAAAAGGTGGAAGCTCCAAAATCTCTCAAAAACCTAAGGAAAAACAATGAATTTTGCCTCCGGGGGCCCTCTTGGGAGTGCTCTTGGAGGCCTCTTGGGGCGTCTGGGGGCTATCTTGGGCGTCTTGGAGCGATCTTGTGGCATGTCGGACCCCTCGTGTACCATCTTGGGGGCCTCTTGGGGGCCTCTTGGCCTTTCTTGGGGCTCTCGGGGACGTCTCGGAGCCCTGTTGGTGCGCTCATGGAGCGCTCCTGGAGCGCTCTGGGGGACTCCTCTCGGGACTCTCTCAGGACCTTGCCGGGGTACTTTTCGTCCGGGGACCCCCAGGGGCCGCCCCGCGCGCGCGAACTAGAGAATTCTTAACCAGTTACCGGAGATCTTAGCACGCCTCTGGCCCGTTGGGCCGGCGAATTTATTCATATCCATTCAAATAAATTCGAATTAGGCCTTGTGGGTTTGCGTGGGCCCCCGGCTCCCCGAGCCTCCCGGGGGCTCCAAAACGGCGCCGGAAGGCCCCCGGAGGGGTCCGAAACGGCGTCGGAGTTCCCCAGAAAAACCCAAGACGGCTTACGGAGGCCCCGAGACGACCCAAGACGACTTTCAGGCGGCCCAAGATGTTCTCCAGACGGCCCCATACGCCCCACCGGACGGCTCCGGGGGGGTCCGAGGGCTCCCCCAGGAGGGTTCCATCAAGCAAAATGGCCACATTCCCTTCGTAAAATGCACATGTTCAACAGATTCGACATTTTCCTTTACGTAGCGTCCAAGACAGCCCCAGAGGCCTCCAAGATTGCCCAAGACGGCCCCCAAGAGGGCCCAAAGATGGCTCAGACGGCCCCAGGACGGCCCAAGGGGCGCCCAAGACGGCCCAAGAGGACCCCAACAGGTGCCCAAAAGGAGCCCAAGAGAGCCCAAGATGGCCCCAAGACGGCCCAAGTGGCGCCCAAAGTGGCCCAAGACGGCCCCAAGACGGCCCAAGAGGCGCCATAGACGGCCCAAGAGGGCCCCGAGGAGCCCCCAAGAGGCCCAAAAGAGCTCCCATAGAGCTCCCAAACGGCCCCCTAGAGGCTTCAAAACTGCCTCCAAGAGAGAGGGGCGGACGAGAGGCGAGAGGCCCTTCGCAGGCGCAAAAGAACAATGTTTTACACTCCCGTGGCACTGGCGCTGCCCGTCTGCGCTCCCTATTTTGCCGCGACGCCGTTCCGACGCTTCCGACGCCGCCCGAGACGGCGCCGCGTTTGACCCGACCCGCTCCCGCGTCCGCCGAGATCCCGACGCATATCTTCCAACGCTGCTCTGGCTTGGTCTCTTGAACTTTTGCCTCTTGCGAAGCTCGAACACTTCGGCCCCCGCTTCGGTGCATTGGGGGCGCTCAGTGGGGGAACAGCACTAGAACGAGCTTCACAGGATCTACGGCAGTAGCTGGCAGCGTCGCACAACCCAGCACTCGCAACCAAACTTCGATCCGCGCAACTCCGTGGATTTAATCCACGGGTCCACACTAGTATATATATATATATATGTATATACAGATCAAGAGACACGGGCGTCTGGGCCCCAGGACCGAAGGGCGGCGGATTTTTTCAAAATTGTCCCCCTCCCCGCCCCCACTGCGCGACTCTCGAGGGCAATGGGTAATGTTTGGAGGTTCCGGGTGGCTATTTCGGTCTCAAGGTGATTTCAGATGCAGTAGAGGGCCTCGAGAATGCGCTGAGAGCTCCTCGAGACGGCCCAAGATGGCCTCACGACGCCCCCAAGATGCCAAAGGAGGCTTCAAGCTGACCCGATGAGCCCCCAAGACTTTTTAGAAGGGCCCCCAGAAGACCGCCAGAAGTGCTTCTATAGCCGAACATGCGTATGGCCTATTTGTGTGTGATAGATTGTGGTGCTTCTGCCTAAAGGAGCAATGTTCAAGAATAGAAGATAGCAGGGTGCGATCAGTAGTGCTCTGGTTAATCACGCAACAAAAATGTTTTCACTATTTTCATGTTCCTTCCAAATCCGCCTGTAGGAGGAAATGTCCCGCCTAAGCCTGCTCGGGCTTCTGGTATCCCAGGACGGCCCCGAAGGCTCCCTGGACAAGCCCAGGAGGGCCCAGAGAGAGCCTCAAGGAGAGAGCCAAGAGGGCCCTGGAGACTGCCTCTTGAGGGCCTGTGGGCGGTCTCGGAGGCAATCTTGGGGGAGAGGGCTCGAAATGTCAGTCCGAGTTGTCCTGGGGGCCTCGTGGGGCCTCAGGGGCCGTCTTGGGGCGCTCTTGAGGCCCTCTTCGATCGTCTTCGGCGCTCGCAGGACCGAAAATCCGAGCATGCAAAACTCATGACAAAGCATGTTGATGTTCAGTGGTTTGAGCCTTCCAAGACTCAATGTGCGCCCAAGATGGCTTCAGGACTGGCCCTGAGAACATATTTGGCCATGTTGGAAGCATCGACTTCCAACTAAGTTGCTCAGGCCTCTGGGGAAGGCGTGCGAGCGGCCCCGAGAAACCTGCGGCAAGCCCAACACAATCTGGCAGCGGGGGGTCCGGGATCCTATGCGCATCGAAAGGATTCAACACGGAGAGTTCGAAGGGACTTGAGGACATTCCATTCGGCGCCTAGCGGCCACTGTGGCGGACACTTCTGTGGTCCACAGCGTCCACAGACCCAGCGACGGTCCACAGCGTGGAGCCCCACTTCTGCCACGCACCCAGAGAAAGGGTAAGACCGCTGTGCCTCCTCTGATGATGACAAAAAGCGTCCGTTGGGCCACTGCCACCTTTACATATTATCCCAGCAAAGCAACCTAACAGCGATGTGTAGAAGCATATCTGGAAGCATTCCCCTTAAAATTTCAAGTGAGAATCCAGTTGTAGAATTCTGCTGTTCTCGCAGTCGCAGTTGCATTCGCAATGACAGTCGCAGTGGCAACGGCCTTAGGATCCAATGGAAAACCTAAGGATTCCTATGGATTCCTAAGGCATCCTTAGGCATCCTTAGGAATCCTTAGGAAACCTTAGGAATCTTGACTCCTAAGGATTCCCATGGATTCCTAAGGATTCCAAGGGAATCCTAAGGATTCCTACCTGAGCCTGCCTCGGCCTCAGCCTCAGCCTGCCTCAGCCTCAGCCTGCCTCAGCCTCAGCCTCAGCCTGTCTCAGCCTCAGCCTGCCTCAGCATCAGCCTCAGCCTCAGCCTCAGCCTGCCTCGGTTTGCCTCGGCCTCAGCCTCAGCATGCCTCGGCCTCAGCCTCAGCCTCAGCCTGCCTCAGCCTCAGCCTCAGCCTGCCTCAGCCTCAGCCTGCATCAGCCTCAGCCTCGCCTGCCTCAGCCGCAGCTTGCCTCAGCCTCAGCCACAGCCTCAGCCTCAGCCTCAGCCTGCCTCAGCTTCAGCCTCAGCCTCAGCCTGTCTCGGCTTGCCTCAGCCTCAGCCTCAGCCTGCCTCGGCCTCAGCCTCAGCCTCAGCCTCAGCCTGCCTCAGCCTCAGCGTCAGCCTCTCAGCCTCAGCCTGCAGCCTCAGCCTCAGCCTGCCTCAGCCTCAGCCAGCCTCAGCCTCAGCCTGCCTCAGCCTCAGCCTCAGCTTGCCTCGGCCTCAGCCTGCGTCAGCCTCAGCCTCAGCCTGCCTCAGCCTCAGCCTGCCTCAGCCTCAGCCTCAGCCTGCCTCGGCGTGCCTCAGCCTCAGCCTCAGCCTGCCTCGGCCTCAGCCTGCCTCGGCCTCAGCCTGCCTCAGCTCGGGCATTCAAAATATGGCACAGGATTGGTGTTTTGGGAACACGAAGATCACGAAGTTGCCCACAGTTGGCTCCGGGCAATCAAAAGAAGGTACAGGAATGGTGTTCTGGGAACACGAAGAACACGAAGTGGCCTATAGGTGGCTCCGGGCAATCAAAATGTGGCCTGGGAGTGGTGTTCTGGAAACACGAAGAACACGAAGTGGCCTACAGTTGGCTCCGGGCATTCAACATGTGGCCTGGGAATGGTGTTCTGGGGAGTCCCCGGATCCCCCGGATTCTCCCCGGCATCCGCCCAGACCCCCCTGGGGAGTCAAGATGCTCTCTTTGAGCCCACTAGAAACCTATCAGTCTTCGCTGTTAGGTAAAAATGCTGGGTGCATGAACGGCAAAAGAACGACACGATTCATGAATCAGAATGGGCCAAAGAACGACCAAATAATAAACGGCCAAGAAATGCCGGGCACCGAACAGATGGGACGTGCCATGGAGCGGTTCGTCTCTGTTTCATAGTGTCCACGATGTTGATGTTGACGCTTTTGCGCGATTATTGCGAGGATGTTGAAGCTTGTGTGGGTGATGCATGTGCGACTGCTGTTGAGCGTGTCGACGGCGGTGCACGGAGGAGCAACAGAAGTAATAAAATGTCGTTGGCCCATCTCCTGTGCGCCCCGTCTTAATTTTTGGTGGGTCCATCGATCATCGCGCCCACCCCTTCCCTGCTCAATTGACCCAACAGTATTCAGGTACCTGTGGCAGGTCCCGCTACCGTGCCAGCCCAGTATTGTGGGTGGTGATTGTTCCAGGGGGCACAGTAAGCAGTGACGTGTGGCACCTCGTGTTCCGAGACTCGGGAGAGCTGCAACACGTGACACATTCTTCCGCGTCGAGTCGGGTGGTCTCTTGTCGTATTCGTCATGTTCCTCTTCGTCGTCCGTCCTTGCCGTTGGCTCTTGTTTTGGGGGTCTCGCTGGGCTTGTTGCGACATCTCAGAGACCGGTTGAGCTATCTTGGAATTCCATTCGCATACCATGGCGCCGTCTTGGCCGTCTGGGGTGTCCCTTGCGGCCGTCGAAGGGCTTCCTGAGGCAGTCCTGGGCTCATACAGACACCATCTTGGGCGTGGGCCAGCTCGAGGCTCCCTTGGGGCGGTCCTTGGCCGTCAAGGGGCCCCACTGGGTTGTGTGCAGACCGTCTTGAAGGAGTGTTGGGCCGTTTTTGGTCCCCCTTGGGCCGTCGTGGGACCGTCTAGAGTTGAAGGAAGCACGAAAAGGTGAAGGCATCACAATCTTACGCAGTTAGGGGAAGCCAAGCCAATGGTGGTCATATCCTCGAGCCCGACTAGGGGTCTTCTAAGTGGCACTGTTGGACCGTCTTTTGGGCCCCTTGGCTTGGGCACTCTTGAGGCCATATGAGGCCGTCGTTTTCGGTCCCTCTTGGGCCGTCGTGGGACCGTCTAGAGTTACAGGAAGCCCGACAAGGTGGAAGGCGGACTCAAGACGTCAGTCTTGGAGGAGTCTTGGGGCCACCCTGGCGGACTTGTGGTGGCCTGCTTCGGCCGCCTTCGAAGCTCGGGAGCGAGCACCCCAATGTCGAGGGAGCGTAAGACCCGGGTTTGCCAGGACTCGGGTTCGCCATCGTTTTTTGACGACCGCGCCTCGGATTTTGACGAGGAGGAGTTTCGTGGGATGTCTGCAGCGGGAGACCTCGTCAAAATGCAGGCTCGGCCTCGTCATTTTTTTGACGACCTCGTCGGGGATTTCCGAGTCCCCTGTACCCAGGTCTTACGTCCCCTTGACACTGGTTTGTCTCGAGGGAGCGCGGACCCCGTCATGGGGGTCGTGGCCTGGGGGGGTGGGGTGCACGCAGAAGTCCGCGGGCAGAGGGCGGGATCCCCTGGAGAGGCCTCGGGAGCCCTACCGGACATCCCTCAGCATCCTGCCGCGCCTCGGCGTGACAGTGGGAGCGGTGGCAGATTACCATGTTTCTCTCTTTCTCTCTCTCTCTCTCCCTCTCTCCCTCTCTCTCTCTCTCTCTCTCTCTCCCTCTCTCCTTCTCTCTCTCCTTCTCTCTCTGTTCCCGTCCTCTCCCCTTACTTTTGATGCACGGCTTGCTGCGTCTCTCCCTCTCTAGTTGATTTGGCTCAGGCATCAACGTTGGTCTGTTGCCAGGTGGATGGCTTTCACTGTGGACCGCACTCTCGTGACCAGCTGGCCCGCGCAGCAGCTACACCCCCTGCACTACCAGCAGCAGCAACGGCAGCATCAGGGGCAAACCCAGCATCATCACGATGAGTATGGCGACAGTCCTCGCGGCAATGTATTCGGACGGCTCGACGATGTTGCAGCGACGTGTGCAGCCAAGCAGTACGAGACCACGCCGTGTGCTCTGGCACCCTCGCCACAAGGATCCAGGGAGAACCAGCAAAGGGGGAGAGCTGGCATGTAAACCTGTCTTCTAGGGCAGAGGCCCGGCGACGGAACGAAAGGCCACGTCATCACACGGGGGGTGGGGCGTGGGGCGGGGACAACAGAGTGAGGTGGGAGGCCCGAGAGTTGCTTGCACACCTAACCGCATCGATGGTGAGCCAAGTGGGGCCCGTCGCCGGTGCACGCTTGAGGCTTACGCCGCGCCCGCCGGCTCCCCCCATTTCTGCACGCTGCCCCTGGATGGTGGATGCTCTGGCGAGGCACGAGTGCGCTTGATTCGTCTTGTGTGTGCGTAAGCCGCGTTGCCCACTGCCTACGCCCTCTTGTTTCCTCAGTGTAGGTGTGTTGTGTAGTGTATGTTGTATGCTGTGTGCGTGCGCGTGTATGTGTGTGTGTATGTGTGTGTGTTTGTGTGTTTGCGTGTGCGCCTCTCCCTTTTTTGTGTCCCTTTCTCTCTCTCTCTCTCTCTCTCCCTTTTTCTTCCTCTCTCTCTCTCTCTCTCTCTTTCTTTATTGATGTTCGTTTGTTATCTCTTTCTCTCTCTCGCTGTTGGATACTTCAATTTCACTATCCGTCTATCTGTCCCTCCTTCTCTCTGTGTCTCTTGTGTTGTTCTCTCTCTTTATGTATCTATATTTACAAATGTCATTGTCCCTCCTTGTTGTTTGTTATGTTTGTTGTTATCTCTCTCTCTCTCTCTCTCTCTCTCTCTCTTTCTTTGTGTCTATCTTTCCTTTTTAGTTTCTGCTCGAGGTCTAGTGGTGCCGCGACGCAAAGCGCCCCGCAACCTGATCTGGCCTCGCGAAACTGGACGCGGCCAATCCCAGGCCGAGACAAATTGGCGCCACATCCTGGTCATTCCCGCGCGCGCGCGAGCGCCATGGCTCCGAACAGCCCTTGCCGTGCGTCCCCTGTACCACGGCGGCCCGCACCACCAGGTAACGGCCGCCAGAACGGCGACCTCAACAAATCGACCAGATACCAACCCAGTCGGGAAGAAACCTGCGTCGCGCTCTCATTAGGTTAGGGCAGCGGTGACGTCGTCCGAGCAATCGCTACATACAGCGAGCTCGCACGTACGCATCACACCAGCAAAACCGCTGCGACGGACGCATCGCAGGAGCGAGTTAATGAATTGATGTGCTATTTCCTCATGCGCCACAAGGCCTCTTAACGCGACCCACCACAAACAGAAATCGCGGTCGACGTTTGTGCCCACCAGACCAAAGGGAGGGCCCGTTTCATCCTCTTCGATTCATCAGCTTCGGCGCACACCACTGTGGCATCCCCATTACTGCCGCGCCGGTCAGAGAGGGCGACGGGACGTCGCATGCCATCGGCATCTCATTCCACCCGTCCCGTTGGAAGAAGGCGAAACCCATCAGCACCAACTACCGAGGACAATATTTCCGAATCCCAGTGTTCCGCCACACGGCCAAGGCGATCATGCGTATGTCAGGACCGACCCAAAGATCACGTACCAACTATAGGACGGGAAGAAATAATGTGTTTCCAGAAAGTCGCCCGTGCCACCCTGGCCCCAGCGGCCAACGTCGCCTGGATCCGAACCGCCAACTGCGAGGCTGACGCCATTGCGGTCACACACGCACTCGGGGAATTGGCCACGGCTCACTTCTAAGGAGCCGCTCCCATCAACGGCAACCGCGTCCCGGCGGACCAGGCACGGCACAACAAACAGCCAGCAATTCCAGGCACTTTTAACTATCTTTTCAAAGTCCCTTTCATGTTTCCGTCATGGCACTTGTTTGCTATCGGCCCCGAGCCAATCTTTAGCTTGATATGAAATAGCGCAACAAATCAGCCAAAAGGGTCGTCTCGCGTAAACAGCTCGATAACGACCTTACAGACGCGTTCCCATCCAAGTTCACGTCTCACCCCCGCAACGCATCAGCGCAAGAAACCTTGGGGTTCCTACGTCGCCACGGCGCAGCAGCCGGCACGCGCAAGCTCACGGGTACCCTCGGGGTCAGGCCAGCGGACGTGCCCATGGTTTTCGCCGCCTCAGGGCAAGGGGGCAGGCAGTCCGACATCAGCCACCATGGCATCCAAGGGGCCCCCACCCAGTGATTACATGACCGCGCGGTACTCACGTGGCCACTAGACAATGCCTCAGGAAGCAGGCGACACCCCATCCAAATGCAGAGCTCACGGGGCCGTTGGCTCAGACAGAAGGGCGGGCAGCATAGGCAAACCCAACGCCGAGAGGGCGAAACAAGTCGCATTGGGACCACGGGGACCTGACACCGCGCTCGCCAACGCCAGGCGCCGCCGCATCACGCGCGCCGACGCACCGGGCGCCAACGGGACGCAAACCCCCAAGTTCTGGCATTCCCCAAGCTGCATTGCGAAGTCCAGCGCGCAGGATGGGGCGAGATCACACAGGGCGAATTTGCCATTATCAAAGCGGCCAACACCCCTCCGAACGCTACACGCCACGTTCGCGGCCCCACCGCCCCCGGGACCACCGCGGGAGTCGAGGCGCGCGCCCCTGCCAGAGCTGAATGCCCGAAGGCGCCCACCGCCACGACCGCCTGACCAGAGACCATCGCCATTGAGAAACCTCTTGGCGGGGTAGCCCGCGGGGGGGCGGGGGGCAGGGCCAGACGCCCCCTCGTCCCCGAAGGACAGGGCGCTCGCCAGACCGCGCCCCGAATCGCCGCCGAGTCCAAAGACGCCGTCGCCGCCGAGCGCCCCGCCGCCGGGGGGGGGGGGGGCAGCGCGGCAGCAGCGGCGCGCAGGGCCCCCGCAAACGAGGCAGCAGCATCATGATGAATGCCATCGCGCACTTCCACGATTGCCGCCGCGCCAGGAAGGGCGCCGCCGGCACGGCGGGCGGCGCCGTCCGACTTGGAGGCACCGACGCCCCGCCCTCGCCCGCCTCCGAGCAGCGCGCCGCAACGGGTTGCGACGCATTCTCCGACGAGGAGTGGATGCTACAACCCGAAGCCAAAGGTTTCACATGCCAAGCAGACGCGCGGTTCACAGAACTGGGGGCTGACCGGCAGCAGCTTGCCGACGCCGCCCTGCGGCTTGAAACATTCGTCGCCGTCGCCGTCGCCAGTCAGGCCACCCCCGCGACGCATTGCGACCAATTCGAACAAATTGTTTGCGCTGTCTACCCCGACCAGACCAGCGTGAACACAAACCGGGGGGTCTCCAGGAGCCGAAGAGCACCCGTTGCATCCTTCGCCCAAGCCCAAACGACACAGGCTGTTCAGAAACCACGCGACCCTGTACCGTGCACCAACCCCAAGCGGACTCGCCGACGAGGCCAGCCACGCCGGAACCTCCCGGAACCTAGGCACGGGGGGCGGCGAGTGGATGCCCACGCAAGCAGGCGTCTGGCGCCCCATGCCAGCACCACCGCCGCGACCGCATTGAAGGGGCCCCGCTGGGCTTAGGCTGGTGACGTTTTACGCATCAGCGGCCGTCGCTCATGGAGACTGGAGGCGCGCGCCTGCCCCCGCACACAGCGGGGGCGCGCGTCAAGAAATTGAATGTGTTGTGCGCGGATGCCTTGGGCTTCTGCGCCCCGCGCGCAGCCCGGCGGCTTCCCGCGGCCGTCGAAGGGGCCGCTGCGTTCAGGGGGCTCTGGGCCCCTCCATTGTGCACATCGCGATTGCGGGTTTCAAGAATGTGGGTTTCTTGCGTGGGCGTCTTGCGGCCGCGCCCGCTCCGTAGCCCCAGTCACGTCGCGCGCGTCGCATCCGCATACGAAAAAAATATGGCTGCACCGAGGGGTCAACGCGCTGCCATGTCGCCCCGTCTGGCCGTTTGCGCAGCCATGTGCAGCATGGGCCACGCTGCTCTAGATCGCATCCGTCCTCTGCGAGCACTCAGCCTGACCACGCCGCCGCTCGCGCGCCGGCAGGCGATGCGAAGACTGATTGCGCGATGGGGCCTGCTTGCGCCAGTCGTTGAACACGCGGCGCCATGCCGCGCCGGCGCTCTCGGCAATGGCGCCTGGAGGTGCGACGCGCTAGTGGGCAGGGTAGTCGCCTGTCGACTGCAGTCTGTAAAGGCGAAGAAAGAAGGGCGCTGTTCTGGTCGCCGCGCCGCTGTCCGCTCGGCGCGACAGCCCCCGGCGCTCGCGCCGCCCGCCGTTCCGCGTAGAATTCGCTGGACTGCTCCGGCGCGCGATCGGCCAGAATCGCCGTCGCTCGCTAGGGCGAGGGGCCCCCGCGCGCCATTTGAGGGCAGTCGCCCACGCTGCGACCGCGCGCGCAATGTTTTTTTGGGCGCCGCCACGACGATGCATCGCTGCGCTGGTTTCTGATGCCGCGCATTTGCTTTTCCGCTTTCGACGGGCGCCTCTCAGGAGGAGAGAAAACACACGCGAGAAAGTATGGCACAATACGGGAAGTGGGGGGGATGGCGAAAATCCGGGAAATATCGAAAAATATTAGGAATCCTGCTGTTTGTGTGCATTTTTTGGTGCGTCCTTGGGCCCCTTCAGCCTCCGCGCGGCCCGCCCGCGAATGCAGCGCGCGCTCGACATGTGCATTCGTCGACGCAACGGCCCTGGAAGTTGCCCCGATGATTCGCGGGCGAGTGAATTTAAAAAACCTGGTCTGTCATTTCATCACCCCCAATTAGAAACGTCGTTTTCCTCGAACCCGCGACGCGCGGTCCCCGCGCCGCCGCATCAGTCGACCCCCCTCGCGCCCAGCCCAATTTCGATGTCAATCGCGGGCGCGAGCGCTCGCAGGGCTTGAACCGCGGCTGCGCCACGCGCGAACTACGGAACTACGCGCCCGATGTGCGCTCATTTTGCGGGTGGCCTCGAGGCGCGCCTGAGCCGCGCCTGAACCTTGCCCGAATCGCGCCCGGGACATTGCTGAGCCGCGCTTCACCAACGCGCGGCCGGGTTGTCACTAGGATTTGAGAATTCCTTTGCACCAGCGAAATGGCAAGGAAAGAATGGGTACAATGCCCAACTGCAGTTCCTGTTCATTTTGAACAGGATTCCTGTCCGCGCCGCCGCGGCCTGCGTCCATTTGAGACAGAAGGCCGCCTGCCCAACAGCGGCCGCTGTCGCTTTGGGACAACATGCGTCGCTGGGCATTGCGCCGATTTTGTCTGTGCCCATTTCGGGCGTCCAAAATTCCAAGCCGCGCGTGGGCCGAATTTGCAAAGCGCCGGGAACGCGCTTGAACTACACCTCAACCGCGCTTGAACAACAAGTGCAATAGCTGGTTACACAAGATCACCGATCCACGCATGAACCACGTCTGAACCATGCCCGGGCATGCTTGACCGACACTTGAAACTGATGCCCGAGACGTTATTTTCTTTTCGTTTGTTTGAATCGCGCTCGCGCCACAGCTAAACTGCGCCTGCGCCGCCATTGGACCGCAGCTGAACAACGCCTGAACCCCCTTTGATTCACGGCTGATGCACGTGAAACGCGTGCTAAAATTTGATTTGCATCTCGTTCAGCACCCGAGCCACGGCTGAAACGCGCCTGAACCACGCTTGAAACGGAGGTCAAAAGTATTGCTTGCCGTGTGCTTGAGTCGCGCCGGCGCCACAACTTAACCGCGCATGAGCCACGCCTGAAGCACTCTTGGTGCACGCCTGATCCTGGATTGAGTTGCGGCTGAAACGGACGCCAGAGTTCCCGCTGGCATTTTGTCTGCTTGGGCCGCGCCCGTGCCGCGGCTAAGCCACGCCTGGACCACGCCTGAACCGCGCCTGAACCACGTTCGAACCACGGCTGATGCACACGTAAAACGTGCACCATACTCATACTTGCATTTCGTTTGCTTGAGTCGCGCCGGCGCCGCGGCTGAACCGCGCCTGAACCACGCCTGAACAATGCCTAAACCACTCCCGAACCACGCTTGAACCTTTGCTGAACCACACCTGAAATTGATGCCAGGTATCCTGCTTGATCGACTCACGAAACCCCGTTGGCGCGTCCCTCAGGGCTACGACCACTCGTAAACTACGTTGGCCCACGCTCCCAAGACAACGATCCATCGTAAAGCACGCGGCGTCCGCGCCCCCAGTGCCGCGATCCCTTGTAAGTCACGGGGTGGGCGCGCTTTCAAGACCACGGCCCTTCGAAAATTATTTGAGGGAGTTTCTGTGGAACTCACGTCATCCTCACCCCCGGCGCGAAGAGCACGAGTCCAGAGCGGCCTCCGGCACCGTTTCCGGACAGATCCGGTGGATCCGCTGGATCCGCTGGATCCGGTGACGAATCCCAAACCGGCGCCCTCGCTTGAGACATCCTCACAAAACCGGCCCCGGGGGAGGTGCCCAGAGGAGCCCAGAGCGGCCTCCGGCACCGTTTCCGGACAGATCCGGTGGATCCGCTGGATCCGGTCCGGTGACGAATCCCAAACCGGCGCCCTCGCTTGAGACATCCTCACAAAACCGGCCCCGGGGGAGGTGCCCAGAGGAGCCCAGAGCGGCCTCCGGCACCGTTTCCGGACAGATCCGGTGGATCCGCTGGATCCGGTGGATCCGACGAATCCCAAACCGGCGCCCTCGCTTGAGACATCCTCACAAAACCGGCCCCGGGGGAGGTGCCCAGAGGAGCCCAGAGCGGCCTCCGGCACCGTTTCCGGACAGATCCGCTGGATCCGGATCCGCCGACGAATCCCAAACCGGCGCCCTCGCTTGAGACATCCTCACAAAACCGGCCCCGGGGGAGGTGCCCAGAGGAGCCCAGAGCGGCCTCCGGCACCGTTTCCGGACAGATCCGGTGGATCCGCTGGATCCGCTGGATCCGGTGACGAATCCCAAACCGGCGCCCTCGCTTGAGACATCCTCACAAAACCGGCCCCGGGGGAGGTGCCCAGAGGAGCCCAGAGCGGCCTCCGGCACCGTTTTCCGGGATCCGCTGGATCCGCTGGATCCGGTGACGAATCCCAAACCGGCGCCCTCGCTTGAGACATCCTCACAAACCGGCCCCGGGGGAGGTGCCCAGAGGAGCCAGAGCGGCCTCCGGTTTCCGGACCGGCCGCTGGATCCGCTGGATCGAAAACCGGCGCCCTCGGAGACATCCTCACAAAACCGGCCCCGGGGAGGTGCCCAGAGGAGCCCAGAGCGGCCTCCGGCACCGTTTCCGGACAGATCCGCTGGATCCGCTGATCCGATCAATCCCAAACCGGGCGCCCTCGCTTGAGACATCCTCACAAAACCGGCCCCGGGGGAGGTGCCCAGAGGAGCCCAGAGCGGCCTCCGGCACCGTTTCCGGACAGATCCGCTGGATCCGCCGACGAATCCCAAACCGGCGCCCTCGCTTGAGACATCCTCACAAAACCGGCCCCGGGGGAGGTGCCCAGAGGAGCCCAGAGCGGCCTCCGGCACCGTTTCCGGACAGATCCGGACAGATCCGGTGGATCCGCGCCCCGGGGGAGGTGCCCAGAGGAGGAATGAGGAGGAGGAGGAGGAGGAGGAGGAGGAGGAGGAGGAGGAGGAGGAGGAAGGAGGAGGAGGAGGAGGAGAAGATGATGGAGCTGCGGGGTGGAGGAGGACAGACGGAGGCAAGAGAAGGAGAGGAGGAGGAGGAGGAGGAGGAGGAGGAGGAGGAGGAGGAGGAACCTCATCACCCTCGCCAACAAGCGCACGCACCTTCTTCTATATACAGAAACTCCCGATCAACCGCAGAGCGGCCAGCTAGTATTGGTTTCGCGTTCCCAGGGCGATGATCTCCAGGAAAGTACACAGGGTTCACACTCCAGGGCCACGGCCCCTTGTAAATTACAATGGGTTCGCGCTCCGAGGGCCACGATCCATTGTAAATTACAATGGGTTCGCGCTCTCAGGGCTACGACCCCTTGTAAGTTACATTGTGTCCGCGCCACCAGGGCCACGATCCCTTGTCCATTACATTGCGTCCGCGCTCTCAGGGCTACGACCCCTTGTAAATATATTGCGCCCGCGCTAGCAGTACCACGATCCCTCGTGCAGTACGCTGCGTCCGCGCCCCCCGGGCCAAGATCAATTGTTTGAGGGAGTTTCTGTGGAACTCACGTCATCCTCACCCCCGGCGCGAAGAGCACGAGTCCAGAGCGGCCTCCGGCACCGTTTCCGGACAGATCCGGTGGATCCGCTGGATCCGCTGGATCCGGTGACGAATCCCAAACCGGCGCCCTCGCTTGAGACATCCTCACAAAACCGGCCCCGGGGGAGGTGCCCAGAGGAGCCCAGAGCGGCCTCCGGCACCGTTTCCGGACAGATCCGGTGGATCCGCTGGATCCGGGATCCGACGAATCCCAAACCGGCGCCCTCGCTGAGACATCCTCACAAAACCGGCCCCGGGGAGGTGCCCAGAGGAGCCCAGAGCGGCCTCCGGCACCGTTTCCGGACAGATCCGGTGGATCCGCTGGATCCGCCCGACGAATCCCAAACCGGCGCCCTCGCTTGAGACATCCTCACAAAACCGGCCCCGGGGGAGGTGAGGAGCCCAGAGCGGCCTCCGGCACCGTTTCCGGACAGATCCGGTGGATCCGCTGGATCCGGTGACGAATCCCAAACCGGCGCCCTCGCTTGAGACATCCTCACAAAACCGGCCCCGGGGGAGGTGCCCAGAGGAGCCCAGAGCGGCCTCCGGCACCGTTTCCGGACAGATCCGGTGGATCCGCTGGATCCGGTGACGAATCCCAAACCGGCGCCCTCGCTTGAGACATCCTCACAAAACCGGCCCCGGGGGAGGTGCCCAGAGGAGCCCAGAGCGGCCTCCGGCACCGTTTCCGGACAGATCCGGTGGATCCGCTGGATCCGACTCCCAAACCGGCGCCCTCGCTTGAGACATCCTCACAAAACCGGCCCCGGGGGAGGTGCCCAGAGGAGCCCAGAGCGGCCTCCGGCACCGTTTCCGGACAGATCCGGTGGATCCGCTGGATCCGCTGGATCCGGTGACGAATCCCAAACCGGCGCCCTCGCTTGAGACATCCTCACAAAACCGGCCCCGGGGGAGGTGCCCAGAGGAGCCCAGAGCGGCCTCCGGCACCGTTTCCGGACAGATCCGCTGGATCCGCTGGATCCGCTGGATCCGGTGACGAATCCCAAACCGGCGCCCTCGCTTGAGACATCCTCACAAAACCGGCCCCGGGGGAGGTGCCCAGAGGAGCCCAGAGCGGCCTCCGGCACCGTTTCCGGACAGATCCGGTGGATCCGCTGGATCCGGTGACGAATCCCAAACCGGCGCCCTCGCTTGAGACATCCTCACAAACCGGCCCCGGGGGAGGTGCCCAGAGGAGCCCAGAGCGGCCTCCGGCACCGTTTCCGGACAGATCCGGTGGATCCGCTGGATCCGGTGACGAATCCCAAACCGGCGCCCTCGCTTGAGACATCCTCACAAAACCGGCCCCGGGGGAGGTGCCCAGAGGAGCCCAGAGCGGCCTCCGGCACCGTTTCCGGACAGATCCGGGATCCGCTGGATCCGCTGGATCCGGTGACGAATCCCAAACCGGCGCCCTCGCTTGAGACATCCTCACAAAACCGGCCCCGGGGGAGGTGCCCAGAGGAGCCCAGAGCGGCCTCCGGCACCGTTTCCGGGACAGATCCGGTGGATTCCGCTGGATCCGCTGGATCCGGTGACGAATCCCAAACCGGCGCCCTCGCTTGAGACATCCTCACAAAACCGGCCCCGGGGGAGGTGCCCAGAGGAGCCCAGAGCGGCCTCCGGCACCGTTTCCGGACAGATCCGCTGGATCCGGTGGATCCGGACGAATCCCAAACCGGCGCCCTCGCTTGAGACATCCTCACAAAACCGGCCCCGGGGGAGGTGCCCAGAGGAGCCCAGAGCGGCCTCCGGCACCGTTTCCGGACAGATCCGCTGGATCCGGTGGATCCGACGAATCCCAAACCGGCGCCCTCGCTTGAGACATCCTCACAAAACCGGCCCCGGGGGAGGTGCCCAGAGGAGCCCAGAGCGGCCTCCGGCACCGTTTCCGGACAGATCCGCTGGATCCGGTGGATCCGACGATCCCAAACCGGCGCCCTCGCTTGAGACATCCTCACAAAACCGGCCCCGGGGGAGGTGCCCAGAGGAGCCCAGAGCGGCCTCCGGCACCGTTTCCGGACAGATCCGGACAGATCCGGTGGATCCGCGCCCCGGGGGAGGTGCCCAGAGGAGGAATGAGGAGGAGGAGGAGGAGGAGGAGGAGGAGGAGGAGGAGGAGGAGGAGGAGAGATGATGGAGCTGTGGGGTGGAGGAGGACAGACGGAGGCAAGAGAAGGATGGAGGAGGAGGAGGAGGAGGAGGAGGAGGAGGAGGAGGAGGAGGAACCTCATCACCCTCGCCAACAAGCGCACGCACCTTCTTCTATATACAGAAACTCCCGATCAACCGCAGAGCGGCCGGCTAGTCCCACCAGCATGGCCAGCACGTCGTCACCATGCACGAAGGACTTGCCCACCGAGGTCCGCGTCCCCTCTGTGCGGGTTGTGCCTTGGCCGCTTGAATTCCGTGACAGTTTGTCCAGTGCGCGTGCCCAAGCTTGCAGTGCGCCGATCAGTTCAGCTTCACCCAGCCCGCAGCTGCCGTCTGAGTGGGCCGGCCGGCTTGCGCCTGTCTCAACTAATTCGCCTAGTTCGCGTGCCAGACTTTGCTTTCGCCTCCTGACCGTCGTCTCGCGGCCGCGACCGAAAAAGAAAAAAGTAGTCCCACCAGCCTGGCAGTTTTGTGCCCCAGTTTTCTGCTGTTAATTAGTCTGTGGCGCGCACCCGCTTCGACTTGACACGCCGCCGGCGCTTCCGCCCGCGGCCGTTGACTAAAAGTAGTCCCACTAGCCCATCCAGAAACGATGCCCACAGGAATTGCCTCCATCAGGGAAGTGGGCAGCACACAGAGGAAGGGTCCCCCAGTTGAGGCCTGTTGGAGCGTCTTGGGGGCCTTTTGGCGGTTCCACACGCCTCTTAGAGCGTCCTGGGTGCCTCGGAGAGTTTCTTGGGGCCTCTTGGGGTCTCTTGGGAGCCTCTTGGAGGCCTCTTGGGCGCCTGTTGGGGCCTCCTGGGACCTCATGGGCGCCTCTAGGGGCCCTCTTGAAGCGTTTTTGGGAGCCTTGGGAACGCTCTTGGAACCCTCCTCGGCCATCTTTGAACCATTTTGACGCCATCTCGAGGCCTCGGATGGCCATTGGAAGCGAAAAGGTGAGAAAGCCAAAAACATTCATGTTCCCTAGGTTTTAAACGGATTTGGGCCTCTTCGGGGCCTGGGTGAGCTCTTTGTCCACTTGAGGCCGTCTTGGAACGGTCTTGGGCCTCTTCGAGCATCGTGGGAGCCATCTTGAGGCATTTGGGATATCTTGAGCCATCTTGGAGGACATCTTGGGTTTTCCCAGGCGCTCTTAGAGTCATCTTAAGCAATGCCCCCCCCACAGGAGGCCAAAATGTGGCCAAAACCTTAGTAAAATCAATGATGTTGGCATTCTCGCTGAGGCCTCTTTGAGCGTATTGGGTGCCTCTGGGGGGCCTCTTGGGGGTCATTTGAGAGCCTCTCGGGGGCATCCTGGAAGCCTCTTGGGGGCCTCTTGGGGCCGCTTGGCCACCTGTTTGGGCTCTCTTGGGGCGCCCTTGGGGGTCTTGGGAGCGCTCGTGGGGCCAGTTCGGAGGAGATCGATCAAAGACGGGCGGTTCCTTGATTAGCGCTGCCCCCCCAAGGGGCCAACATCGGGCGAAAACATTGGTAAAACTGTTTGATCTGCGGGTCGGGAGCGAGCCTCTTCCGGTCGAAGCTAAGCGGGCCGCGCACACAAATGTTAGTAAAACACATGATGTTGGCTTCCTCGCCGAGGCCGTTTTGGACACTCCGACCGCTCGTGGAACGCCCCGTCCAGGTCCAGGGGATGGGGGAGGGGGAGGGGTTAAGCCGTCCCTGAAGGGGAAGAGGGACGGGTGGAAGAGGAAACGCCCTAAACCACCTACGCCCAGAGGGCTGGTGGAATCACGGTGCGTCCGCGCTCCCAGGGCCACGATCCTTTCTAAAAATACGCTGCGACCGCCCTCCTTGGGCCATGATCCCTCGTAAACTACGCTGCATCCGCGCTCCCAGGGTCGCGCTCCCAAGTGAATTACGCTGCGTCCGCGCTCCCAAGGCCACGTTCCCGGGTAAATTGCGCTGCGTTTGGGCTCCCAGAACCACTTGGGCATCCTGGGGCGCCCAGGCCGCTCCGCCTCCCAGGAAAGCATCGAATGAGATGGGCAGGGGGAGGGCAGGCGCAAACCTCGAAGGTATCGGAAGCTCTGGGGAACCCTGAACATGTTGGAATTGGTCCTTGAAGATGTTGGAAAAATCATGGAGCATCTTGGGGGTCGTTGTGAGCAGCTGTTTGTGCGCCCCTGGGCCCCATGCTCCTCCAGCCCTGCAGAGCTCGCCCCCCCCCCCCCTCCTCCCGAGAGGAGGCCCCGAGGCCGCTGGCCAGGGCGCGCCCCCGCCACCCGGCGGGGCGCACGCCTGGGCCGCGGGCACGACGACGCTCATGCTGCGGAACATCCAGAACCGCTACACCGCCGAGGACCCGCGTCCTGGGCCTCCTATCGAGTACAGCGCCGGTTTTAATACATGCTCCGCGCGCGGATCATGTATTCAAAATGCAAGGGCTTAGTACTAAAAACAACGATGAGTTCATGCATAATTGTATTCATATAACGTAAGAGTGACCTTTCGCTGGAGTGACGTATGGTGCGGGCCCAAGGAGGCCCCCCGATGGCCGAACGCGAGGGGGCAGCAGCGTCTTGCGCGCTCATGTTTGGGCCCCCGCGGTCCCCAATGAGCCGCGCACCAAAGGTCACTCTTACCCAGGGTCACTCTTACGGGTAGCCGATCCTAGAGGTCGGGGGCGGCCAAGAGGGGGGTGATGACCAGAGGGGAGGGTGGATATCACGGCGTGGGCCTCGAGAGACATCCCCAGACTTTCTGGCGCTGCTGCTAGTTTCAGTGCGTCCCCGTGGACCTTTCGGGAGCCTTGAGACGGGTGTCAATGCAAGCAGGGGTCAGCCACAGAGAGCACGATCTTGCAGGATCCTGCACGGCCATGGTCGCATTGACCCGGGTTTGGGCGCATGATCCTGCAGGACCCTGCAGGATCTTGCAGGATCTTTCGCATTGACCTTGGTTAGGGTGCAGGATCTTGCAGGATTTGCAGGATTCTGCGAGGCCTGACTGACCCGGGTCTGCATTGACCCGGGTCAGAACCCGTACACCGCCGAGAACCTTCGTCCTGGGCTTCCTAGACGTCGGGAGCGGCCAAGAGGGGGGAAGGGTTCGCTGTTTTCGGCCCCTGGGGGCCCTCACCGAGCGTCGGGACAATCCCAAAAAGACTCCGCATGAAAAACTGGTCCCGCGGAAGGGGTCCAGACCTCTGGGGGTCGACGTTTCGATCGGGGGCGGCCAAGAGGGGGGTGATGACCAGGGGGGTTGGATATCGCGGCGTGGGCCATGGTATCTCCCCAGATTTCATGGCGTTTCTTCTTGTTTCAATGCGTCCCCCGCCCCCCCCACCCCCCAGGCCGCGCACATGCCGCCGGCCATGATTTGCGCCCCCCCCTCTTGGACGCCCTCCTCTTGGCCGCCCCCGATCCTAGACCTCCTGCATGGGGTCGGAGCAGATGGGGCGGGAGGATCGCGCCGCATCGCCGATGCCTCGGCGGGGTATCGGCGATGCGGCTCGATGTGGGACCCAATTTTCTGAACGCCGACGTCGCCGATGCATCGCCGACGTCGCCAGTGCATCGCCGATGCATCGCCGATGCATCGCCGATGTATCGGCGATGCGGCGAGATGCTCCGACCCCATCTACTCAAGGGCGCCCTCGAGGGCGCGAAGCTATTCGCGCTTCGCGGTTCGGCTCCGATTTCCTTTCATCCTCCTCTCCTCCCCTGGGAGGCGGCGCGAGAGCGCGAAGTTATCCGCACTTCGCGCTTCGCGCAGCGCGAAGCGCGAAGTTGGGAGCCCTTGATCTACTCGGATCCCATCTAGGAGGCCTCTATCCGTGGGCGGGAGGCATGTCCATGGATCCTTCGGCGGCGAGCGAGGGGGGGAGGTGGGAAGGAAAAGGCATCCTCAGAGGGTTCGGAAGTCCCCCAGCACTCTACAGTGAGCGGCTTGAATAAGGAACACTTACGTTTCAAAAGGGGCTCGGTCGTTCCTTAGGCTTGCATGCGTTATTTAGAGTTCCTTATGCGTTATGTATTATTTTTCGTTCCTTATGCGTGATTCCTTGGGATACAAAAGGGGCTTCGTTCCTTATTTATCGTTCCTTAGGTCAGGCCGATGACTGTAGAAGTGTTTTATGAGCCTCCTTCCCCGAGGACACAGAAAACCTCTTAGAAGGCCGGCGGGCTCCTGAGAGGCCCCGCCGCCGTCTGAGAAGGCCTTCTCCTCCTCGCTCCACCCCCTCGCGCGCCGCCGCTCCCGAGCCGGCACTCCGCCGAGAGGACCCTCGTGGCCGGGCGACAGCTCCATACAGGAAGCCATCTATCAGGAGGGAAAAAAAACACGCAGGCACAATGAATCGTCGATTTCCGCAGAAGATATGGGAGAATATGGGAAGTGGGGGGGAAGACGCAAGCCCAGAACATCTGGGAAAGTGTGGGGCATCTTTTTACTTGTGTGTGTATTTGTGTGCCCTGGGGCCCCCTCAATCCATCCCTCCCTTCCTCCGTTCCTGGCGCCACTGTGCACAGGTCTCCCTGGGCGCGCAGGCGGCGCACGGGCCGCGGGAGCAGCCCCGCGGCCCGCTCTGGCCACGGCCCCCCTCGCTCGAGCGGGCGAGCGAAGGGGGCGGCCGCGCAGACCCCCCGCGCTCGCAGACCATGGATCACCGGCGTAGCTCGGGCCGGGCGAAAGGGGGGGATTGGGAAAGGGGGGGGTACGAAATTTGCTGCACGCAGCTGGTTTCGGCCTCACCGAGGGGCCCATTCCTCGATACATGGGCGCCTCCCGGCGCCGGGAGGCGCCGGGAAAGTCAGCTACGTGAGCTGATTCTCAACCCCCCCCTTTGCTATCCCCCCCTTTCGCCCGACCCGAGTAGCGTCAAGTCGGGCGTGTCCCTCTACAGGAGGCATCTTCAAAAAGAGTCCGAGACTCAGGAGGGAAAGAAACACACAGACACAATGAATCGCCGATCCCCCAGAGCATATGGGAAAATATGGGAAGTGGGGGGGAGGACAAACACCCAGAAAATATGGAAAATACGGGGCATCTGGTCATTTGTGTCTGTGTACTTGTGTGTCCCAGTTCCCCTTCAGAAACATGGTCGACGAGGTTTCGGTTCTTGTTTGCTCATTCGCGGATCTGCTCTGGGTATGTTTCACTGTTCGGCCAAAGCCCGCTTGCAGGAGGACACGCCCGACCCGAACGCCCCGGCACACCGCGGCCCGCGGAGAGCGGGCGCCGGAGACACGTCCAGAGCCACGGCCTCGCGGGCCAGGCCCCCTTTGGGGCCGCGACCCCACGGGTGCGGAGAGAGACCCGAATCATCAGGGGTAACTCGGGTCAGGGCTAACTCGGGTTCGTTTTTCGGGAATCCGAACCCGAGTTGCCCCGGGCCCGAGTTACCCCAGATAATTCGGGCGTCCAGAGCCCCAGATCATCAGGGCTAATTCGGGTCAGGGCGAACTCGGGTTCGTTTTTCGGGAATCCGAACCCGAGTTGCCCCAGGCCCGAGTTACCCCGGATAACTCGGGCGCCCAATGCGAAGAGCGCTGTTTCGCGGACAAGCTGCGCGGAGTGGATCCAGTCGGCCACGCGCAGAAGGGGGGTGGGGTTAAGTCGGGCGTGTCCCCCTACAGGGGGATTTCGACGAAAAATGAAAAATACCCCAAAAATTATCCCAGTACGACCCTACGTAGGAGTTGGAGCCCCTAGGAAAGCAGCATTAGTAGTAACAGTAAAGCTAAGCTAAAGCTAAGCTACAGCTAAGCTACAGCTAAGCTAAAGCTAGGCTAAAGCTAAGCTAAAGCTGACAGCTGAGCTACAGCTAAGCTAAAGCTAAGCTACAACTAAGCTAAATCTAAAGCTAAAGCTAACACTAAGCTGAAGCTAAGCTAAAGCTAAGCTAACGCTAAGCTAACGCTAAGCTGAAGCTAAGCTAAAGCTAAGCCAACGCTAAACTAAAGCTAAGCTAAAGCTAGCTAAAGCTAAGCTAAAGCTAAGCTAAAGCTAAGCTAAAGCTAAGCTAAAGTTAAACTAAAGCTAAGCTAAAGCTAAGCTAAAGCTAAGCTAAAGCTAAAGCTAAAGCTACAGCTCCCAGGGGACTGGGGGAACCGCGGGGCGGGGACTGGGGGAACCGCCCGGGGCGCTTTACACTGCCCGGCCCCTTTAAGCTAAGAGAGTAAGAACCCTTCTAGGCAGAGCCTAGGTAGGGAATAATCAGAAATTAGTCCGAAAATGGTCTGTGGACTATGTTTTGAGTTTCTGTTTGACCTTTTGGGGGTATTCTTGGAGTATGTTTTATTTGTCGTCGAAAGTCCCCCTGCAGGGGGACAGGCCCGACATGGTGGGGGGAGGGGGGAGGCTTCTTAGCAGCACCCCTGCTTCCTAGGAGGCGCGGGCCTTCTCTCCAGACGTAAGGCCCGCGCCTGCTAAGAAGCAGCCCCCTTTTCTAGGAAGCTCTCCCCCCTCCCACCCCGCCCCCCTTGTGCGTGCCGCCGACCTATGCGACCGCGTGTCCACGGGACCGCGCCCACGGGATCGATGGCCAACTACGGCCTGGGATCTTCACCACCCACCAAACCACCCCAACCCAACCCGAAGGCTCAGATTTACCCTCGATTTCCAGTGGGGGGGGGGTCGGGAAACATAGAAAAAACACGTGTGAAACCCTTACCCCCCCAACCCGAAATTCGGGTCTTCGGGTTGGGTTGGGGTGGTCTGGTAGGTAGTCAGATCTGCGCCAGAACGCTGCGCGGGGCAGTCGGGCCGACCGTCCGACTGCTCGCAAAGTGCCTCGCGAGATGCCTGCTCGCAAACGTCCGAAGGGCACTTGGTTGCCTCGACGTAGTAGATCGTCACTCGCCCGCGGCGGATCCAGGCCATTTGCGAGTATTTACTTTGCGAGCAGTGGAACGCGCTTGTCTATTGGTGCTAAATGTCTAAACGCTGCAGAACGAAACGAACACGCAAAACAACATCGAAACGAACACCAGGTTGTTGGTTAGCCCTGGCTTGGGCGCTCGCCGCCTTGGAGGTGGCCTGAAATATTGACTGAGCCGCCAGATTTTGGGAGCCCCCCGAACACAGTGCAGCGCAGGTGTACAAATTGGTTGAATTGGCTTTAGTCTGAGTCGGGTTGGTTCACGCGCCCGACGGGACATCCCGTCAGGATGCCGATCCCAGATATCCGAGGGTGCGTTTTTCCATCCAGTCGTTTATCCTCAATTTCGGCCTCCAGGGCCGGTTATGGGGCCTGGGGACCATCAAAATGAATCCGCTCGACGAGAAACCAGGGAAGTGGCCGGGATCTCTGGGGCCGTGAATTCAATCACACACACACACACATCGGCGGATGTCAGGCGATGGGGAAAACATGCTGACACCGCTATGCTTTCTTCGTCGCCACGGGTGGATTCGCTCAAACATTTTGGTCAGAACAAGCACCGGGAGAGGTCTGGGGAAGGGGATTCAAGCCGGTTCTGGGTTGATCCTCTTGTACACCGCGCATACAGTGCAAAACAGTATTTCACGCCGTCTTTCAGCCGAAAGTCCCAAAGTGCAGATTATGATGTCTTCTCTTTTGCGCTTGCCCATGCTTAAAAAAACACACGCGGACAGCGACGTGGAAGACCTCGACGCAACTGCGGAGGGCGAGCGGGTCACGTTCGGCGATGTCAGGAACTTCCTGGAGGAAGAGATCGGCCCCATCACCCGTTCAGTCGCGAAGCACTCCGCGGATTTGACGGTGCTTCAGATGAAGATGCATGAGGAATTGGGGTTTATTGGGCCTCACACCACTGGCATGACATCGAAACATCAAGATCAGCAGCGTGAAGATGACACGTTTCAGGAGACGATGAAGGCCATACAGACCAACGCGACAAAACAGGCCCAGCAGCACGCCCACCAAAACAGCCTCCTGCATGAGAGCCTCACGGCCGTCATTGGCGAGATCCCGGACACGGACGGCATCGCGAAGGCCATTGGGTGGGCCAACGCCCGCTGCCAAGCTGTGTGAATCTCTCCTCCCGTGAAGGCCTTTTTTGCCAGGCGGAGCTTTCCACGGCGTCCTCTTCGTGAAAAGTTCCACGGTGATGCAGAGGGGTCTCCATCAGAACGGCTCTCCGGAAAGCTCCAGCGGGGTCGTCGGGAAAACCGCAGGTCAAATTAGATCCGCCGTTCAACATCCGTACCGCCGAGTCCATTTTCTTCGCGTTCACACGCATGTTGGTGGATTCTGGGCACGGCCGGAAGGAGGTGGAGGTGGGCACGACGTGTCGGACATTGCGGATGACAGGGGCGGACGTCGTGAAGGCAGAGGTGGTCGACCGCACTTCGACGGTACAATGGTGCAGCGAAGGGCGGCCGCGTTTGGATGAGTTGCAGTTGTCCACAGAGATCGCCGTCCTCAAGACCACGGCGTACGAGAAGTTCGACTGGGTGAAGGGCATGCTGGGTAAAGGCAATACAGGGCAAAGGCCATTAGGACGCACGGGCAGACCATGGCCAAAACAATTTCGATATACGTTGATGGCAACGGCGAGTGCATAAAAATGCGCGCGTGTAGCGTGGAAGGACTGACACACACACCAAAATCGAACGTATTGGTTCGCATGCGATTTTGCGTTCAATTGACGTAGCAATTATCCAAGAGACTTGGCGATTCAAGTTCGATCAGTTTCAGCGGAGTTGTTTCAGTGGGAGTCCACATCACATTGACTTGTCGGGCTCCAGCACCTGGGGGAAAGAGTTGGCCAGCGTAGGTCATCATGTCAGGGCGCTTTCTCAGCGGACCTTTTGGTGCGACTCGGACCCCAAGCCGCGCGCAAAGCATTCACGCGAAGACAAGTGGAGGAAGTATTGCGATCATTGGGGCATATCCTCCGGCCGCCGCCCGCTCGACGAGCGTTTATATATATATATATATATATATATACTTATATATATACTTATATATATACTTATATATATATATATATACGACGCGCTGGTTTTAGCTGAGAGCAGCGCACCGATGGAGACATGAACGCTCGACCACATTGTCGATGCCATGTTGACGGTTGTACATTTAGCCGCGAGGCAGAACAGACAGTCAAAGCACCGAACAGAGGTTTGCGAATGGCATGTCGCATCAGGCGGCGATACGCCATTGCGAACACATTCGTGCCGAAGGAACCCAGCCGGCAGGTGACCCACTGCGAGATTGGCCCCACGCTGGCTCCCCCGATCTTCGAGATGATGTTCGCCACGTTGGACGTTGTCTTCGTGCCGGTCGATTCCACGCGGGAAATTCGGCATTTACATGGCAGAAACCGTTGGCTGCGATGTCCACTCATCATTTTCCAGCGACCGCCCGTCTGCGCATCACGCAGGCGCGCCGGGCGCCGACGAGCCAGCCGAAGTATCATTTGTTTGCAATGTCCTAGACATGAGTGAGGAACGCATTCCCACATTGTTCGTCTTCTCTTCGGCACGACGAGGCAGCGGAAGAACGGACATGCTTGGGCGCGCCGCGGGAGGGAGCTGC
>CAUYUJ010015665.1:144341-212137 GCA_963575745.1 Prorocentrum cordatum
GTGTGCGTGTGTGCGTGCGTGCGTGCGTGCGTGGGTGCGTGGGTGCGTGGGTGCGTGTGTGCGTGTGTGCGGTGTGCGGGTGTGCGGGTGTGCGGGTGTGCGGGTGTGCGGGTGCGCGGGTGCGCGGGTGCGCGGGTGCGCGGGTGCGCGCGTGCGCGTGCGCGTGCGCGTGCGCGTGTGCGCGTGTGCGCGTGTGTGCGTGTGTGCGTGTGTGCGTGTGTGCGTGTGTGCGTGTGCGCGTGTGCGCGTGTGCGCGTGTGCGCGTGTGCGCGTGTGCGCGTGTGCGCGTGTGCGCGTGTGCGCGTGTGCGCGTGTGCGCGTGTGCGTGTGCGCGTGTGCGCGTGCGCGTGTGCGCGTGTGCGCGTGTGCGCGTGTGCGCGCGTGTGCGCGTGTGCGCGTGTGCGCGTGTGTGCGTGTGCGCGTGTGCGCGTGTGCGCGTGTGCGCGCGTGCGCGTGCGTGTGCGTGTGCGTGTGCGGGTGTGCGGGTGTGCGGGTGTGCGGGTGTGCGGGTGTGCGGGTGTGCGGGTGTGCAGGTGTGCGGGTGTGCGGGTGTGCGGGTGTGCGGGTGTGTGTGCTGTGTGGCTGTGTGGCTGTGTGGCTGTGTGGCTGTGTGGCTGTGTGGCTGTGTGGCTGTGTGGCTGTGTGGCTGTGTGGTTGTGTGGCTGTGTGGCTGTGTGGCTGTGTGGCTGTGTGGCTGTGTGGCTGTGTGGCTGTGTGGCTGTGTGGCTGTGTGGCTGTGTGGCTGTGTGGCTGTGTGCCTGTGTGGCTGTGTGGCTGTGTGGCTGTGTGTGTGTATATAGATTTCGTCGTCGAAGCAGGGAGGGAGGGAGGGAGGGAGGGGGAGGAGGGGGAGGAGGGCAAGCTAGGTGCGCTCGCGTCATGGGCTGCGGGAGCAAGAGTCGGGGCTCGTGTACAGGCGGGGCTAGTTAGGCCCAAGATCCAGTCGGGGTCAAGGAACAAACCCCCCACCGCCCCCACACCCCCTGCTCGTCCTCCTGCATCCTGCTGGTGAAGGCCGGCGCGCGAGGCTGAGGTGAGGCCGGCGCGCACGGCCGATGTTGCCACTCGCTACGGCGGCCGTCGGGCAGAACCAAGCGTTGCAGCCCAGGCGGCAGGACGAGGAGTCGGTAGCAACTCGTGGGAGTTTTGTTCGTGTGCTTGCAACCCCATCTTCAGAGCGCACTAGCGTGCGCTAGCGTCCGACAATCGGTGAGGAAGCGCCGATGGAGCGTCGGTGACCGTAGATTTAGCTTCGATTAGCGTCGGTCAGCGTCGACTCGCAAGAGCCAGCAATATGGCACGGGAGGCTCCTATGAGTTGCCACAGAACGACAATTCTGGATGGGGCATTTATCAAGGGGGGTGATTAACCTCACGACTGAGCTTTGCCCAATCCCGCCCCCTCCGTCCTCCTCCCCCTCCTCATCCTCCTCCTCTTCCGCCAACCCCCCCTCCACCCGTGTCGACAGCACGTGCCCAATCACCCCAGCGGATTCAGGTGGGGGGGGGGAGAGCGATATCGTCCCATCCAGAGAAGGTCGGCCACGCGCAGAGGGGGGGAGGGGGAGGGGGGAAGGCTTCTTCGAAGCACCGCTTTCTCAGAAGGCGCGGGCCTTGTCTGTAGGTGTAAGGCCCGCGCCTTCTAAGGAGCAACCTCCTTTACGAAGCCTTCTCCCCTCCCCCGTACATCCCTCTGCGCGCCGCCAAGCTCCTCCTCCTCCACCTCAGCCTCAGCAATCAGCACTCGCCCCGAGCGTGCCCTGTCTCGTCGCTGCGTCCCTCACGAGACATGGGCAGGCTGGGCTGGTGCCCCCCCTCCCCCCTGCGCGGGCGTGCGCTGTGCTGTCCAGGAGTGCCGCCGCAGATGTTTTTTACTCCCTCTCCGGGCGGCAAGCACAGGGAGTGGGGGGGAGGGGGGACCTCTTCTTAGAAGGAGGCTGCTTCTTAGAAGGCGTCGGGGCCTTACATCGACAGAGAAGGCCCGCGCATTCTGAGAAGCAGGGGTGCTTCTGAGAAGCCGTCCCCCCTCCCCCTGCCCCCCCCTGCGCGCCGCCAACCCTCAGAGGCCTAGCATCCTGATTGCCAGCTGCGCAGTGCAGGTCGGCCTCCACAAGTTCCGATCCGACTCGATCCCCTTCTCGTCACCCTCCTCCTCCCTCTCCTTCCCTCCTCCTCCTCCTCCAGCCTCATCTCTTCCTCTCCGCCCCTCTCTCGCCCCCCTGTTCGATCTCCAACCCCTCCTTTGCCTTTTGCTGCCGTTGGCCTGCCCAGTTCCTCCACCACGAGGATGAGAGGGAGGGGGAGAGAGTGAGAGTGTGGCTTGGTTGGCTGCGCAGCCAGGGTCCGTCTTGCACGGCCTATGATATCATAGCTATCCGCGAGAGGGAGCTTGTGGGACACGGGCAGGGCCGCCGACGATTCGATGCGATTCGATTCGCCTGCTAGGACCGCGATTCCAGGTCCATTCAATTCGGTCCGATTCATTGGCCCAGGCTCGAGCAAGTTGGAGACAAGCGCGGCGATCCGATTTCGATTCGATTCGGGACGATTCGTTGGCGATCCGATCCGTTCCCGGTCCGATCTGATTTCGCGATTCGATTCAGTTTGGGCTTGACAGGCGTTGCGGGGAAGAGGAGAAGATACGTCGAAAACAGAGACAGGCAGGCAAATCCCGTGGGCTAGACAGCGAGTCCTGCACCAGACACAGGAGGGAACAGTGATGCAGAGTGCTCTTTCGAGATAAGAGAGAACCACGCGCGAGTAGAGTAGGGAGGCGGAAATGGTCCGTGAAGGTTTGGTGTATGCTCGAATGTGTTGTGTTAGTGTCGGGGGTTTTCGGACGGACTCGGAGGGCCTCGGAAGAAGAAGAGCACGAATGAAGGGAGGAGAAGGAGGAATAGTAAATGCGGAAAGATTTGCAGGGTGTTCGATGTTCCTGCTGGCCCTACCTTCAGGCGCTCTTATCCCCTGACCTTATGTTTGACCGTCCATTCCCATTCGCCCAACCGGCTTGTCTCTTCCTGGACTCTTTTCTTCCAGACATGTTGTCCAATCTCCCGTGCCCCCTGCATCTCAAAGAAAAGATTGCATAATCAGAAATGGTCGTAGCCCCGCACGGAGATCCGAAATGTTGTGTTTACGCAGTTGTTGTTTCCTCTGGTATCTCTGACCGCTCCTGACAGGACGGGTGAGAAGAGGGGAGGGGTATTCCCCGGTTCCCTGCCTGACCCGCATTCGGCTTGATTTGCCAGTCGTCCTTGTTGAGTTCTCAACCTTCGAGTAGGGGATGGACTACAGAATTGACTTACCCCACAATTGATTGCAGCGTCGAATCTGAGGAAAATGCGTAGAATGTTCCGTAAAACTACGGAGCAGTTTACGTATTTTTGCAGATTCGACGGACAAATTAAGTTTGGGATAAATCAATTCTGTAGTCCATCCCTTACACGAGTTCTTGTTGAGCTCTCAACCTTCAGTCCTGCATCGCAGTCGTCGAAGTCCCAAGCTTCCTCCAGTCCCAAAAGCTCCCTCCGGGCCTGCAGGTCCTGTGGTTCTTCCGGCCAGCAGCACTTGCGAGCTTTGGCCCAGGAATGTCGAGCGCGTTGTGATTCGACGGGTGCGTCGAGGCTTCATGCCCAAAGTTATCGGTAAGTCTGGGCGGGTTGTTAGGTCCGCCTGGTTTTACGTGTACAGGCGGCCCGGATTAGTAGGTCGACCCTGCCAGATCAAGGGTACCCTCGTGTCTTGTGTCTCGCGACCCATGCTTCCTGCAGTTCTGTGGCAGCGTGGCCCCCGGAAGGGTCTTCTGTCCCCTCGCGTGCCCTGCCCAATCCGGACCGACTGTGTTCGCTTCGCGATCGGTCTTGTCGTACCTCCATCATCCCCCGAACATGTCCTCCATCCCTACTCATTCCACCTCGACCATATCCTCACTCTCGGTGCCGACCGAGCTTTTAAGGCTTCTGTTTCAGACGCCCCGGAGGCCGCGCGCACAGGCCCCCGGCGGCAGTCTGCAGCGCCCCGCGCTTTCTCGCGCCCCGAGGCCCAGGCCTGCCGAGCGCGAGCCCGCTTGGATGGATCAGTGTTGGACGTTCCGCCGGCGCGGTGCCGCTGCGCTCGGCACGTGCGGCGGCGAGGCGAGGCCACCCTCTGCAGCTGCCCGAAGAGGGGGGCGCGGCACAGCCGAGGGGCAGCCCTGATGTGCAAGGGCCCCGTGGCTCTTGCGGAACCTTGGGAGAGGCAGGACTGCGCCATGTCGGGTGGGACGCCGACGAAGTAGATCCGTGTATCGACGAAGTCCCCCGCTTTTGTAGACAGGAGCGAGGGGGCGCAAAGGCTGGAGCGCGCTTTGTTTTACCATCCGAAGAGCGCCCTGTGGGAGAGGAGGAGGGAGGGGGAAATGCACACTGGTGCTCCCCAAGGCCAATACAGCACAGTCCGTCGCAGGCGCCGATGCTGCTCCCGAGCGACACTACAGGCGCGTCGGCCGTCGCAGGCACCGATCCGGCTGAAGCAATGTCGCCGCGCTCCGTGGAGCGCGGGCGCGGGCGCGGCAGGCCAGTCTTCAGGAGGGAAAGAAACACACAGACACAATTAATCGTCGATTCCCCAGAAAATATAGGAAAATATGGGAAGTGGGGGGGAAGACGAAAATCCAAAAAATATGGGAAAATATGGGGAATATTTTTATTTGTGTGTATTTATTTGTGTGTCCTGGGGCCCCTTCAAGTCTGTAGGGTATCGTACACATTAGTAAGGCTGGCGCTGCAAAGATAACGTTCCATGTGGGGCCGCCAGCCCGTGGTTTACACGCTATCCCCCCCTTGGGGATAGCGTGCACCCAATGGTGGGCTTGTTGTCCACCGCCACCACCATAAGTAGGATGGGGAGGAGATCCTCCTCTTCTTCCTCCTCCTCATCCTCCACCTCCTTCCCCCTCCAGCTTATGGTGGTCCAGCCTATGGTGGTGGTGGTGGAAAAACAGGCCCACCACCGAACAAGCCTTGGCAGGGGGGTGGCGTGCGCAGAAGGGGCCATCGCCTCACAGGGATAGCGTGCTGTTCGGAGGTCGACGTTGCACGCTAGCTTTCCAGCGCAAGGGGCATGTGGCAGCCGTCTGGCCACGGTTGCGAGACGTTGGGTCGAGCGTCGGGGCAGAACAGCGAGGTGACATCTGACGGCCCGCTTCGGATACGGGGTGCCACGGGGAACGCACAAGAGAAGAGCAAAGGGATCCTGACATGATCCCACGTGGCGAGGGCACGGTGGTGGATGTAGCGTGCAGGGGGGGGATAGGTTGAACAAGCTCTAGGTAGCGTGAAGTTGGTATTGCGTAGCCGGTAGCAAGCAGTAGGCGGTGGGTAGGAAAGATCATGTCGCAGGTAGTATTGGGTTTGTCGCAAGTAGCAGCGGTTAGGTAGTAGATCGAAGGCAGGTGGTTCAAGGTCGTAGCGCGGAAGAGGGGCGAAGGAGGATAAAGGGCCCCCTAAATTTGGATGTCCACGTTCCGTGCCGCGCTCTCTCGATCCCCCACCGGTGCATCAGCGGAAGTTCATGATGGACGCCACTTGTAGAGCGTTCCGTCAGGGGGACACTTCCCATTTTCGCACCGCCTTCGTTCACTCTGCAACCAAGTGGACTGCGTTTAACACTCTGAGTTATGAGGAAAGTCTTGAAGGTATCGCGCGGCGCGCACTCGTTACATTATCTAGTCCACACCGCCGCCCCGCCAGATCTCGGACGATCATTCGCGCGGCGACGCCCCGACACGAGTCCGACGTGAGTCTGACGTAAATCCGACGTGGATCCGAGGCGAATCCGCGCGAGGCCTCCAGGGAATTCTGCATAAGCTGGCGAAATAATTCGTGATGCATGGGGCGCGCGCTCGCATCTCACCTCATCGTGTGCGCTGGCCCACCGAAGGATGCCTCCGTCCGCTCTTCCTGGTGCCGGGGAGGACTGCGGAGGAGCGAGAAGGAGGACGCCCAGGAGGGAGGAGGGGGAGGCGGAGGAGGAGGAGGAGGAGGAGGAGGAGGAGGAGGAGGAGGAGGAGGAGGGGCGAGGACGAGGGCATGGCATGGCATGGCCTGTGGCCCCAGGAGGGCCGGCAGCTGCCGAGCCCCCCTGGGGCCTCGGCCGCCGTCGCCGCCGCCGCTGCGGCCGGGCCCCGGCGCCCCGGCGGAGCCGCCGCCCGCCGCCGCGGCCGAGTCTTACCAGCCTCGAACTTATCCCTATCCTTATAAGATTGTCGGGCCGGGCGAAAGGGGGGATTGGGAAAGGGGGGGTTACGAAATTTGCTGCATGCAGCTGGTTTCGGCCTCACCGAGGGGCCCATTCCTCGATACATAGCCGCCTCCGGCGCCGGTGGGCGCTGGGAAAATCAGCTACGTGAGCTGATTCTCAAACCCCCCCTTTGCTATCCCCCCCTTTCGCCCAACCCGAGATTGACACGCCAAAAGGCGATGCCAATCTCAGAGATGCGCCCTCAAACAGGAAGGGATTCCCTGAGATTGGCCTCGTGATGAGGGGGTGCCCAGCATAGGGATAGGGATATGTTCCAGGCTGGGTAAAAGTCGGCGGCCCCTCCCCGCGCGCTCGTGCCGCGGCGCCCCGCGGGCCACGCGGGGCGCCGCGCCGCCGCAGAGCCGGCCTCCCGCGCGCGGCGGCCTCTATCGCGGCTGCTCCCGGTGGCCTCGTCGCTCCCGGCGGGGCAGCGGGCGGCTGGCTTGGCATCGCTCGTCGGGGCCTAAGAGACTCAGGAGGGAAAGAAACACACAGACACAATTAATCGGCGATTCCCAGAAAATATGGGAAAATATGGGAAGTGGGGGGGAAGACAGAAACCCAGAAAATATAGGAAAATATGGGTTCTATTTTTATTTGTGTGTATTTATTTGTGTGTCCTAATTTCCCTTTAGAGACGGGGGTGAGTGCAAACGGGGGTCAGCCAGAGCGCCAGATCCTGCAGGATCCTGCGAAGGCCCCCTCTGGCTGACCCGGGTTAGCGAGCCGCTCGCGGCCGCGAGGCGGCCGCTCGTATTGGCTGACCCGGGTTTGCGAAGACCTGCGATGCAGTTTTTGGTTTCCTGCTGACCCAGGTCTGGATTGACCCGGGTCAGAAGATCCCCGAGCTCGGACGTGTGCCCTTTTTCGCGGCGGGGAGTACGAAGGAGCATCTTGGCTCACCCTGCGAAGAAGCCGCGCACGAAGCCGGAAAAAGCGCACAGGGAGGGGACGTCCGAGCGATGGCCAGTTGGGCCTCCTGGATAGGGGCCGGGGAGATGGGGTCGGAGGATCGCGCCGCATCGCCGATGCATCGGCGCTGCATCAGCGATGCGGTCTTCATGTGGGGCCCGATGTTCTCCACGCCGACGCCGCCGATGCATCGCCGAAGTCGCCAGTGCATAGCCAGTGCATCGCCGATGCATCGGCGATGCATCGGCGATGCATCGGCGATGCGGCGAGATCTTCCGACCCCATCTGCTCTGACCCCATCCAGGAGGCCTCCATTGTTGGCCACGACCTCATCCAGGGTCTGCGGAGGCCTCCGCCTGCGGTGCGTCCGCGAGGGGCGATGGTAGAGTCAGTCAGAGGAGGCAAACAAAAAAGTACCCATGTCGCTACCCTTCGCGCCCGCGTCTCCCTCTTTCGGCCTCCTGCGAGGCCCTCGTCGCCACCGCTGGATTCGCCTAGAAATCCTTGTCAGAACGCCCCCCAGAGAGGTCCTGGGAGCAGCGGCATCGGTACCTACCTGTTGCTTTCCACAGTCAACCCGCATAGTCAGGATGAGCAACAATTCAAGGTTACCCTTGCATCCTTCTCCTTCGGCCCGTCCTTGGCCACTTTCCCTAGCCGCGCCCCGCTCGAGAGGGATCGGCATGGCCTTCCAAGGCCCTCGCATCCTTGATCGTGCGTCCTTCTTGTACGGGTTGACTGCACTGCGGTCGCCTGCCCTGGGCAATCAGACGATCTGCCCTCTGCCCGCGTTGAAGCACCGCCCTTCGCATGCCCCGCCGGGCAGCTCGCCTGACGCGCTCCCCGACAGCGTCCCGCCGCAGCACAGGCAGAAGACGCGTGGCTTCCCCCTGGCTCTCGCAGCACGCCGCACCAGCGGAAGGGCACGGGCCCCGAGCTCGCAGCGCCACCCGCGAAGAAAGAGGCCGCTCCCGCCGGGGTCGAAGTTTCGAGCGCGCCTGGCCCCTGGCCGGGGGGGGGGGCCAGCCCAGCCTCGCCTCCGCTCGCACCTGCGCGGGCGCGGGAGCCGCCTCCCGGATGGCGGCCGCAGCCAGGCCGACCTGTTCGTCGGCCCCCTCCTCGCCCACGCCCGCGAGAGGCTGCCTGGCGGTGGCCGCTGCGCCAGCCTGCGCCTCCGGGTGTGCGCGCAGCGCGTCTTCGTGGTCCTCGAGCCGCCACGCAGCCTCGCGGCAGCGGCGCGCGCGAGGGTCCTGTGAGCCGCCACGTCCTCTGGCGTGAAGGCTCCCCAGAAGGATCCCCACAAGTGGGGCCATGGGTCGCCCGCGCCGCAGCCCGCGCTGGGCTCCCCGTGGAGCACCCGCAGCGTGTTGGCAGGGAGGAGGGAGGAGAAGCAAGAGGAAGAGGAGGAACAGACGGAGGAGGAACAGGAGGAGGAGGAGCAAGAGGAGGAGGAACAGAGGAGGAGCGAGGGAGGAGGAGGGACGGGGGAGGAGAGAGGACGGAGGAGGGATCGGGTCGGATCGGCCTCCGCGACTGCATCTGTCACAAGGTGACAGCCAGGAAACAGCGTTGATACATCTACCAACGCAGTCCACAGAGAGGGAAGATGGGAAAAGAGGAGGGAGGAGAAAAATGGATGGGGAGAGGAGGGAGTAGAGAGGAAGAAGAGGGAGGGAGGAGGGAGGAGGGAGGGAGGAGGGAGGAGGGAGGGAGGAGGGAGGGAGGGAGGAGGGGGAGGAGGAGGAGGGGAGGAGGAGGAGGAGGAGGAGGAGGAGAGAGGAGGAGGAGGGAAGGGACGAGGAGAGGAGGAAAAAGGAAAGGAGGAGGAGGAGGAGGAGGGAGGAGGAGGAGGAGGAGGAGGAGGAGGAGGAGGAGGAGGAGGAGGAGGAGGAGGAGGAGGAGGAGGAGGAGGAGCTGTGCCTTGCTCTACTGGCAGCTGGTTTCTCTCGCCCCCGCGCTCATCCGTGCTGCCCCCCCGCCTCGCATGGGCGCACGTTGCGCGGATCGGAGCCCCTCGCCCTTCCCCGGCCCCCACATCCTCCTCCACTCCATCCTCGTCCCTCCTCCTCCTCCTCCTCCTCCTCCTCCTCCTTCTCGTCCCTCCTCCTCCTCTCCCTCCTCCTCCTTTCCTCCTCCTCCTCCTCCTCCTCCTCCTCCTTCCTCCTCCTCCTCCTCCTCCTCCTCCTCCTCCTCCTCCTCCTCCTCTCTCCTCCTCTCCTCCTCCTCTCTCTCCTCCCATCCTCTCCCTCCTCCTCCTCCTCCTCCTCTCCTCCTCCTCCCTCCTCCCTCCTCCTCCTCTCCTCCTCCTCCTCCTCCCTCTCCTCCTCCTCATCCTCCCCTCTCCCCCTCCTCCTCCTCCCTCCTCCTCCTCCTCTCTCCTCCTTCCTCCTCCTCCTCCTCCTCCTCCTCCTCCTCCTCCTCCTCGTCGTTCTCCCTGTTGCTCCTTGCAGATGTAACTCTTCCCTGTCGCACCCCCAGACGTGCCAGTAGGGCGGACCGGCCGGGTCGCCCGAGACTTCCTCGCCATGTTTGTGCCGTTGGAGCTTGGAAGTTGCAACCGGCTCACGGATGGAGGGCGGCCGTTCTCAAATTGTGGTTCTTTTAGGGGAACACAAACTGGCACAAACATAATTATCCCGGCAAAGCAACCTAACAGCGATGTGTAGGAGCATATCTGGAAACATTCCCCTCAAGATTCACATGAGAATCCAGTTGTAGAATTTTGCTGTTCTCGCAGTCGCAGTCGCATTCGCGATGAAAGTCGCTCAGCCTCAGCCTGCCTCAGCCTCAGCCTCGGCCTCAGCCTCAGCCTCAGCCTCAGCCTGATTCAGCCTCAGCCTCAGTCTGCCTTCAGCCTCGGCCTCAGCCTCAGCCTGCCTCAGCCTCAGCCTGCATCAGCCTCAGCCTCAGCCTCAGCCTCCTCAGCCTCAGCCTGCCTCAGCCTCAGCCTCAGCCTGCCTCAGCCTCAGCCTCAGCCTGCTTCAGCCTCAGCCTCAGTCTGCCTTTAGCCTCGGCCTCAGCCTCAGCCTGCCTCAGCCTCAGCCTGCCTCAGCCTCAGCCTCAGCCTGCCTGCTTCAGCCTCAGCCTCAGTCTGCCTTCAGCCTCGGCCTCAGCCTCAGCCTGCCTCAGCCTCAGCCTGCATCAGCCTGAGCCTCAGCCTCAGCCTGCCTCAGCATCAGCCTGCCTCAGCCTCAGCCTCAGCCTGCCTCAGCCTCAGCCTCAGCCTGCTTCAGCCTCGGCCTCAGTCTGCCTTCAGCCTCGGCCTCAGCCTCAGCCTGCCTCAGCCTCAGCCTGCATCAGCCTCAGCCTCAGCCTCAGCCTGCCTCAGCATCAGCCTGCCTCAGCCTCAGCCTCAGCCTGCCTCAGCCTCAGCCTCAGCTTCAGCCTCAGCCTCAGTCTGCCTTCAGCCTCGGCCTCAGCCTCAGCCTGCCTCAGCCTCAGCCTGCCTCAGCCTCAGCATCAGCCTGCCTCAGCATTCAAAATGTGGCCCAGGAATGGAGTTCTGGGAACTCGAAGAACACGAAGTGGCCTACAGTTGGCTCCGGGCATTCAAAATCATGCCCAGGAATGGAGTTCTGGGAACTCGAAGACCACGAAGTGGCCTACAGTTGGCTCCGGGCATTCAAAATCATGCCCAGGAATGGAGTTTTGAAGGAACTCCGGGCAAGAGGAATGGAGTTCTGGGAACGAAGAGCACGAAGTGGCCTACAGTTGGCTCCGGGCATTCAAAATGTGGCCCGGGAATGGAGTTCTGGGAACTCGAAGAGCACGAAGTGGCCTACAGTTGGCTCCGGGCATTCAAAATGTGGCCCGGGAATGGAGTTCTGGGAAGTCGAAGAGCACGAAGTGGCCTACAGGTTGGCTCCGGGCATTCAAAATGTGGCCCGGGAATGGAGTTCTGGGAGGTCGAAGAGCACGAAGTGTGTGACTGTTTGCTTAAAACGAGCCCGGCCCTGAGCCCGGCCCTCGCTGTCCGGATGCCGCCCAGACCTCCCTTCTGAGTCATCAGATGCTCTCTTTTGACACCACTAGAACCTATCAGTCTTCGCTGTTAGGTAAAAATTCGGAGGTTCGCGCGGATTTCTCGGATCGGCGCTGGGGTTCCCCCGCGGCGCCTCCGGCGCCGCCCCTGGCGCGCTCCGCGCGCCAGGGAAGGGGGTCCAGCGCCGATCCGAGAAATCCGCGCGGACCTCCGAGTTGTTATGTTTATGCATGTTTTTGTGCCCCTATCGCTGGCGCCGCGCGCCTTCTTTGCAGCAGCTTCGCGGACGGAGGGCGGGCCGTTTTCAAAATGTGGTCCTCGTCTTAGCGCCGCGCACGTGTGTCCCAACATGCTGCAACAGTTTCAAGGGTTCGCATGTCTGATGTCCCAGGACTGGCGTTCTGGCACGATGTAGGGCTGTGAGGACGCAGCAGTCATGTTAATGATCAGGAGGAAAAGAAACACACAAACACAAGTAATCTTCGCTTCCGCAGAAAATATTGAAAATATGGGAAGTGGGGGGAAGACAGAAACCGTGAAAAATATATGAAAATATTGTTACTTGTGTGTATGTGTTTGTGTGTCCTGGGGTCCCTTCAAATGATGCGCTGTGCTGAAGTTCAGGAAAGGCGTTCTGCCAAGATTTGGCAGTGCCAGGGCGCAACAGTCCGTTGATCCACGGCGTTGACGTCCCAGGAATTGTGCTTCGGCGCGACGGAGGTCTCTCAAACGGTTGCTTTCCAGTGGGGCATAGTCCGCAGTGGGCATGAATCGTCGAAGGGATGCATGAAGAGGGAGTTCCGATGAGATGAGGAATGGATCGTCCTGGGTTTACACTTGTCCTCCTCCTCATCCTCCTCCTCATCCTCATCCTCCCCCTCCTCCTCCTCCTCCTCCTCCTCCTTCTCCTGCTCTGCGATTCCCCACCCCCGCCCTGCTGCCGCACCCCCTCCGCTTCCCGCCCCTCCCCCCTCTTTCCCCCCTGCTCTTGCCCTTGCTCTTCTTCCTCCCAGCCCCACCTTCCTCCACTTCTAACCCCACCCCCTAAACCCCACTTTTTTTTTAAAAAAATTAAAAAAAAAAAAAAAAAAAAAAAAAAAAAAAAAAAAAATTATTATTATTATTTTTTTATTATTATTATTAGTATTATTATTATTATTATCATTATTATTATTATTATTGCTACTATTGATGATTGTTATTATTGTTACTATTCTTATTATTATTCCGCCTCTCCTCCACTCCCTCCCCTAAACCCACTTCCCCCGTCTCTGTCCGTCAACCCCAGCCTTTTCCCCTCCCCCCTTAACCCCAGCCTTTTCCCCTCCCCCCTTCCTCCTTCTTATCCTGACTAGAGTTTCCCTCCCCGTCGCCTTCCCCAGCTCCACCTTCCCCCTCCCTGTCCACTCCTCCACCTTTTGTCCTCCTCCACTCCCTCTCTCTCTTTCCTCCTACCTCCCCCCCTCCCCCTCGTCGTCGCCGCAACCTCGCAGTCAGTCGGCGTCGTCACCGCCACAGACCGCCTCTGAAACCCTTTTTTTTCTGACCTGGATCTCGAGGCGGAGCGGGCCCTGGCGGCGATGGCCCCACAGGAGGCCCGCAGGTCAGCGTCGTCGTCCGGGTGGTCTTATCATCAAGCCCCCAGGAGTCTCCAGAGGGACGTCCCCTGGAGGGCCCTCGAGATCCCTGGTTCCACCACAGGGTCTCGGATAGAGAAAGGTCGGTGAGGGCAAGAGAGGGCCGATGACCAGGGGGGGAGGGATATCATGGCCGGGGCCACGAAATACGTCCCTTGTCCCCCCCCCCCCCCCCCCCCAGGGCCGCGCACGTCCTTCGGGCCACGAGTTGCGATCCCCCCTCTTGGACGCGCCCTTCCGGGACGCCCCCGAGAAAGCAGGTGGGGGGAGGAGAGGGAGGACGTCGTTGGCGTCGTGGTCGGCGCGTCTGCGGCGTCGGCGTGGGGGCGTCGTCGTCGGCGTCGTCATCGTCGGCGTCGTCGTCATCAGTGTCGGCGTCGGCGTCGGCGTCGGCGTCGTCGACGGCGTCGTCGTCGTCGTCGTCGGCGTCGTCGGCGTCGTCGTCGTCGTTGTCGTCCGCGTTCTCGGCGTCGCCGTCGTGCCCTCCACGGCCTGGGGCCCGCGCCGGCAGCCCCCAGGCGCGGGGCGGCGCCCGTCGCCGAGGAGCCCCGGCGCGCCGCGGAGGCCGCCCCCCCCCGGCGGCCCAGGCGGTGACTTCGCCCTCGAGACCGCGGCGTTTCGGCTTCGGTTTCGGACGGCTTCGCTTCGGAGGCCAGGGAGGAGGGATCGAGGAGGGAGGAGGGAGGAGGGAGAGGAAGGAGGAGGGGGGAGGAGGAGGGAGGAGGGGGGAGGAGGAGGGAGGAGGAGGAGGGAGGAGGGAGGGGAGAGGGAGGAGGAGGAGGGAGGAGGAGGAGGAGGAGGAGGAGGAGGAGGAGGAGGAGGAGGAGGAGGAGGAGGAGGAGGAGGAGGAGATGTTGCTTTCCTGGACGTCCTCGTCGCAACGGCTGGGCGCGGCTAGGAAAAGGTAGCCAGCGTGGTCCCAAGGAGGGGTTTGGGGACCTTGTTTCGGGAGAAATGCAACGGGGGGGGCACGAAAAGCAGGGGCATCGAGGATTGCAGGAGAATGGTCCTAGAAGGGCCCCAGAGGACCCGATTTTGAGCAAATTTCTGTCGGACGACGACGACGACGACGACGGCTGCGGCGACGACGACAAAGAAAACGACGTAGCCGGCGTCGAGGCGAGAGCGCCCAGATTTGCTCCCATTGACCAACAATAACCATTCGCTACAAATGTGTTTTCCACGGGGCCGCGGCCGCCGTCTCCGTCATCGTTTTCGCCGCCCTCTTGCCCAAGTCCGCTCGATCGTCGCACGGCGCCCCTCAGGGTCCGGGGGAGGGCGACGACGACGAAGACGAGGACGATGGAGCTCTAGAGGGCATCTCCGCGAGCACCTTCGGAGATCTACGGGGACCTCTGTGGGGACCTCCAGGGATCTACAGTCAACCCTCATAGTAAGGATGGGCAACCTTCCCAAGGGTACCCTTGCATCCCTGCCTCGTCGGTCCATCCTCGGCCACTTCCGTTGGCCGCGCCCCGGTCGGGAAGCTTCGAAATGGGTTCCCAAGGCCCTTGCATCCTTATCGTGCATCCTTATTACGTATACAGGTTGACTGTATTATTTGCTTGTTCGCTGAGGGCTCCCGGACTAAACGCGGCCTATGCCGAAAAGAGAAGTGCTCGTCACGCAAGGCGGCGGGGACCCACGGAACCCGACTGCGGGGCAGGACCCAAGCCCAGGCAGGCACCCACCCAAGAGAGGAGGCTCACGGAGGAGGAGGAGGAGATGGAGGAGATGGAGGAAATGGAGGAAGAGGAGGAGGAGGAGGAGAAGGAGGGGGAGGACGAGGAGGAGGAGGAGGACGAGGAGGGAGGAGGGAGGAGGGAGGGAGGGAGGGAGGGAGGAGGGAGCAGGGGCCGCAGAGTCGCATCGTGGCCAGGGCTGCCCGCTGCTCGGGAAACGGGCCAGGATGGATCCTAGAAGGTGCCCTGAGGCTCATCTTGAGCGGGTTTGGGTGAAGAGGGCGGCGACGACGGCGGCGTTGTCGTCGTCGCCGTCGTCGTGGTCGGCGTCATTGTCATCGTTGACAGCGTCAGCGTCGTCGTCGGCGACGTCGGCGTCGATGTCGTCGTCGTCGACGTCCTCTCCTGAAGGATCAGCCCTCGGAGCTGTCCAGGGGTGCGGTCTGACCGGAATTTCGAGGCGGATGCGGCGTGCAAGACGGGGGCGCCCCCGGATGGCCCAAGAAAGGCCGGAAAAATCAGAAAAACCGTCCATTGGGAGTTGGTCTGACCCAAAGTTGCTCAAAGCCGCTTCATGGACCATGGGCCCCGTCCAGTGGGGGTAAATGAACAAGTGCACTTTGCACTTCTCCGCTCCGCCTCCTGTCCCACCTTCGACGGTGCTCGTTCGATGCAGCACCGCAGGCAGTTTGGCCCGAAGAGCCCCCAGGTGGCGAAACACGCAGCCTTGCTCTCTTTTCGCCAGACACCCGCCCCAGGGCAAGAGTTAAGCCGGGCATGTCCCTCCACAGGAGGCATACTCCAAAATGGGCAAACAAATAGTCTGGGGACGATGGTTGAGCATTTTTCACCATGTTTGAATATCGTTTGTGCAGTTATGAATTATCTGTCGTCCAACATCCGCCTGTAGGGGGGCGTGCCCGACCCTGAAGCAGGAGCCCGCCGTCGGAGCCGCGCCGGGCCGAGGCAACGAGGGCCTCTGGCAACGCTCGGAGGCCTGCGAGACGAGAAGGTCGACGTCGGCGGCGGCGGCGGGCGCAGGCGTGCGTGTTCCCAAGGGCGCCCTCGAGGGCACGAAGCTATTCGCGCTTCGCGGTTCGGCTCCCATTCCTCCTCGTCCTCCTCCTCTCCCCTGGGAGGCGGCGCCAGAGCGCGGAGTTAGTCGCACTTCCAGCTTCGCGCAGCGCGAAGCGCGAAGTTGGGAGCCCTCGTTTCTCGACACGGGGCGGAGATCCGCGGCGCGCCGAGGGGGGAGGTCGGAGGGACAACGTTAGGGTCAAGGCGAGCACGTCCCTCTACGGCAGTCTGTTGAGGATGTTCCGTGCTCTTGTTGTCATGCAACACTTGGTTTCCGATTAGGTTTGTTTTGTCTTCCAAATCCGCCTGTAGGAGATATGCCCGACATAACGTTAGGGGAGGATAAGGTCAGGGGGAGAGGAATCGACCCCCAATCGCCTGCTCGCCGAGAGGGGCCCGATAGTCCCCCCCCCTGCACAAGAGCGTGCGGTTTCGCCATCAGGGGCCCATCGCCGATCCATCGGCGATGTATCGCCGGCTCCAGCTCGATGTCCCCCCACTGAGCTGGTCCCCTCCTCACGTTGCCCCTCAAAGTCAGGGGGCATGGCTCCTCCGAAGGCAGCGGGGGCTGCTCGGAGCCCCATCCCGCCTTGTGGGAAGCCCCTCTCGCTTGTCCGAGGCCTTCCAGCTGCCGGCCTCCTCAGAAGCCCTCCACCCTTCCGGCTCTGGAGGGGGCCTAGGAAGATTCCCAGAAGGCCGGGGGCCGTCCCTGGGCGCTCCGCCGAGGAAGGAATGTGCGATCGCAGCTCCACACAGTACAGTCGGGTCGCTGAAGAAGGAACCCTTTTCGTTGGGAAGGGGCTCCGTGTTCCTTGAGTGTTTCACAGCTTGCCTCAGGTTTTCCTTCTGTTTTCGATGGGAAATCGAAGTTCAACTTATGGAAAAAAGGGGCCTCGTTCCTTATTTAGGGTTCCTTAGGTCAACGCCCCGACTGTACGGCCCGAGCCCAGCCCCTCACGCGCATCTGGCTCCCACAGGGAGCTCTCAACCTACGACCCCAGTGGGTTCGGCCACATATAGGCGACCTCAAACGCTGTGAGCATGGCAGGCCCGCGCCAGGCTGACGCAGCGGCGACCCCCGCGCGGGCGGTCAAGGCTGAACACTGCCAGTGGCCCAAAATCGGCCGACATCGAACGACCCGCGCTATCGGAAAGCCGCGATCGCTCAAGGTTGAACGATCCACGCTTTGTCAGGAACCATCGGCCGAGCCGTCACGACACCAACTTGCTGGACCAACCGCGAGGCTCAAGGGAGGAAGCATCGCCCCCCAAACGCCCATCCATCGCCGACCAGGGCCCGGCGGCCCCCGTGCCCGGGAAGGTACGCATCGCCGATCTGTCGGCGATGCATCCTCGATTCCAGGTCGATGTTCCCCCGCCCTCCTGAGTTGATCCCCCCTCTCCTTGCCCCTGACCAGCAGTAAAACATCAATCCCTGAACCTCTCCTGGGATGCGCTCCGGCCAGAGTTCCGGGGCGGATCCAGCGGTGGCCACAAGGGCGCCCAAGGACGTTCGACAACGTCCCGAAGCCGAACCTCGAACCTCGAGGCGTGACGCCGCTTCGTCGCCGTCGGCGGCGGAGGCGGCAGCGCCGCCCTCCGAGGTCGCAGCGGTGCCGCCCGCGCCGCTGGTCGGGCCTTCTCCGCCGCGGGAGGCGGGCTCCCGCACCTCTCGCGCCGCCCGCGCCCGGCCGCCGCGGGGGTCGGCTCCTCGGCGGTCGCCCCGTCGAGTGCCGGCATGGGACACGTCCCTACGGCTAGCTCTCGTGTTTTCCGCTCCTCCTCCTCCTCCTCCTTCTCCTCCTCCTCCTTCACCTCCTCCGCCCTCCTCCGCCCTCCTCCTCCTCCTCCTCCTCCTCCTCCTCGTCCTCCTCCTCCTCCTCCTCTCCTCCTCCGCCCTCCTCCTCCTCCCGCCCTCCTCCTCTCCTCCTCCCTTCCTCCCCTCCGCCCTCCTCGTCCTCCTCCTCCTCATCGTCCTCCCCTCCTCCTCCTCCTCCCTCCTCCTCCCCTTCCTCTCTTCCGCCTCCTGATCCTCCGCCTCCCCCTCCTCTCCTCCTCCTCCTCCTCCTCCTCCTCCCATTTCCTCTTCATCCATTCCTTTTCCTGATAGATGCCCTCCCTGTCGCACCCTGTGGCCAGTCGAAAGGGCGGGCCGGGCGTTTCGCTAGAGATTTCCTCACCTCTTAGGGTTCTGATGTTGAAAATTGACAGCAGCTTCACAGATGGAGAGCGGGCGGTTTCCAAAATGTGGTTCTCGGTTTAGCGCCGCGCACATTTGTTCAAACATTTGCAAGAGCTTCTCATATGGAGGGCGGTGTTCGCAATGTGGCTCTCGCCTAGGCGCCGCGCAGATTGGTTTCAACAATCTGCATGAGATTCACGGGTTGAGGTCGGGTGATTTTCACAATGTGGTTTTCGCCTTAGTTCCGCGCACATTTGTCTGAATTGCTTACAGATGGCGCCTGGTTTTCAACATGTGGTTCGCTCCTTAGCGCCGCGCACAGTGGTTTAAAAAATATGCAAGAGTTCGGCGAAGTCAGGGCGAGTGGTTTTCAAAATGAGGATCTCGCTTCAGCGCCGCGCACATTCGTTCCAAGAGTTTGCAAGAGTTTCACGGATTAAAGGCGGCTCGTTTTCAACATGTGATTCTCGCTTCAGCGTTGCGCACATTCTTGCTTGATTGCAAGAGCTTCACAGATGGAGGGCGGGTGGTTTCCAACATGTGGTTCTCGCCTTAGCGCCGCGCACACTGGTGGTACAAAATGCAAGAGCTTCTCAGATTGAGGGCGGCTCCTTTTTCTAACATTGGTTCTCACCTTAGCGTCACGCATATTGGTTTTAAACATGTGCACAATTTTCATTGCTTCTCATGGGTAACGTACCAGCGATGGCTGTGGACCGACTCTGGATTGTCAGGGCGCAACAGTTACGTGGATTCGCGGTGATGGAGTCCCAGGGGTGGCGTTCTGGCACGATTCTGGATCGCCAAGATCTAACAATCAGGTTAATTCGTGGCGCTGAAGTGTTGAGTATGGTGTTTTGGCACGCTTCAGGATGGTCATGCGATTGTCTCCCAACGGGGCTTTTCCGTCAGTGGAAAGGACCTGCTGTAGGGGCCTATGAAGAGGGATCTGGGAGGTACGGTGTATTTCAATATCGTTGATCGGTCTTAGGTTTACACTGCTCCCCCTTCTCCTCCTCCTCCTCCTCCTCCTCCTCCTCCTCCTCCTCCTCCTGCTCCTCATGTTCCCCCTCCTCCTCCCCCCTCCGTAACCATTTGGCTCAAGTTCCCAACGTCGCTCCCGCGCTGGGAGCTTGTGTGCAGCCAAGGGAGCGGCTCGAGGCTCCTGAACTTTTTCGCCCCACAGGGGGGCATCTGTGAGCTCCTGGAGGAGCAAGCTCCCGTCCTGCAGTGCATGCAATGGCGCAGCGGGGCAAGGGCATCAATGGTTGGCGCAACTATCGTCCTCGCAGTCGTGTCAATGATTGGCGGGGGCATCAGAGTACCTACAGTGTGTGCAGCAAGTGTGGCCATTGGGAATGGGATTGGCGAGGTCACGCTTGGTGCAGTGTATGTAAGTCCGCATATAAAGGGTACGAACAACCGCATGGGTTTCCTGGTGGTCTTTCCGAGCATGCTGGTGGAGGGCAAGGTGCAGTTCCCTCCGCTCTCGCAGATCAAGCCCGTGCCGCACTTGTTCAATTTCCTGAGCTTCAATCTCTTCTGGCGGCGGCGCTTCCACCTGAACCGCTACCTGCAGTCCCTACCAGTGTGGAGTTGGAATCCTTGGTGGCGGCGAAGCGTACGGAGCTGGCCAAAGAGGTTGAGCAAGCCGCAAAAGAAGAAAGGCTGGCATGGCAAGACCGCAGTGCCCGTCAAGACGCCTTGGCGAAAGCAAGGGAGAAAGTGGCGCAAGCTGAATCCGCTTTCCAGATGGCCTCTGCTGGATTGGAAGAAGCACGCAACAAGCTCAACATCGCCAAGGAGATGCAGAACAATTTCAATGAAGAAGAATTCAAGCTTCGGACCAAAGCTGCTGCTGAAGCCGCCCGCGCTGCTGGAGCCCCTGTACCCGGTGAAGCTCAAGGATCCCAAGATGTTCCCATGGCAGGACCAGCTGGTGGACCTGACGGTGGAGGACATCATGCTCCTGCAGCAAGTGGTGATATTGGCAGCTCTGGTAATCAACCTACTTACGATCCTGACATCGTTTCACGCCTTCACGAACTCTCTGACGAAGAACTTCGGAAAGTGGCTGATTCTACAAAAGTTCCCTTCTCTGAGTGGCAGCAGCTACGGTCCGCGCAGATGGCGGCCAAGAACCTTCTTCGTGGTGGTGCAGAGCATGCTGTTCCTGGTCTTAATGATGATGATGAGGATTTGGACGCTACTGAGCAGGCTGAAATTCGTGAGCTCCGCAAGAGGCCTGCGGAGCAGGTTTCCCCAGCAGATTTGGAGAGGCTGGAGGCCCTCCTCACAAAGAAGTTCGAGGCCAAGGCGGACAAGCGCCTTCGGGTTTCGGACTACGCTACTAATCTCTTTGTCAGCAGCTTTGCTAAGCTCGCCGCCCCCCAGGCAGTACCACCCCAGCAGCTGCTTTAGCAAGGCCGCAGGAAGCCTTGACGTGAAGTTCTGCAACATTTCGAGTTGGTCTGCTTTGGCCAAAGGGGAGATCTCGAAAGCTGTTGGACAGACTGACATCTTCTTGTTTGCGGAACATCACGTTAAGCACGATCGATTGGCCACTTCTAAGAAGGATTGTTCCCAGATGGGCTGGCGCCCACACTTCCAAGCAGCACTTCCTAGTCCAGGAGGTGGCACTCATGGAGGAGTTGGAGGAGTTGTTCAAAAAGGTATTTACTGTAAAAAATATCTTCGGTCGGCTCTTGGAGGAGCCCAGGATTTCGGATCGGGGGAATGTTGGTTCTTCCTCGAATTGAAAACTCACGGTGTGTCCATGGCTATTGGGGTTATCTATCTCATTTCCGATTTGGGTCTCGTTGGGGACAATTTGAAGCGATTGCAGCAAGTGACTGACTTCTTGCGCATGATTAACACCCCGTTCCTCTTGCTGGGTGATTTCAATATGCCTGCAGTGGATCTGCATGAGTGCGGGTTTTGTGAGCTTGTGAACGGTGTGGTGGTTGAACCCATGAATGTCGATTTTACATGTGATAAAGGTTCTGGTACCATGATCGACTATGGAGTGATTTCTCGTTCCCTACGGCCATATGTTTCGATGAATGCTGATCTTACCTCGAGTTTCAAGACGCATGCTTGTCTACATGTCCACCTCTCACTTGGTATCCTGTCTATTCCGGTATGTAAGCGGGACAAACCACCACGCTTCCTTCCTGCCGTCGGGCCTGACCTGCCATGGCAAGTGCATTTGCTACGTGTCCCCCATCAGCAAGTTTCTGTTCCTGCCGAAGTGCGTTCGGCATTTCTTCCTTTTCACGGAGCTGGGCCTCCAGGACCGCTGTCTGAAGGGTATCAAAGATGGTCAGTTGCCGCCGAAAACCTGATGTTGTCTCGGTCCTGTCAGGAGTCCCTTGAGGGACAAAGAGGTCGCGGGGTCCAGTTTCGGTCTGGAAAACTTGGCAGGAGGGGACCCCTTCGGCAGGGCTTTGCGTGCCCGACGCTGGCCTTTTGGTCTTTTGTGTCTTCCAGGTTGTTTGATTTGAAAGTTGCCCTGAAGCGAGGAGGAACTCCGCGCCTCTCCGCCCTCAGGAATGTCTTAATTCAACGAGCTGACGAGGTCGGCCAGCACATCTCCGCCCTGGCGAACGCCAGGCAGGCCCAGGTGTGGGCTGAACGTCTAAAGGACCCCCCCCTTGACCCTACCTCTGTTGAAGTGATGCAAGAAGGGCTGGAGCCCATCCTTCGTCGTGCGTGGACGCAGGCTCGAGAAGCTGGTCAAGGTTGCATTAAGAAATGGTTGTCTGAGGGTCTTAAGGGGGGAGCCAAACCCATCCATCGTTGGTTGAAGCATGGATCTAAGCAGGAGGTCGAATTCCTCATCGATCAAGGTAAGGTGGCCCAATCCCCCAGTGAGATGCTTGAAGTGCGAGAGCTGTTTTGGGAGAAGTGGTGGACCCCATCTAGTAGTCAAATTGAGTCCCTCGTGTATAGCATGGGTCAGTTGCGACACGAGGCGGCCGTTGAGGCCTCTGGGTTAATCCCGATCCAACCGCAAGATGTCATGCGGGTCTGCAAGTATTTCCCTGCCGACACTGGCCTTGGAGTCGATTGTTGGTCGCCTAGGGATTTTTTGCAGTTGCCGCAGGAAGCTTTGCAGGACCTGAGTGACCTTTTCAATGCGTTCGAATACACCCAAAGCTTCCCTGTGCAAGTCTACCTGTGTCTTGTGGCGCTTATTCCTAAGACTGTTTGCACGGAACGGCCTATCACCAAATGCCCCACCTTGTATAGGATGTATACTAAGCTCAGGGGTGACCGAATCCTGGACTGGACTGATTCTCATGTTGCCTTTTGGGATGCTGCTGTGACAAAATTCCTCGGCCCTGAGAGCGGCCATGGTCCGCGAGTTAGTCCACGAAATCGCCCGTGAGGAAGGATGCCAGTCCCTTTCGGCTCACTGGGATATGGAAAAATTTTTGATTCTATCGACCCCTCTAAGTTGGTCAGGCTTGCCAGAGAGGTCGAATATTCCGCCCTCATGCTGTACATGGGGCTGCTGATCCACACGGCCCCCAGGGTGCTCGAGGTGGAGTCCCTAGTGTCTCGTGTCCTTGGAGCAGGACAATCTATCCTGGCAGGGTGTTCCCAGTCTATGCCTTGGATTAAATGCTACCTGTACGACATTTTGGAAACCGCCCACCAGAGGATCCCGAAAGTCCCCATCTTTGCTTATGTGGATGACTTAACCCAATCCCTTCAAGGGCGTGCTGAAGCTGTAGCTCATACTATTGTCCCAGCTATTGTTGAGTTACACCAAGCTCTTGTTGATAGAGGTTGTGTTATCTCGTCTAAGTCGTGTATTGTGGGTTCTAATGTTGGTTTGGCTAGAACTGTGCACCAAAAATGCGTTAGCTTGGGGCTTCCACTTACCATGAAAGACACTACTAAAGATTTAGGTGTTGCTACCACGGCGGGAAGGAGGAGGACGATGTGGAAAATGAAACAACGGCAGGCTGAGGGTGCACGACGTTCCAAAAAGCTATCCTTCTTGGCTGGCATTGATAGAAAGGCGAAGCGACTGTTTAAGCCAGCTGTGCAGGCTGTTTCAACTTGGAGTCACCAAGTGCTTGGCCTCCCGCCTTCTATTGTTCAGCGGCTTCGAGGTCAAGCTGCTAAAGCATCAGGCATATGGGCTTCAGGTGGATGCTCCACTACGATTTTATCGATCAATAATCCGATGCGAGACGACCCTGGGTTTAGACTTCGATATGAACACCTGCTTGAGTGGGGGAGAACCTGGACCGCCCTGATGCCGAAGCAAAAGATGAGTGTAAACAATGGATGGAGCAATCTCGTAACTAGGTTCAATGGAATCGACCCGACTTCCCGATGGCGACGTGTTAGGGGACCTATCGCTGCCGTTATCGTGTGTATCTTGGACCTCCATGGGCTACCTGAGTCCCCCATTTCTTGGAGATTCCCTGGGCCATATCATGTGAAAGCGGATTCGGGCGATTTCAGATTTTTCTTGTGGCACGCAGTCTTCCTTGCTGTTTCGCGCGAAGTTTGGCAACGGGCTGCTGAGCACTTCTGTGGAGAAGGACTCCGTGGAGGTGTTGATTTTACAGTTTTTAAGCAGCTCCACGCCTCCCTGAAGAAGAATGGAGATGGAGAAGGGGCCGCATTGCTGACGAACTTGGTCATAGGTGGACAGTGGCCTGAAATGAGATTAAAAGATTCTGGGTATGAAAGCTCTGGAGTGTGTCCTAGGTGTGGGTTGGCCCCAGAGACCCCTTTCCACCGATTTTGGGAGTGCGACGACAACAACAATATTGAGGACTCTGCGATCCGACTTACTGATCGATTTGTCGATGACGCCCGCCAAGGGGCCAGTGACGCTTCCTGTTTTTGGACCCGAGGGTTGGTCCCCATGGGCTGGACGCTGGATGATCTTCCAGATGGGCAGCTTCGTGTCTGGGCCTGGGGATCGTTCCTGGAGGTGATCAGTTCTGGAGTTAAAATCGTCGGAGGAGTTTTTGGAACCGATGGTTCGGGAGGAGAACACGGCAGAGATTGGAGGCTGAGGAGATGTGGATGGTCAGTTGTTCACTTAGACCCTGATTCGCTTGAAGTTCGAGGTGTCCTTTGTGGTACTTTGCCCACTGTCGGTATGTGTGTGCAAAGTTCCCCCCGAGCCGAACTGTTTGCGCTTCACCAGCTGTTGGTCTACACTGAGGGCCCAATTCATGTGTACATCGACTACCAGCCTATTGTGGCGGCCTTCAGAAGGAAGGGTGCACGAGTGGACGACTCTACCATGTTGGACTTGTGGCAAAAAGTGTGGACAACACTAGAAGTTCGATCGGGTGATGTACGTGCTACCTGGGTCAAGAGTCATCCTACCAGGAACCAGATCGACCAGTACCAGATCTCCCCTCACGGCCTTGTTGCTAATTCGGTTGCTGACGTATTCGCTGGGGTGGCTGCCGAATGGGGGGCCTTAGATTCTGATTTAGTCAAAACAGTGCATAATGTAGACTCATGTTGTGGCCTCGTGTTGCAGCGGCTCCTAGCTATCAGTCGTCACGTGTCGTTGACGTGTGGTCGTTCCCGCCAAGATAGACTAGGCCGCGAGCAACACAAAGAGAAGGCCAAAATGACTAGTGCCAGCCAGCGTAAAGCCCGCCTTGTTGAACAAGGCCATGTAGTTGTCAAGATGAGCACCATTTTTAAATGTAAGTTGTGTGCTAGGCGTTTCCCTGCTTTAACGGGTCGCTTGGACAAATTTTGGCCTGAGGCCTGTTCAGGCCCTGCGGTGTTGGGTCCCGCTTCGAGGGATGGGTCCTCTGCTGGGATCGGTCCGTGGAGGCCTGTCGGGACCGAAGGTGGTCACCATCCGAGCGTTCCCCTGTGCCACTCCTCACACCAGCTGCACGTGTTTCGAGGGGTGTTATTTTGTGCTGCATGTGGAAATTTTTGTGTAGGGACCCCAGTGAATCTTGCTGCGATCTGCCCCCTGCGCGACCAGGAGCGCCCCAGGCCCTGTAGCACTACGGGGAGGCAGAACCTCAGCAGGCTGCGGAGGGGTCTCCCGCCTAAATACGGCATGAGTTTCCCTGAGATGTGATTGGTTAGTAGGGGCTGAGCTTGCACTCAGGAACCCGCCACGAGGAATTCCAGGAATTCCCTCCTCCTCCCCCTCCTCCCTCTCCTCCTCATCCTCATCATCATCCTCCCCCTCCCCCTCCTCCTTCTCCTCCTCCTCCCGCTCCTATCTCCTTGCGGGTGTGATGATGGGTTGTACGAGTTGGCCGCTTTCTCCATTCAGCCAGGGCCACATCTACATTTCCTCGGATGTGCCTGCCCCGATGTTGCCGCAGAGTGCCTGTGGTGCCTGAGGGGCAGCGGCGACATCTTCCCCACAGCGCTTCTCCTTCTCAAAAGACTGTTCTGGCCCCCCACCCCCTCCCTCCCTCTCATCATCCTCATCCTCCTCCTCCTCCTCCTCCTCGCCTCCTCCTCCTCCTCCTCCTCCTCCCCAAACAAAGAAACGGCCAGCTCATGTCGTGCTGACCCGGCGGCGGCCCCACCGCCGGCGTTCAGGGTTGAGCGCCCGCGGCCCGCCAATCGCTCAAGGTCGAGCGCTCCACGCAGCGTCGGGACCCAACGCCGGGATCGCCACGACACTAGCTTGACGTAGCCCTAAGATTGGCGACACCTTCTCCCAGTGCCCAAGCATTCTTCGACGAAGACAACAAGCAATGTAAACATACACGTTCGGAGTGCCATTCGGGTTTCCTGCTGCGCCAGACCCCTCGGCGGCGCCCCTGGCGACCCCAGGGGGATCTAGCGCGGATCCAAGAAATCTCTGCGGAGCTCGAGCAATTGATATGCAAATGCAGCGTGTTGCTCCTCTATGAAGCCCATCCCCATCGTTAAGATTGGCATCGCCTTCTCTCGGTGTCGATGTCAGGGACCCCCCGGTTTCTGAGGGCACATCCCTGATGATGCATCGCCTTGGGGTCGTAGCATCGGGGTTGGACGAGCTCGGCGCTGAATCGCGAGCGCTTGTTCTTCATTGTTTGGCTGATCGGCGCGGGCCCTCTCCCCCTGCCCCCCCCCATGGAGCAGAACTTGGCTGTTCTTGGCGCCTGCTTCGAGCAGGTGGAGCCTCCCCCCAGAGGGCGCACGGCTCCACACAGACGCACCATGCAGAGGCCCGGACCCCTCCTTTCCGCCCAGTTTGGAGGGTGAAAGAAGGGGTCTGCAACAGGGGGTCTTCAATGGGGGCTGAACGGCCCATGTATGATCAATGTATCGCTCATGTATGCGATCGGGTACGATTGGCATCCAATGCTGACGGTCATGGAGGGCCAGTCGTTCGTGCCCGCGCGTTGCCCACGCCGGCAGTTTCGGAAACGCCGAAGCAGAAAGCGCACTCTTCGAGCAGCGGAAACCAGACGGCGCCAGCACAGAGCGTCCGGAGGCCGGCGCGTGCTGCCCGGGGCCTGGGCCGCCACGGGCGGCGCCTTCGTCCCGGCCCCCTGGCGCGCTCCGCGCGGCGACGCCCCCGGGGCCTGCGCGAGGTGGGGCACGGCCGGCACGCCGCCCCGGGGAGGCCGCGCGGGCGTGCGAGAGTTCTAGGCTCCCGTCGCGCACGGCTGTCCCGCCAGGCCTCCTGCCCGTGACAAACCAACAGCACACACCCATACCCACAGGGGGATCGGAGAGGGCTCTGGGTGCGTGCTGTCGGCTTGGGGTCCCCGCTCGGACGGGAGCGTTCCCCAGGGTCCGACAACCCGCGCCCATGCCCACAGCCAGTCCTCCTCCCAACGACCCCCCCTATGGGTATGGGTGCGTGTTGTCCGTGTCGTCATCCCAGACCTCCATCGCAGGGCACAGGAAAGCAGGGAGGGCTGAACGAGAAGCACAACGAAAACAGCACGAAAGAACAACGTTTGAGTCCAGCCCTGACGTTCGAGACCCGCCGTCCACACTTCCACCAGGAGGCACCAGCGATGCTGCAGTACGGCAGGTTCGCGGGGCTCGTTTCGATTCCTCCGATTCGATCCGGTTCGATGTCGATTGCTTCCGATGCCGATTCGATTCGACTCGGGATTCCGATCTGGGTTCCGACTTCTTATTGGAGGCTTTGCTAGCCTTCGGATTTCTGCCGATTCGATGTTGCCCGACTCTCGGCTGCCGATGTCCGCCGAGCCGATTCATTTCGATCGCCGATCGGACTTATCGATTCGATTCTGGGCTCTCCTGCCTTCGCTCGGCGGCGAACTCCCAACCCTACCCTCGCCGGCGATTCGGGCAACTCGACGGGGGGCGGGGGCAATGAGGGTTCGGAGGTTGTCGAACACGTGGCGGAAGGCGAGCCCTGGCCCGGCCTCCCATCGAGTCAGGGGGAGCGATGGTTGGCGGGGGTAGGGCTCGGATGTCTGGTGTCGCGGTCGCTCTGCCAGGGCGGGCTCTCCCCCGGAGGCGGGGCAGGTGTCTCGCTTCCTTCCCCGACGCAGGCAGCGCAGAGGGCCCCCTTCGAGGGGCCGAGGGAGGGGCCGTCGCCACCAGAGCCCAGAGGGGCACCACTCTTTGCGACTTCATGCGGTGGGAGCCGCGCACCTGCCAAGATCCTGGGCCTCCAGTAGATTTTAAGTCGGGCGTGTCCTTCCACAGGAGGAGGATTCAAAAATTGTCAATAGCATGGGGACCGCTTTTTATGTGTTTCGTAGGTTTGAGTGTTGTTTGGCCAGTTTCTGTCTTAAAATCCGCCTGTAGGAGGACATACCCGACCAAAGAGTAAAATGGGGTCGAAGGATCGCGCCACATCGCCGAGGCATCGCCGATGCGGCCTGTTGTAGGGCCCGATTGCCTACACGCCGATGCACCGCCATCGGCGATGCGGCGCGATCCTCCGACCTCATCTGTTCGGAACCCATCTGGGAGGCCTCTACACATCATATTGGATCAGGCTACATCAGATCAGCCGCGGACGACTGCGTGAAACGCAGTTGAGATACTATGAGATATTGCGGCCTGCGCGGACAAGAGATTGCATCGTTCTGGCATGCACTTGATCAAACGGATGAGCATGGGAATTGAGTTCCCGAGGAAAGGAGGACATGCGCGATGCAGTCAAAATGTTGAGCTAAAGACAATTCTGGACTCAGGAGCGGCTCTGGTTTTCGGGCTGTTCCTTAGATCCACGGCGGAAAGCTTGTTTGTGGCCAGAATTCGCCGTGGCCAGGAAAGCTCAATCGTCGTTCCCTGCTCTACGATCCCTGTGGTAGCACGGTTGATGCACTCCCGCCCGCATCGCACGCAGGCGGTGGCCGTGGGTAGGCTCGTTTACGCCAGCGCACTCGCGGCGAGCGGAGCGAGGCACAGACCACGCGCAAGGCCGAGCCTCCGTCGCCTTCTAATTATAGTTTCTCATATTCTGCTCAGTGCAAGTATCGCACGTAGCCTTCGTACTTGTATTCCTCGTACTATTCTTAGTACTCGTCTTCTTGGCGGTACTATCATTATTATGTCTCTTCTCGCTATCATTCGCATCGTTTTTCCGCAGGCCTCAGCACCGTCCTCGACATCCTCCTCCCCAGAGCTCCTCCTCGGGGCCCCCTCCACGGACTTCCGACGCTGTTCGACCGTGCTGGGCCGTTGGGAGGCCTCTCGTCGCCACGCCGAGATCACCCGCCCGCGGCCTCGGAAGTTCGGTGTGCCCTGCGGGCAGCCTCGGGGAGGCTGCTCGCCTCCCCGGCGGGACCCCGAGCGAAGAGTCTTGGCCGGGGCGCATCCCTGGAGGGCGGGGGGGGGGGGGGCGGCAGGGGCGAGGGCACGCACTGCAGAGCCAGAGGGGCGCCTCCCTGGAGAGGAGGGGCCTCCTGGGCAGTCCTGGGCGCGTCCCTGGAGGGGGAGGGGCCTCTCGGGCAGTCTTGGGGCGTCTGGGAGGCTGCCTCGGACCTCAGACGTCCAGTGCCCCCGTGGGGCCCCGATCGACCTTCCAGCCAGGGCGCTGCCCTGGGGAGGCCGGGGAGCCGATCGCGCCGGCTTTCTCGGTCGAGCAGTTTCTGGTGTTGTCTGCTCGGCGGCGAGCGACCAGGGGAAGCGAGAAGGAGAAGGCCTTCTCTCAGGCGATCGCAAACATGGATCAAGGGGGCGTGGATTGGCGACGGGTCCCGTTTCCGTTGGAAATCGATCATGTCCGCTGCCTAAGTAGGCGACGTAGGCCGCATATGTTTGCGCACCGCCGATTCTCTGAATGCTCGGAAGTCCGCTGGCCGTCTGAGAGGTTTATTGAGCCTTCCCCGAAGACGCAAGAAACTTCTCAGATGGCGCGAGGGCTTCTGAGGAGTCCCGCCGCTTTTCTGAGAGGCCTCCTAGGTGGGGTCGGAATAAATGGGGTTGGAGGATCGCGCCGCACCGCCGATGCATCGCCGATGCGGCTCGGTGTGGAGCCCGATCTGCTTCACGACGACGTCGCCGATGTGTGTCGTCCACGTCGACGATGCATCGCCAGTGCATCGCCGATGTATCGCCAATGCACTACCGATGCATCGCCGATGTGTCGGCGATGCGGTGCGATCTTCCGACCGCCTCTACTCCGACCCCGTCCAGGAAGCCTCCAAACACACATTGTCATGGCACGGCTGCCCGCCTGTGGACACTTGGTTGCACAAGATCGCATGCAACAGAAACATCATCGCTATGCGATCGTGGTTCTTATCAGCATGCTCGAGGCCTCGAACACGAGACTCGGGTGGACCCCGCCGGATGAAATCAGCGATATCGAGGCGACTTGAAATCTGCAGGCCTACCACATTCTATAACGCAATGCTGCTCACGCGCATGGGGAATGGCATGGCACAGGTCACGAGCGGCGAGCATTCGAATCCGTGCCCTCGCGGTCTGGATTCCGTGCCGCGATCCCGCAGATACGCGGTCGCACGGATACGTTCCGCGCGGACATCCGCCAAACAACGCCGCGTATCCGAGGGGTCGCGGCCCAGGGGCCCGGCTCGCGAGGTCGCAGATAATTAAGGATATGTTTTCCGCCCACGAAAATGTTGAACATGCACAGGAGGACCACGAGCACGGTTGCTGTTGCTCACCGCCCTGCCCAGGCACCGGCGGCGTTGCCCACGCAGTTGGCGCCCATGGACGTGCTGTTGCCGTCGCGCCAGGCCGAGCTGTGCCCAACCCGCCGCGTTCTGGAGATCGCCCGCAGGAAGCTTGGAGAGAGATCGTCCTTCGGCCTTCTCGTCCTCCATCCAGGGGTAACATTCGGGGGGAGGGCAACGGCAAGTATTCGAAGATCGGAGTTCATTCACTCTCTGGAGATTTCTGATCATCCTGGGGCGCCCTTGTGGCCACAGCTCGATCCACCAAATTCTAAGCAGAACGCACCCCAGGAGAGGTCTAGGAGTCGATCGGTTTTGCTTTTGGGGGATGTTCCTCGGTTCTCGGTAGTTTTCCGGCCTCGGGGTGTTCTCTTGCAGTTGCGCCCAGCCGAGGGCGTTCCAGGGGTGTCCGGATCGCCCCGAAGGTCCGCTGGAGGCCCATGTTATGGCCCAAAAGCCAGGGGGCGACGTTAGGGGGATACGCTCAGAGGGGGGGGGCCCAAGGGCAGAATGCATGAAATTGCAACCAGAATGCAACTCTGGGGGCGCAGCGCCAGAAATCACAAGCCTGCGCAGAAAGTGCGATTGGGAGCACCACCTGGTACTACACCGAGCCTCCAGCATGTCTGGACCAACGCCGCCAGCGAGGCCGTAGCGGACCCAGCTGCGCACGCAATGCAAAGAGCTCCGCCACGCCGGGCGGACCGTAGCGGACCCGACGGGGAGGCTGTGCTGGCCGGACCGTAGCGGACAGAGCTGGGCACGCAATGCAAAGGGCCCCTCCGCGCCGGCCGGACCGTAGCGGACCCGATGGGACGGCCCAGCTGGCCGGACCGTGCCGGACCCGACGGGAAGGCCCAGTTGTCCGGACCGTAGCGGACCCAATTGAGCACGCAATGCAAAGAGCCCCCCCCCGCCAGCCAGACCGTAGCCGACCCGACGGGGAGGCCCAGCTGGCTGTAGCAGACCCAGCCGGGGACACCATGCAGGGCGAACGCGCAGCCTGGCGACGAGGAGCGCAGGGACATGGCGGACGAGGAGTCCTGCAGGACGTGGCCGACGAGGAACGAGAGCCGCGGCACACCCCGCAGGGACAGAGGAGGCACGCGCACTGGACAGACCAAGCCCGCCAGGAACGCGTCCGCGTGGCCGCGGCCACCGTGGCGCAAAAACGGCAGCACCAAAGCCGCCAGAGCCAAGCCTCCCCAGCCCGGCGGAGCAGAGGAGGCACGCGCACTGGACAGACCAGGTTCGCCAGGAGCGCGCCCGCGTGGCCACGGCCGCCGCGGCGACGAGGACGCCGGGAACTTGCTACCCCGCCCCCGAGCCGGGCGGCAACCCACACACCACCGACGGCACGCGACGACACCGCCGCTCCTGACTGGAGCCATCCAGGCCATGAGAAAAGCCATGAAATTCCCCAAAACGGATTAAACCACCACTCGCGAGAGAGACTGCAGCCGATACGCTAGTTTTCCCCCCCTACGAAAGAACATTTAGGGGGTAAGTCTGTCGCGATCCATCGGCGATGCGTCGACGAGCGCAGGTCGATCTCTCCCCCCCTGAGTTGGTCTCCCCCCAGCGATGCCCCATCAGTTCTGGGCGGGAGATGCCGCCATCTTCCAAGGTTGGCCGCGCGAGGTGCCCCGGACTCCTTGCGCAGCGCGGCGCACGAAGCTGGCTGGGTGAGGCCAGCGGTCCTTCCCCGCATCCAGAGTGGGACCATTGCTTTGCATGGGCACCCACACGCAGAACCCCCCCACACATCCGCGTCCGTTCCCCCCCGTCTGACAGGCACGTCATCAGCATCAGCAGCATCGCCAGCAGCACCAGCATCAGCACCAGCATCATCTTCAGCGTCATAATCCGCATCATTGGTATCATTATCATCGTCATCATCATCATCAACAACAGCATCATCAGCATCGTATTCGCCAGCGTTTTCGTCATCGCAATCATCGCCATCATCGTCAACATCCATCACCATGGCAGCCCGCGCGAAGTGGGCGGCAGCGGTAAGCAGTGAGGAACAGCAGGCCTGGACGTCTGACGCGAAGCAGTAGGCGAAGACCAGCGCAGCAGCTAGCGGAACAACGCGGAACATGCGTGTCCAGAATTAGACGCGTCGGTCTTTGGACGCCAGGGCTGGAGCATATTACCATTCTCGGCGGGGGCGTCGAGGCTGGAGTTTGGACGACCTCCGCGAGGACGGGGCCCTTGCAGGGGGTCCGACGCGGTTGAAGTTGGCGCGCGATTTCTGGGCAAAGGGCGCGCGGCGCGTCCTACCCGAGAGGGAGGAGTTCGAGGCGAAGACCATGGGGGCGGGAACACCCCTGCCATGGCTCAAAATGGAGAACGCGAAAGGAGCTGCCAGGTCGCCCCCTGCGACCCTGCGAGGACGGGGATGGGCGAAGACAAGCTGGGGCCGCGCCAGCTCAGTCTCGCGCGCGACGAGTTCATCGGGACGGTGATCGAGTTGGCGACGGGCTGCGAAGAGCTGGGCGCATCACCCGGCGCGGGCTTGAGGCGTTGCTTGCCATGTCACCTGAGCTGGCGCATGGGATTTAGACCCACCGGGCTCCTCAGTTGGCTCGGGGGGCTTTGGAACATCCTTCGGCGACAGGAATGCATCCACGACGAGGCGCAGCAGTGCTTCTGGGGAGGACACCAGAGAGCGCCTGAAGGCGCAGGGTGGCGGCAGCTGCTTGCCAGAGAAACAGCTGGCGCACAAGAGGTGGCCCCCGCCACCGTCGCGATGGGCGCGTGCGCAGCGCGCGAGCTCGTGGACTTAGCGGCAGCTCGGGAGCGAAGTGGTCTGGCTGAGCATCCTGTTCGCCTGCTGGGCTTGGCGCTGCCAGTGTAGACCACTCCGCGTCAAACTGGAGACCGCGGTCGGGCTTCTTGTGCGCCTGAGCGCGGGGCCGGTGCCTGGGTGCTCGAAAATTGGACCCCCTGAATCTGCCATGCCCGCCGCGGCTGACGAGCGCCCGAGGTTGCAGCGGGGGGCGAAGCCCAGGGCCCACTTCGACGTCGCGTTCGGCGACGCGACAGCACGAGCACACGGGCACAGGACAGCCACCTGCGCGCAGCTGGCGGCGGCGACGCAAACGGCAAGGAGCATGGCTGCCAGATCGCGGCACCCGAGTGCGAGGCGCTGGCGTCGGGCGAGGGCGCGGCGAGGGCGTTGCTGCGGGAGCTTAGGAAGAGGGGCATCATCTCCCCGCTCGCCGAGGAGGTGAAGCACTTGGAGGTCGATTTCGCGTTGTACCAGGGCGGCGCGTTTAGCGCCATTCGCGCAGGGCGCGGCCAGCTGGGGGGGCTTCCGCCGAGGGCAATGGCGGCGCGGAGGCTGTCCAAAGAGGCCGAGGAGCACGTCGCCGCGGCAAGGCCGCGCCCCGCAAGCCCCCACGGAGCAGCCGCTTCGGCACGGCCAGGCGCGCGCCTGGAGAAGCCGGGGGCCAGATGGGCAGCGGCCGCGTCGGCGGCGGGCCAGGGCGATCTGCGTCGTGATGGGCCTAGCTGGCCACGAGGCAGCAGGCGGGCCCCGCGTTCGAGCGCGCGCGGACGCCCATCCAGTCCTTGGCGCGGGCGACCCACGCAGGCGCGGGGAAGCGACGAGGACGAGGGGCGCGCGCCCGGGCGCGCCGTCGCCGCCAGCGCGAAGAGGTTGCAGGAGGAAGGCGAAGGTGCCCTCGCGGGGCGCGGGCCTGCCAGCGCGGCGGCCTCGGCGCGCGCGCGCGCGCCTTGGGCGGGCCACCGCCAGATTGGGGGCTTGCGAGACGGACGGAAAGGGGCTGCGCGAGGTGATCCAGCTGGGCGAGCACGCGATCAAGACGGAGGTCGGGCGAGCCCGCGGGCGGGCGCCGCGGGGGCAGGCGGCCGCCAGCGCGCGGCCGAGGGCCGCGGGGGGCGGAGACGAAGCCACGAAGCACATCAAGGAGGAGGTCGCGCGCGCCCACGGGGTGCCCGCGACCGGCGCGGCGGCGAGCCGCGGTGGACGCCCCGCTAGCGTCGTCGGCGGACTGCCAGATTGGGCGCGCAGTTCGCGGGGTCACGAGGCGCCTGCCACGGGGCCGCGCGGCTGCCGGGATCGCGATGAGCCAGCTCGTCGAGGGTTTCGAGGAGGACGGCAAGTCGGCGCGACCGGCGTCCATCGGCGCGGCCAGCGACGAGGGAGGGGACCGCGAGGCCTCCGGCCATCGGGGCCGCGGGGCGCGCCCTCTCCGCGGGGCGAGGAGGGTCGGCGAATGTAGAGGGGGGGCCGCCAGCGGGCGCGGCGCGCCGCCGCGCGGCGACCCGCTCGTGGAAAGCCCCGCCCCAGGGCCGCAAGTGGAGGAGGCGGCGCGCGCGGACAGGGCTCTCATCGCGACGTCGCGGGACCGCAGGCTCGACCAGAGGTTGCCGGGCGCCGGCCGCTGGCCTAATCGACGCTCGAGAACGCGAGGCAGGGCCGCATCGCGGACTGGCAGGGACTTAGAGGAACCACATGGTGGACAAGATGGCCAGAGGGGCGGCGGCGATGCGCCTGTTCGACGACGGGCGGTTGGCCCGCCCGGCGGAGGCCCGCCGCCTGGCATGCAGGATTGCATCGTGGATCGCCCGCGCGGCGCAGATAAGGCGAGGAAGCGGTGCTGACTGCCATCGGAGCCAGGCCCCATTCTGGCCCAGCCCCCCTGGCCCGGCCCCCTGGCCAAGCCGAGGCGCCGCGCGGAGAGCCGAAAGCAGCGGCGAGAAGGGGCGCGCGAGGCGCAGGGCGCCCGCCGCCACCACGGACCAGAGCAGATCGTGGAAGGCGCCGCTGCCCGGTCGCGCACGAGGCGCCAGGACTTCGGCGAGCCCGCGATCGTCGGCGCCGGCGAGACCTCGGGGGGGTTCGAGGCGACGGTGGACGCGGAGCGGCGGCAGCAGCGTCGGCCCTCGCGGGGGCGGCCACGGCAGCGGCGAGCGGCGAGGGCGACGGCGGAGCCAGCGCGGCAGCCTCGGCCGGAAAGGAGGCGCTTCCGCCACCGACGCCCCGCCCACGGCGCAGCCAGCTTGGCGAAGCCGCCCCATGCACGAGTTGCACAAGACGCGGCAGGCAGGAGTTCCCCCCCAGGCGCCGCGCCTTCGCGTTGGGAGCCGGGACGCTTGGGCTCGACACTGCGCGCCCCGAATGTCTTCGCGGAGACAGCGAAGGCGGTGAGGGGCCGCCCCCAGCAGGGCGAGCACCCGATCAAGATCGGGCACCTCGGCGAGCCCAAGCCTCCGGCGCGCGCGAGGGGGCACGGGCGCAGCCGATCGCTTCACGCGCGGGACTGATGCAACTTCGCCTTCCCTTTTCTTATTTAATCGCTTCGCTCACTCCGCCGGCCCATAATGTCGCACCGTGGTCGCGTGTCCGAGTGGTCGTTTGCAGTGTGGAGCTGCGGCGTCGGGAGGTGTGTAGTGTTTTGGGCGTTCTTGGGGCCCTCTTGGGCCGTCCTGGAGGCCTCTGGGGCCGTCTTGGAGCCGTCTTGGGCCGTCTTGGGGCCCTCTTGGGGGCCTCTTGGGCCCTCTTGGGGCGATCTTGGAGGCCTCTTGAGCCGTTGAGGGGCGTCGGGGAACCGAAACGGTTAAAACGCCCAAATCTGTCCAACACTTGAAGAAAAGCACAGGTTTTTGCCTCTTGGGGCCCTCTTGGGAGTGTTCTCTTGGAGGCCTCTTGGGGCATCTTGGAGGCTTCTTGGGCCATCTTGGGCCACCTTTGAGACGTCTTGGGCCGTCCGGAGGCCATCTTGGGCGCCGTGGAGCGATCTTCGGGCGTCTCGGACCTCTCTTGGATTGTGTTGGGGGCCTCTTGGGGCCCTCTAGGGGCGATCCTGGAGGATCTGGGGGAGTGTCCCGGGCGTGTCTCGGGCGTGTCCCGGGCGTGTCCCGGGCTCCTCCCGGGGTACTTTGGATCCAGGGACCCCCAGGGGCCGCCCCGCGCGCGCGAACTAGAAATACTGTTTACCAGTTACCGGAGATCTTAGCACGCCTCTGGCCCGTTGGGCCGGCGAATTCCGAGGGGGAGGCAGCTGCCCGCCCACCACCCTGACTGCGCACTGCAAGCGGGGGGTCAGCCTTTCCAGAGTCGAACTTGACTCGTGGACTGGCAGTGCGCGCCTGGCTCGCGATTGGAGGCGGGGCCCCAATGTCGGCGCGGGCGCGAGTGTTGCCGCGCTTCGCTCGGGGTTATGGTGGGCTTCGCGCCCTCTCCCTCACGCCGCAAGGCTTCCTTGGGAGCGTGGAGTCGGACGAGGAAGGAGCGTGAGGCGTCGCTCCCCCCTGCCGGCAAACGCTAAACATCATCAGCATGACCACCATCATCCACGTCATCAGCATCAGCAGCAGCATCACCACCCTGCGCACCCAATCACAACATGGGAATCGTCACACGTGTCACCACCAGTACCCCCACACCCATGCATTCATATTGCGGCAGTTGGCATGGAAGCCTCATCTGTGAGCGACATGCGAAGAGGTCTCGAGCGGGAGCCCCTCCCGATGGGGCCCCAATTTCCTGTTTCTAACCACCCTGGATGTCATGCAGACCCCGTACATGTCATCAATGTTGGTGTTTGGGGGTTTGGGTATGGAGAGGGTCCAGGGCGGGAGCCCCGTCGGTGAGCAGATTCCGAGCAGCTTTCAATCTTCATGGGCGCCAATCCGTATGGGAGTCCAGACTTTGTCATTGTCGTCGCCACTGGGCTTTTGGTGCTTACATGTTTAAAACGTTTCGGGCGGGAGCCTCGTCTGCGTGCGACTTGCGAGGAAGTCTTGAGCCGGAGCCTCTCGTTATGGGGTAACCACATACGGATCCCAATATGGGGGGCCATCCAGTTTTTGTAGTTGTCATCACTTGTGGGGTCAGGAGGCCGAAATTTGGAGGGGATCAAGAACGGGAACCTTAATCTTGAGTGGACTGAGACAGTGTGGTACGGGAGCCTCTCGAAGGAACCAACAGGAGACACAGGGAAGGAGAGGAGGGGAAGATCAGTTGTCCGTCGTCTTCCTCCCCTACCTCATCATCCATGCCGCACTTGTCCGTCATCATCATCTGCTTTCTCCGCCTCCCCCCTCCACTGGCCACGTCATCCTCTTCCCTCCTCATTCCCCGTCCTTCTTATCATGCTCATCTGTCCGCATCCGCTGCATCCTTCCCCGCTTCCTGTTTTCTTATCGTATCCTTCCCTCCTTCATCACTCCCCCATTTTTTTGTTCCACGTCCCCCCTCCCCGTCATTCCCTTTCTCGTATGTGTTGTTCTTCCTCCTACGACAGGAAGAGGGAGGAGGGGACAGACGGAGGCACAAAGGGAGAGGGCGAGGTAGGAACGAGAAGAGGAAAGAGGGAAAGAGCGCTGAAATGGAGGGGAGAGACAGGAAAGGAGGGGAAAGAGGGAGGCAGGGGAGGAGAAGGAAGAGGAAGAGGAAGAGAAGAAGGAGAAGGAGGAGGACGAGGAGCAGAAGCTGGAACAGCAGGAGCAGGAGCAAGAGGAGAGGGAGGAGGAGGAAGAGCAGGAGCAGCGAGGGGATGAGGAGGAAGGTGACCGTGAGGAAAAGGGAGGAACTATGAAGGAGGACGAGGAGGAGGAGGAGGAGGAGGAGGAGGACGACGACGACGACGCTGACGACGCCGCCGCCGCCGCCGCCGCCGCCGCGGCCGCCGACGACGACGACGACGACGACGACGACGCCGCCGCCGCCGCCGCCGCCGCCGCCGCCGCCGCCGCCGCCGCTCGACGGCCCGCGGCGACGGCGCCGCTGGCCGCGGGTGCGCCAGCTCCCCCCGCCAGTGAGGCCCCGGCGGCCTCCGAGAGCGACCGGCGCGAGGCGCGCAGCCGCGCCGCAGCCCCGACGGTTGGCCGCCTCAGCGGGGGATTTGAAAACGACGAGACGTGAGGTGGGGCCTCGTCCGCGCGGGCTGCCGCAGCGGGCACTGGCGAAGCAGCCTGGCCCTCACCGATCACCCCAGCTGCGGCGCCGCCTCCTGCGGGGGGCGGGGGGGCAGAGCTGCTCCAGGGAGGGGCAGGGCAACCGCGCCGCTTCGTGGACCGAGGGTGGCGACGTCAGACGAGCAGCTGGGGCAGCGGCCCGCGCGAGCTTCGCGCGCGCCTCCTACACCAGCCGTTGCTGACAGTGGGACCCCGCATGAGATTCTTCCGAACTTGTTGAGACGTAGCCCTCACCGTCGTCCTGGTGATGGTGATGGGCCCTCTTCCTGTCTCCTCCATCGCCCTGTCTTCATCGCTCTGGCGGAGGCATTCCTCCCGCCCCCTGGTTGGCTTTCTCCTCCTGCTGCTCCTCCTCCTCCTCCTCCTCCTCCTCCCCTGCTCCTCCTCCTCCTCCTTCTCATCCTTTTCCTCCATCTCCTCCTCCTCCTCCTCCACCTCCTCCTTCTCCTCCTCCTCTTCCTCCCCCCATCCACCGCATTCTCTCCTCCTCCTCCTCCTCCTCCTCCTGCTCCTCTCCTCCTCTTCCTCCTCCTCCTCCTCCCCCTCCTCCTCCTCCTCCTCCTCCTCCTCCTCCTCCTCCTCCTCCTCCTCCTTCTCCTCCTCGTCGCGTGTATCACATAATGGTGGCTGTGTCTCGGGAGCCTGGGTTGCCAATTGAGGGGTGATCGCAGGGTGTCCAGTTGCGACGACGCTTACTTAATTGTTGTTGCTGAGCCCGTTCACCTTCGCCCAATGTGGGAGACCCCAGCTCGTTGTCAGAAACGCGATAGACGAAATAGCGATGCAGATCGCCGTGCCGCCAGAAGTCCCACGAAATGTTCTTAGAACATTTCTGGCTGGGACTGTCTTGTTTTAACACATAAGGGTAATGTTCTAAGAACATCGTTATTGTTCTTAGGACATCTGTGGGTTCTAAAGACATTTCGTGGTAGGACTATAGGACTGCCAGGGCGGTCGGTCCCTGCTCAATGTTTTGATCTCTGCGGGTTCGGGACCCGCTGGAGGAAGCGCACTCGCTTCCAGGTGTGGCGCAGCGCCCCGTGCGTCCGTCCGCCCAGGCGGTGTTGCTCTCGGGGCGGCCTCTGCTCCTGCAGTAGTCACAGAAGCAACAACGGGTGGTGATCCGGACGATGGTGATGAAGGTTGTGGTGATGATGGTGATGATGGTGATGGCGATAGTGATAGGGATGGTGGTGGTGATGATGATTATGATAGTGATGATAATCCTGATAATGATGATGAGGATGGCGAAGATGATGTTGATGATGATGACAGGAGTGGTGATGATGATGATTGGTACGATCGTGGCGATGATGGTGGCATGATGACGATGGCATGATGATGGTGCGGGTGGAGGTGGTGGTGATGATGTTGATGATGGTGATGATGATGGTGGTGTTGATGCTTATAATGATACTGATGATGAAGATGCTGATGATGACGATGATGATGATGATGGTGGTGGCTTTGACGACGATAATGACTATTACGATGACGACAACGGCGACGAGGACGACGATACTGACGCTAGTACTAATGATACGTGCAATGATGACGATCCCAATGACGGTGATGGTGGCGATGATGGTGACAATGGTGGTGATGGTGATGGTGATGTTGCTGATGTTGATTGTGATAATTGTGATGATGGAAAGTGTGAAGATAATGATGGTGTCGGTGATGATGGTGGTCGTGATGATGGTGATGGCAACGATGGTAGGGGTGATGTTAATGATAATGATTGTGGTGATGATGTTGATGGTGATGATGATCATGTTGATGATGATGATGATGATGATGATGATGATGCTGATGGTGATGGTGATGGTGATGGTCATGATCATGATCATGATCATGATCATGATCATGATGATGTTGATGCTGATGTTGATGTTGACGCTGATGCTGATGCTGACGCTGACGCTAACGCTGATGCTGGTGATGGTGGCGATGAAGACCGATCATCGATCCTCCCTTCCCCCCGTTCATAGGTATTGTTGCGTGTACTCGGGGCCCTAGTTTGGGACTCCCAATCTTGGTCGGTATGTAGTTCAAACCCTATTCCAAAACCTTGTTTGGGACGTGGTTTGCTCAGTGTTCTGTACCTCCCTCTCTAAGAGACCACGACTATGATAAGATCCTCTCTTCCCCCCGTTCGTGCCCCCACCCCCGGCAGGCGCGCGAGGCCGAGGAGCTGCGCCGCGAGCGCGCGGAGGCGGAGGCCAGGCGGCGGGAGGCGCCCTGCTGGGGGGGGGGGGGAGAAGAGGAGCGCAGGATGAAGGAGGAGGAGGAGGGAGGGAGGAGGAGGAGGAGGGAGGAGGAGGACGGAGAAGATGGGGGACGGAGGAGGATGGAGGGGAGAGGAGGAATGGAGGAGGAGGGGAGGAGGATGGAGAGGATGGGAGGAGGATGGAGGAGGAGGAGGAGGAGGAGGCGGACGGAGGTCGTGGGTTGGAGGAGGGGGGGGCCGAGGGGGAGGAGGCGGAGGGCTGAGGATAAGATGTTCGACGATTCTGTCCTTTTGGAGCCTCTGGAACCCCCCCCCCCGCCCTTTTGAGCCGACAGGTGGTCGGCGCCCGGAGAGCCCGGAGGCCGTCGACGGTGGTAGGGGGCCGTCCCTGGCAGGGCCGACGTTCGCCGTTGCCAAAAACAGCGGCCTCCTCCACCTCCTCCTCTCTCCTCTCTCCTCTCTCCTCCTCCTCCTCCTCCTCCCTCCTCCTCCCTCTCTCTCCTCTCTCCTCTTCCTCCTCCTCCTCCTCCTCCTCCTCCTCCTCCTCCCTCCCTCTCCGCCTCCCTCCTCCTCCTCCTCTCCTCCTCCTCCTCCTCCTCCTCCTCCTCCTCCTCCTCCTCCTACCTCCTCCTCCTCCTCCTCCTCCTCCTCCTCCTCCTCCTCCTCTCCTCCTCTCCTCCTCCTCCTCCTCCTCCTCCTCCTCCTCCTCCTCCTCCCTCCTCCTCCTCCTCCTCCTCTCCTCCTCCTCCTCCTCCTCCTCCTCCTCCTCCTCTCTCCTCTCCTCCTCCTCCTCCTCCTCCTCCTCCTCCCTCCTCCTCCTCCTCCTCCTCCTCTCCTCCTCCTCCTCCTCCGCCTCCTCCTCCTCCTCCTCCTCCCTCCTCCTCCTCTCATCCTCTCCTCTCTCCTCTCTCCTCTCTCCTCTCTCCTTTCTCCTCTCTCCTCTCTCCTCCTCATCCTCCTCTCTCCTCCTCTTTCCTCCTCCTCCTCCTTCTCCTCCTCCTCCTCCTCCTCCTCCTCCTCCTCCCTCCGTCTCCCTCCTCGCCATCCTCCTGCCGTTCCGTTGCCATTGCCGTTTGCCGCTGAAGCAGAAAAGCCGCGCCAGAGTCGGAACCAGAACCCCCAAAAAGTCGGCGACGGGATTGGAGAAGCGTCGACGGAAACGGAAGAGAAGCCCAAAAGCGGGATTGGTGAAAAGAAACGCCTTGCCGTTTCAAAGGCCGAGTCAAGGCCAGATGGCTCTCTTGGCGGCGCGCACACGAAGGGTGGCGCAGGGGGGGGCGGCTCTCTAAGTGGGCGGAGGTGCTGCTTAGAAGCCAGGCGTGCTCGCGTCGTGACAAGAATCACGACGATAGGCTGTTGGCCATGTTCGGTCTCCGGGTGCCCTCACCCAGCCTCGGGGAGAGGGTCAGGATTCCCGGGGGGGCGAATTGATAGGGGGCCACATGCGAACCCTACCCCTACCCCCCACGATTTCTGAGGGGGGGGGGGTTCACTTCGTTCGCAGGTGCCCCCCTCAGAAATCGTGGGGGGTGGGCTCTGCGCGCCGCCAAGGGTCAACAGATCGAGCATCGCAGGTCGAGGTCGTCGACGTTGGGGGCCCCGGGTCGAAGAGTCGGAGGTCGGGGCTGTCTGCCCGGCCCCCATCGGAGTCGAGGGCCGAGTTGGGCGATGTGGGCTTCCTCGTTCAACATCGCTGTACCGATCCCATCCCTCCTCCTCCTCCACCTCCTCGTCCTCCCCCTCCTCCTCGTCCTCCCACTCCCCCTCCTCATCCTCATCCTCGCCCATTCCCCGAGGGTGGGGGTCTGGCACCTGTTCTCATGGTGTCAGCGCCACACACTCCTCGGGGCACACTGTCAGTGTCAATTGCATGCGGCGGCTGGGGGCAGATAAACCGGCTTTCGTCGTTCTTGCACCAGCCACGTGGCATTTTGCCCGTGGCAGCGGCGCGTTAGTTGCGCCCGTGACCTGGAGATGGATACCAGGCACGGGGGGTGTGCATTTGGTTGAGAGGCGGCGCCATGTGGTCCGTAAGTCCATTGGGGCCTTGTATCCGCTCACCCTGGGGGACATACCCACTTGCACATGCCATCTGATTCGGCAGGGGTGACGGTCGGGAAGTACTGCGCGGTGACGCGGTGAACCGGCTGTCCCCCTACGCACCACGCCGTCTCCGTTGGGCAGCGAGTCGCTGAGCGACGAGGTATCTGCATTTCCCCCGACCGTCGGTGCTGGCGTATGCGGGCCCCGTCCTCCTGTCTGGGAGGCCGAGGGTGACGGTTGAGCCTCGCTCGCCGTTCACTTCTTGCATCTACGACACTCATGACACATCCTCATCCTCGCCCACCTGCCAGGCGGGGATACGGTGGAGGCCCATGCCAAGAAACACCCTGCTTGCCTCCAGGGTGCACTGGGTTTCTTGGGTTTCGATGGTTTTGCCATGGAAAGCGTGACGTTCCCACGCCAAAAATCGATGGGCGCCCTGGGGTCTCAGGGTTGGGTTTCTTGTGGAACGTTTCCTGTGGTCGGGCCCCCATTGCCATCAGGCCCTGCGAAGCCAGAAGGGATAAGGATGCTGTCCGCGCCTGGGGGCCTCGATCGGCCAGCGTTGCCAGGCGTGGCGATCGGTTAAGGGATGCTCAATCCAGGATCGAGGATCGAAGGTTCTCCATCCTCGATCCTGGAGGATCGAGGATCGCGGATCGATCACTCTTGCATGAGGCGTCCAGGATCGAAGATCGACGTCGTCGTCGTCGTCCGCGTGCGGTTCGCGCTCCACCGTGCTTCCCCGCCGGGGAGGGCCGCGAGCCCCGGCGGCGAACGTCCAGCAGGATCGATGATCGAGGACTCTCGATCCTCGACCTGGGAAAGGCACAAACATCTCGACCTGGATGGATGGTGGGGACGGGGAGGAGGAGGAGGCGAAGGAGGAGGAGGAGGAGGAGGAGGAGGAGGAAGAGGAGGAGGAGGGTGACGAGGAGGAGGAGGAGGAGGAGGAGGAGGAGGAGGAGGGTGACGAGGAGGAGGAGGAGGGTGACGAGGAGGGGGAGGAGGAGGAGGAGGAGGAGGAGGAGGAGGAGGAGGAGGAGGAGGAGGAGGAGGAGGTGTTTGGCCAGTTCTCTTGGGCCCCTCCGGCGTCCCCGGGAGCCCCCATCGTAGCGGCAGGCCGTCCTCCGACGTGCGGCGCCTCCAGAGCTCTCGGGCGCTTGCCGTCTGCGGTCATTGGGGGCCCCGTTCGAGCCCAGGGAGTTCGATTCTCGATCGGACGACGGCGGCGGCAGACGACGATCACTGACAAGCATCGACGACGATCGACGATGGAAAAGGACGACGACACCGACAGTTGGCGTTGTCGGCGACGACGATGGCGACGACGATGACGACGACGACGACGATGACGACGACGACGACGACGACGACGACGACGACGACGACGACGACGACGACGACACCGCGTCCTCGACGACCGACGACGACGACGTCGACGACGTCGACGACGTCGACGTCGACGACGACGACGACGACGACGACGACGACGACGACGACGACGACGGGCGACGACGGGCGACGACGGGCGACGACGGACGACGACCGACGACGGCCGGCGACGACGACCGACGACCGACAGCCACGACGACGGCGGCGGCGGCAGACCCACGTGGCGTCGGCGCGCGCGGGGGTGGCGCCCTGCGTCGCGCCGCGCGTGTGAGGCGGAGCGGGCCGCGCCGCCGGACAAGAAGGAGTCGGGCGCCGTGGTCCAGGCGCGCTCGCGCTCTGCCCCGCGCGCACGTGCGTCAGGCGACCGAGGGCGATCGGGCGATGCGCCATTCAAGCAGTGGCGAAGCGTCCTGGCCTGTCGGCGGCGAGCGAGGGGGGAAGTGGCATTCTCAGGAGGTTCGGATGTCCCCCGGTCTTCTGAGAAGGTTTCTAAACCTTCCCCGAAGACAGCAAAAACTCCTCAGAAGGCGCTAGGGCTTCTGAAAAGTCCCGCCGCTTTCCGAGAAAGCCCTCTCCTTCTCATTTCCCCCCCCCCTCGCTCGCCGCTGGTATAGGCCCACCCCAAATGTTCTAAGAACTTGTTGTGTCTTGCGCGACATGTTCTTGTAATATTTCTGGATGAGGCTGTTCTGCATGACCACATCGGGTTCATGTTGTAAGACATTGTGTTTGTTCTTAGACTATTGGTTATACGGAACGGAAGCCTATAGGAAGTTGGTAAGCCTATAGGAATGTTGGGACGGTCGGTCCCTGCTCATGACATGGTGGGGCATTGAAGTCACGAAAGGTGCACGTTTCTCCCCCCCACGTTTGTCGATCTCCAACGGCGCCGGCGGACGACGACGGCCTCGGCCTCGATGTCGACTCCGACCTCGATGTCGGTCGGACGTTTCGCAATGGAGGGGGGATTCATCGGGGGGTGAAGAGAGGTGCACCTTTTGTGCCCTCGAGGGCACCCCTGGGGCCCAAAAGGGGCATGGTAGTTGCACGTGTATGCCTCACCGTTTATCGCCCCCCCCAGTAAGCACCGCCAGAGGCGGCCCGTGCACGACGAATTCCGACGACATCGGCGGACGACGACGACGTCCTCGACCTCGATGTCGATGATGCCGACGTCTTCGTTTCGGTTGTGTGAGACGTTGCTGGACGCTCTCGTCGCTACGGCAGGACGGAGCTGGGGAAATTGGCCAGCGGCCCCGCGGCCTGGCGCTGGCGAACAAGAGTGACCCGCGTACCAACATCCTTCAAAAATTGATGGAACCTATCTGTTTTCGCGTTCTCGCATTTCCACCTCCGATACCCTGTCTAGGCTTGCGCGTGATCCCCAAAGAAGCCCCAAGATGGTCCCAAGAGGCACCCCGAGCGCACCCAAGGGGCATCAAGAGGCCACAAGAGATTCCAATGACGCTCGAAGAAGCACCAACGAGGCCCCAAAGACGCCCCAAAGAGGGTTCGAAGAGTCCTCAGCAGGCGCCCAAGAGGCTCTCGAGAGGCTCTCAAAGGCCCAAGAGGCCCCTGAGAGCCCCCAAGAGGCCCCCACGAGGCTCCCAAGAAGCTCCAAGAGACGCCCCAGAGCGGCTCCAAGAAGGCTTACAATTTACAAGACGCCTCAGAGAGTCCCCGGGATAAATACGCAACAGCCAGCCAAGATGGCGGCGAACTCGGAAGAGGCGGCTTCTTTCTCCTTTACCCTCCCCAGCGGTTCTCCATACCCAGGGTGTCTTCAAGCAGCAGCGCCTCGCCGAAGGCGTTCCGGGATGCTGGATGGTTCCGAACGGCCGCCAGACCCCGAGCTACAGTCAAGCATGATGGTGAGGATGGGGCAACTGTCCAAGGCTACCCTTGCATCCTTGCCCCTTCGGTATTCGGCATCCTGCGGCATTGTGCTGCGCTCCGCGCGGAGAACGTCAACATTTTGCGTTCCAAGGCCCTTGCATCTTTGCCGCGCACCCTTACTGTCCTGGTCGAGGTTGTGCTCCGGAAGCCAGCGCGTAACGTCAGCAGGTGGGATATGATAGGCTCAGGGGAGGACGCCTCGAGCCCCAATCGCAACCAGTGGCCGACGTGTCGCCGATACAAGGGCCCCGATCGCCCACCCCCGTCCAGCACCGCGCGGATTCGCTAAAGTCGGCCTGTCGCCGACTCCTGGGCGATGTGTCGCCGATTTCAGGCCGATGCTTCCTCCCTGGAGCAGGCCCCTCGAGAGAGGAATGAGGTGGGAGGGACCAATTCGAGGCCTCCCAAATGCAGTCCGAGTGCACAAAAGGGCTCACGCGTCGCCGACTTCGTCGGCGACGCATCGGCGACGTCGGGATGTAGATGACCGTGCTCCGGCTCCGATCCCAGCTTCTCGGACTACATTTGGTGGGGCCTGGGACCGAGGGGGATGACAAAGACGAGGAAGGGACGAGGGCTCCCTGTGTCCCTCCCGGAGACTACAACTGGTGTGGGCGCGCCAGGGTGCGGTTTGCGATCGGCGCCGTTGGGACTTCGGGCGTCACCACGTTGCGCCAAAGGCTTGGTGAGCCTTCGTCGGGGCGCGGCAGATGTCTAAGTCGAGGTCCTCGCCCGCCCTCCCCCCCCCCCGGCGCGCCCCAAAGAGATTTTGAGGAGACCCAAAACATGGAATGTCTGTCTAGGTTTTTGCCGGATGTGTGTTGTTCGCTCTTCCTGGCCTCCGAACGCCCAAGACGGTCCGCGAAGCCTCCCGGAGGCCCCGCAAGAGACCGCCAAAATGGCCCCAGAAGGCCCCAAGACGGCCCAAGTAGGCGTCGGGAGGGGCTCCCAAAGAGCGCAAGAGGCCTCCAGGCGGGTTTGGAGCGCCCCCGGAGGGCCCAGGCAGCCGCCGAAAGGACCCAGGATGAGCCGAAGACGGCCTCACAGGGCACCAAGAGCGCTCGTGATGGCCTCAGCACGGCTCAACAGGTACAGTCGGGGCGCTGAAGAAGGAACCCTTTTCGCTGGGGAGGGGCTCGGTGTTCCTTGATTGTTTCACAGCTTACCTCAGGTTTCCCCAATTTTTTCGATGGGAAATCGAAGTTTCACTTATGGAAAAAAGGGGCCTCGTTTCTTATTTAGGGTTCCTTAGGTCAACGCCCCGACAGTACCCAGGAGAGCTCCCGCTGAGACGGCCCACCGGGCTTCCTGGACGCCCCCCAGGGGAGCGCCGAAACGGTCCCAGAGGGCCACGGGATGGCTCAACGCTTGGAGGCGGCCCAAGAGGCGCCCAGCATCGCACCGAAATGCCCCAAGAGGCCGTCAAGAGGGCTCCAAGACAGCCCAAGATAGCCAGGAGACGGCCAAATAGCTCTCCCAGACAGCCCAAGAACGCCCAAAGAGGGACCCCAGGGGGGGAGCACGAGGCCTCCAAGGGCCCCCCAAGAGACCCCAAAAGCTCCAGGACGGCCCCCGAAAGGCTTCCAAGTTGCCTCCAAGAGGCCCCCGAGAGGCAACCCAAGAGACCCCACCACACATCCATGAGCACTCCTGTCCACAGCCCGAGGCACGGACGCTGCCTGCCTTTCGGGGGTCGACCGCGTGGTAATGCTACAACGTGCTGTTCCTTCCTCCCAGCCCTGGGGTCGGTGGTCAGCCCTCTTCGGTCCAAGAGGACTCAAGAGTCCAACAAGACGCCAAAATCCAACAAGACGCCAAGATCTCGCCTTTTCACACTGGACGGGCCTGTGATGCCTCTGGATGCCTTCGAGACTGCCCAAGAGGCTCCCGAGACGGCCCAAGAGGCGCCCGAGAAAACCTCCAAGCAGATTCCAGGAGCCCTCCCCCCCGACCCCCTCCCCCCCAAAAAGCTTCAAAAGGCTTCCCGAGGCGCGCGAAAGTTCCCGGCTTCTCTCGGAACATTCTGCCGACGACGACGACGATCCCAAGATTGATAATCATTATGGTGATGGTGAGGATGAGGGGGGGCAGGTCGATGACGGTGACGACGTGCAAGATTGGTGTGATGAAGTTGTTGTTGTTCAGTGTGATATTGACGACGGCAATGATGATGAGAATAGTGATGATGATGATGATGATGATGATGATAAAGATGATGATGATGATGATGATGATGATGATGATGATGATGATGATGATGATGGTGATGTTGTTGATGATGATCAGCATCATCATCATGATGGTGCTGATGATGACGATGATGAAAGTGAAGATGGTGATGATGGTGATGGAGATGTTGTTGATGATGATGATTATGATCTGGATGATAGTGATTGATGGTGGCGTGATGATACTGGCGACGGTGGTAGTGATGGTTATGGCGATGATGAGGATGAGGATGAGGGACGACTATGATGATGACAACGTGCATGGGGGCGATGATCATGACGACGATGGCGATGATGATGTCGATAATGTTGATGATGATTGAAATGGCGATGATGAGAGCGATTACGAGGGTGAGAATGAGGATGAGGATGATGATGACGACGACGATGACGATAATGATGAGGATGACGACGACGGTGATGATGTCAACAATTAGAGTGACGGTGGTGATGTTGATTTTGAGTGTGAGGACGATGATGGTGATTGTGATTATGATGACGCGGATGCAGAATTTTGAAGATGTTGATGATGCTCGGGATGAGCACGATGATGACGATGAGGCGTGCTGTCGTCCGAGTCCCCTCTCTGTGGAGGGCAGTCGCCCAGATGTCCCCGAAGGCCTCCCCGGGATCATCCCGGCGACGGCGACAACGACGACCAAGTCGTAATTCAGGAGGGAAAGGAACACACAGACACAATTAATTGGCGTTTCCCAAGAAAATATGGGGAAACATGGGAAGTGGGGGGGAAGACAGAAACCCCGAAAATATTGGGAAATATTGGGAATCGGGTTATTTGTGTGTATTTATGTGTGTGTCCCAGGGCCCCTTCAGTAATGGTGACTATGTCCATAGTGTTCATGGTGATGATGATGTTGTTGACGACGACGACGATGCTGAATAAGAAGATCATGAAGAAGAAGGAAAAGGCGCTGATATTGGCGACGATGATTATGAGGCTGACCATCATGGTCATGACGATGATGACGATTATGAATTCTCCCGTCCGTGTTATGTTCACGTCATGATGATGATCACGTCCATGGTGTTCATGGTGATGCTGATGCTCATGACGACGACGATTCAGTCGAGCATGCCCCTGTACAGGAGGAATATCCAGGAATCGTGAAAGAGTAGTCTGGTGGCAATCGTTCGAGCTCAGTCTAGTATTCAACAAGCATGGTTTCACTATGTTGTATGTTTCTTCCAGAGTCCGCGTGCAGGAGGACATGCGCGACCTAAGACGACGATGTTGATGATGAAGAAGAAGCAGATGATGATGATGATGATGATGATGATGATGATGATGATGATGATGATGATGATTATGTTGGCGGCGATGATTATAATGCCGACGATCACGATCATGAGAAGGATAATGATGCTTCCGATTCCTACCGCTATCCGACGGACGCGCTTGTTTTTGCACCCCCCCTGGCCCGCGCTAGAAGTTGAACGCGCGAAGCGCGGGCGATAGGTCCAGTAGTTGCGCATGTATGTATATATATATATATATATATATATATATATGTATACACAAACATCTATCGGCGGTTGGAGGGTTAGAACGGAAGCGGCCCCAACTGGGAAATCGGTTTCGGTTTCGGTGCGTGTCGTGCGTGCGGGCGAGGCGAAGCTACGCGAGTTAATATTTAGTAGAAGCCATCTATATCCAAAAGTGCCGCCCCACGAAAGCAAGGCGTGGCCCCCAGTTGTCCTGGCGGTTGTCCCGATGGTTGTCTCAATGGTTGCCCCGGTGGTTGTCACGATGGTTGCCCCGATGGTTGTCCCGATGGTTGTCGCGCAAGTTGTCCCGATGGTTGTCCCGATGGTTGTCCCGATGGTTTTCCCGATGGTTGGTAGATTGATTGATTGATTGGGGGGCGCACACCTGCAGGGTGCTGCGCGGGCACGACGGCGCGCGCGCGACAGCCAACGGGAGCGCGGGTGTGTCGGCGGCCACCGCCGACGAGCGCGACGCCGCGCAGGAGCGGCCTGCGAGAGGGGCCGCGCGCCGCGCCGCGCGGCGCTGCCAGCGTTGTTTGTTTGTTTGCTTGACCGCCGCTGGGATCCCGCGCCGCCGCGGTTCGGCTTCGCGCGCGCGGCGAGCGCGCCGCGGAGGTTCTCACGGCGCTGGCAACTGGGGGTGCGGCGTTTTCTCCCACCCTCAACCGCCCTTGGGGGTAATCGGCACCCAGGTGACCCTGCCAGGGGGGTGGGCGCCGCGCCTTGGGCGGCGACTGCGCAGACCCACGGGCGCGGCCCGCCCCCTGGGGGCGCCGCGCCCAACGTTGGGGCGCTGGCGGCCTCGCAGGGGCGCTCGCTACAGGAGCGCGCGTTGCGTTTGTGATAGATAGATGTTGGTGCACACTGTATCGATGCTTGATATGTGAAAAGAGATAAAGGTAGAGATAGAAATATATAGATAAAGTGACAGAGAGATTTACATCTATACGTATATATATAGAGAGAGAAAGATGTGTATATATAAGTGTATATATATTTATAGATAGCTAGATCGATAAATATATAGAGACATGACTATATATAAATGATATATATATAGCATATATAATCAATATATATAGTGATTGGTTGACTGGTAGACTCATAGGTCGATAGATAGGTAGAGAGAGATAGAGATATATGGTCGTTCAAAACAGATAACTAGATAAATACGTCGATAGATAGATGGGCAGAGGTGCGCGACAATTTAAAACATGAAGAAGCCACTATCGCAAATCGACCGCCTCCCCCTCCCCCCCCCAACCTCCTTATCACCCGTAGGGTGGTCCTATCGGTACATGCGCACACGCACGCATGTACGTAATCGGAGCTCCGCGCAGGTCTCTCGGATCTGCGCTGGACCCCCTTGGCGACGCCTCCGGCGCCGCCCCCGGCGTGCGTTCCGCGCGCCAGGGAGGGAGAGTGGTCAAAGGGAGGGGGGCCGGGGTACAGAGTCTGCTGCGCGTGGCTGCGCATTCGGCTCCACCGGCGGGCGCCTTATTCTGCGCGCGCGGGGCTCAGGAGACTCGGGGGCGGCAAAGAGGGGGATGATGACCAGGTGGGGGATATCATGGCGCGGGCCATGATATTTCCCCAGAGTTCACGGCGCCTCCGGTTATTTCATTACGTTCCTGGCACCGCGCCGCCGGCCATGATTTGCGCCCCCCCCTCTTGGGCGCCCCCCTCTGGGCCGCCCCCGAGAGACGGGGTCAATGCAAACGGGGATTTCTTGTCCGGGCAGTGGATCTAGCAGGATCCTGCAGGGCCAGGGTCGCATTGACCCGGGCTTGGTCGCACGATCCTGCATTGACCCAGGTTTGGGCGCAGGACCTTGCAGGAGTTTGCTCGCCTTGTTCCCCCCTGACTGGGCAGAGTATGGTCTCGGTTTGAGCGCGATCGTCGCGCGTGCCGCTGCAAGTTGATCATGACGCGCCCCTGCGGTTCACGACCGGCTGTTGATCCAACTTTGCGGAAGACGAAAAATTTCCAGCCCTGTGATCCTGCATAGGAGGAAGATGGGCGAAGGAACATTTAATAGTTAGTCGTTGTTGTCGTCATGAGTCGTCGTCGACCGATGACGATGGCAGCAGGAGGAGCAGGGAGAGGGTGGTTGGAAGATTGAAAGATAACGGGTAGGCTGAGGAGTGAGAGTGGAAGAGGAAGGCGGCAGAGGCAGGATCGATGAGGGAGCACAATGGGGGAACAAAAGCGGAGTACGAGGATGAGGAGGACGAGGACGAGGACGAGGAGGAGGAGGACAAGGACAAGGAGGAGGAGGAGGAGGAAGAGACAGGGACGAGAGACGCCCGAGAAAGGGGGGGGGGAAGTGGGGAGGAGTAAAGCGCGAGGAGGAGCCAGAGATGGGTGAGAGCGAGGTCGGCGGCGAAGAGTATGAGAGAGGAGAAGCGAGGAGGACGAGGACGTCGGGCCCGCTGGGAACAGGACGATGACGGCCGCGTAGCCCGGCCGGAGGCGCTCATGCTGCTCCGGCGCCGCTACAAGGACTCTGATCCGGCGGGCTTGTTGGCGTGCCTGCAGACGCTGAAGGCTATCCGGGCCCTGACACGCCCGTGTATCCCCGAACCTTGGAGGAGGGAGTCCAGCGCCGATCCAAGAAATCCGCGCGGACCTCCGAAAGTTGTTGTTCATTTGTTTTGTCCTTAGTAATGTCTGGAGCAGGACGACGACGAGAACGGCGAGAAGGACTCCTCCTCCTCGTCCTCTTATTCATGTCGTCGGGACTCACGTGAGCGGGCGCGCCAGGCGGTGGCCGCCCCAGCTTGCACAGGCGTGCTTCGAAACGGTCCGCCGGTGGATGTGCCCATGGCTTATGATGTTCCGACTTACTTTCGCTTTGATCACCAGACAGAATGCCGAGCACCAAGAAAGTACAAAAATTGGAGGGTGTTCACGTGTCGGCCCTGCCGCCGGCCTCCTCTTTCGGAGAATGGGCCATGGAAGTGCGAAGTCATGAGGCTTTGGCTTCTCCGTGAAGCAGTGTCTGGACCTGTTTGTTTTTTTCGACCCCGACCCTACGAATCTGCGTGAGGGGCGCCGCCGAATTTCAGGAATGTGGCAAATCGCATGAGTTTTTGACCCTGACCCCGCCGATCTGCGTGAGGGGCGCCATCGAATTTCAGAAATGTTGCGAATCCTTTATGTTGTTGGACCCTGACCCCGCCGATCTGCGTGAGGGGTGCGACCGAATTTTAGAAAAATTGCAAATCCCTTGTGTTTCTGGACCCTGACCCTGCCGATCTGCGTGAGGGGTGCCACCGAATTTCAAACATGTGGCAAATCCCATGTGTTTTTGGACACTGAATCCGCCGATCTGCGTGAGGGGTGCCACCGGATTTCAGAAATGTAGCAAATCCCATGTGTTTGTTTACCCTGGCCCCGCCAATCCGCGTGAGGGGTGCCACCGAATTTCAGAAATGTGGCTAAATCTAATATGTTTTTGAACCCTGACCTTGCCGATCTGCGTGATCACCGAATTTCAGAAATGTTGCAAATCCCATGAGTTTTTGATCCTGACCCCGCAGATCTGCGTGAGGGGTGCCATCGAATTTCAGAAATGTTGCGAATCCTTTATGTTGTTGGACCCTGACCCCGCCGATCTGCGTGTGGGGTGCGACCGAATTTTCAAACAGTTGCAAATCCCTTGTGCTTCTGGACCCTGACCCCGCCGATCTGCGTGAGGGGTGCCACCGAATTTTAAAAAAGTTGCAAATTCCATATGTTTTTGTTTACCCTGACTCCGCCGATCTGCGCGAGGGGTGCCACCGCATTTCAGCAATGTGGCAAATCCCGTGTGTTTTTGGACCCTGACCCCGCCGATCTGCGTGAGGGGTGTTTATTTTTACCCACCCCAGCAATTCAGACAATACGATTTGGGCGTGGTAAAAATGCTCGTTTTGGGCCTCCCCGCCTCGCGCGGTCCATCAACAAGGAACAGCGAGCAGCAAGAAGTCAACAAGGAGCAGTAAGCAGCAAGAAGCAGAATTGTAACAGTGGAAACTGGAAGCTGCAACTGGTACAGGAAACTGCGAGCCTCCGGCCTACAGCCCCACAAGGGAGCCGGCGGATTTCTGGGATGTGGTCCTTGCAGCATAAAAATAGGCATGGGCATAAATTCTCGGAGCTCCGCGCGGATCCGCGCGGACCTTTGTTTACGTTTACGCCGGGTTGTTGCTCCTCGAACTGAATCGGGGACAATTTGGGGATCGTGTTTCTGAAGGGCGAGGGCTCGGAGAGCGTGGAGTACCACCGCGAATGATCCAAGGGAAGATCGGAAGGCCCTCAACGGGCCGATCGTGTTGCAGGTCGGGAGCATTTTGTCGACTATTGCGAGGCGGGGATGTATCCATATCCAACGCTTGGGGTGCCGATGTCCGGGGGGGTCCAGCATCGCTCCAAGAGATCCGTGCGGAGTTCGGGGGTTTTATGATTCCGCCGTCGTTTGTCCCTCTGTACGCGCGGGCCTCGGGCACGCGTTTGCCCAGGAGGGGAAGAAACACACAGACACAATGAATCGTCGATTCCGCAGAAAATATCGGAAAATATGGCAAGTGGGGGGAAGACAGAAACCTAGAAAATGTGGGAAAATATGGGGAATCTCTTTCTTTGTGTGCATTGATTTGTGTGTCCTGGGGCCTCTCATCTGCGGGGGCCGGGGTGTGGACCAGCACGGCGGGCCGAAGCCGTCCCCGAGGCGTTCTGCGCCTTCGCCCACCTACATAGGCTTGGTCCAAGGCGGGCGGCAGCGGCAGAGCCTGGACGACGACGCGAGTTGGTATTCGGGCTCTCGCCGGGATGTGTTCTGAGGCCGAGGCGGCGAGGGAGAGGGGGCGGGGGATCTCTTGCTGGCCCGCCCTCCTCCTCCCCCTCCTCCCCCTCCTCCTCCTCCTCCTCCTCCTCCTCCTCCTCCTCCTCCTCCTCCTCCTCCTCCTCCTCCTCCTCCTCCTCCTCCCCACCGGGGCACTTGCTTCTTTGCCGGGGGGCCGCGCGTTGGGAGGTCTTCTTGGGTCTTGGTTTGGGTCGGCCCCGGGTCTCTCTGCCAGTGGGCCGCGTCGCGGCTTGACAGTTGCGACCATGCACCCTTCACCCTCCTCCTCATCATCATCACCACCATCATCATCGTTTTCCCCATCCCTCCTCACAGAGGGCGGAAGGGGGTCCAGGATCGAGGGCGAGGGTTTTGTTGCGTCCATGGTTTTGGTGGGGGTTCCTGAGGCATCCAGAGGAGGAAGAGGGCCACGGGGGGGAGACGGAGGACAGGATGAGGAGGAGGAGGAGGAGGAGGAAGAGACCGTTTTCCGTGTTGCGTGCCTTAGCGGGGGGGGCAGGTCATGCAGAACGGCCGCGCAAGGCGAGTTATGGCCCGAAAACCGAGACGGCGAAGACGGAGGAATGGCAGGGGGGGATGTACAATGTCAACGTTTTTGACCCGTTGCGGGCCTCCCAGGCCCTTGTCGCTGCGGCTGGAGCCGCCTCGAAATTCTCGCCCGAACGTGTCCAGGCTTCCCATCCCCTGGGGGGGGATGGAGGGCCCAGGCCCAGTCGTTGCACGAAACACTGGCGGTGTCGACAGCTCGCTTTCGGCGCCCAGGGCCCGCGCGTGGGCCCGAGGACTCGCAAATAGCAAGTCCTGGGTGCGCCATGCGCCTCTCGGGGGCGGGATCGGGAGCCCCGCGGCTCCCGTCGTCTTGGGAAAAGCCGCCATGGCCAGACGTGTTTTGGCGGGGGCCCAGCGCAGGCCCGCATCGGGCCCACGTGGGACCCCAGCCAAAGCTTGTTTTCCGCATGAGACGAGGCCACGAGGCGTGTGAGAAGCGTGCCTCCTCCTCCTCCTCCTCCCCTCCTCCTCCCCTCCTCCTCCTCCTCCTCCTCCTCCCCTCCTCCTCCTCCTCCTCCTCCTTCTCCTCCTCCTCCTCCTCCTCCTCCTCCTCCCCCTCCTCCTCCTCCTCCTCCTCCGCCTCCTCCTCCTCATCCCCCTCCTCACTGGGGCCGTTTGTGAAGCTCCCTGTGGGGGCACGGTCCTCGTGAGAGGAGCACCGAGCAGGGCGGCAGCGACGGCACGTGAAGCTGGCCGCTGGGACCGCGGGTGGAACTCCCTTTGGAGGGCCGCGGAGCGTCTGACGTCTGTGCGAAGAGGGGGGCGCCAGGGCCGCAGGTGGAGCCACGCCTGGGGAGCCTTGAGACGGAGGTCAAGGCAAACTCGGATTCACGACTGCGAAGCAATGTTCGACTCCCCGCTGCCCCTCCTCGTGTCGCTTGCGCTCGCGCCGCCTGCCTGCCGCTGTTTTGGGCTCAAGGGTGGGACCGCTTGTCCCGCCCGCCCACCCTTTTTGTTTCTGTCCCTGCTTCGGCGGCGCCGCTGCGCCTGCCTCTGTGTTGGGGCCGGGAGCGGCCTCGAAGCTTTGGTGCCTCGTGAAAAAGAGGAGGGAAGGGAGCGGGAGCCAACGGGGGTCAGCCAGAGCGCCCGATCTTGCATCATCCTGCAGAGCTAAGGACGCACTGGCCCGGCCTGGGTGCAGGATCCTGCAGGATCTTGCGGGAATTTGCAGGTCCAGGGTCGCATTGACCCCGGCTTGGGCGCAGGATCCTGCAGGATCCTGCAAGGCCTGACTGACCCGGGTTTGGATTGACCGGGGTCAGCAATTCCCCGAAAGTTTGGGACCACGAAATTTGTGAATTATGATGCGACGGCGCGCTCCGGGGCCGTATGAGTGGAGCCCCCGTTCTGGGACACAGAACGTGTGAGGGATGTGCCGAAACTCTCGCGGCGCCCATTGGGGCCGCAGGTGGAGCTCCCAATGGGGCCACGGAACGCGAGAGGGGTGTACTGTAAGCCAGCGGCGCCGCCACACGACGGCGCCGCCTCTAAAGGTGGTGGAGGGGGGGAGGAGATGCACGCGATGTTCATTCGAAACGAGGACACAACCCACACAGGAGCGCTGCGGGAAAATTACGGTGTCGAAAGTTTGGGACAATGCCCCCCTCTTTTTCACCAAAACAATGGAAAAAGCCCCAGCTTTGAGAAGGTTGAGTTGGCTGTAGGGTGCTGGGGGGCGGGAGGGTGTTCTCGGACAAACACGTCCTAGGAGATGCTACCCTCCCTCACTCGTCCTCCGCCGCGCTCGTCCTCATCGTTTTTTTTTTTCCCGACCACATCCTCGCCCGCCCTACGCCACTCCATCATCGCTCCGTTCTCCCACTACATCATCGTTCCACCCACATCACTCCATTCTCACTCCCTCATCGCCCCCTGCGCCCCGTTCGCTCCTCGTCCATCTCCCCCACGTGTGCTCCTTGCCCCACAGGGGGAGGGAGGGCGAGGGGGGGGGCGAGTGTCGGCGAAGGGAATAGAGCAGGGATGGCCAGGACGGCGAGAGAGGCTGGAGGATCCATGCGTATGTAACATTGTGTTCGTCCTCATTTCACGCTCCGTGTGATTTCCCGTCGCCTCGGCTGGCGTGACCTCGAAGTTCTCGCCGAAACATACCTCGGGAGAGGCCAAAGGCCGATTTCAAGTGGGACAAGGGAAGTGGAAGAGAAGCAGGAGGAGGAGAACGGCGAGGGGGTGATCGGGGAAAAGGACAGAATGAAACAAGAGGGCGGAAGAGGAAGGTGGAGATGGAGGGAAAGGAGGAGCAAGGAGAGGAAGAACAGTCATTCGGGGAGGAGGAGGAGGATTTGAGGATGGACGCGAAGGAGGAAGAGGAAAGGAGGAAGAGGAGAAGCGGAGGCTGAGGGTGTTGGCGGGTTGGTGAGGACCGGCCGGGGGGGGGCGTGCGCGGGCGCGGCGAAGCCTTCCGAAAGGCGTACATCAGCAACCTGGCGAAGAGCCCACTGGACGGACGCGTAGGTAACGGGCTGTCCTCCCGGGCTCCCTCACCCCGCAGATCGCCGACGACCTGATGTTTGAACTCTGGGCGTGCGTGCTTGAGTTCGGCCTTTGGGGCCCGCGATCGGGCCCCGAGGCTGTCAAGCAGAGATCCGGGGCGAAAAAGTGGCCCTGGGGAAGGGTGCGGCACTTCTGTCTGGGTCTCTGAGGCCGCGCATTGAGCAGAAAAACAGGTCAGCAGATGTCTGGGCCATTCCACCCTCCTCCCGCCCGAGCCGCGTTCTCCTCGTCATCGTCCTTGCTTTTCCTCCCGCCGCCGCCTCCTCCTTGCTCCACTTGCGCCTCGCCCGCTTCCGTTTCCTCCTCCTCCTCCCACTTACTCCTCCGCCGCCTCCTCCTCTTCTCCTCCTCCTCCTCCTCCAGGGAGCGGTCCGCCTCCTCCTTCTCATAATCCTCCTCACTCTCTTTTTCCTCCTTCTCCTCCTCCTTCCTCTCCTCTTTCTCCTCCCCTCCTCTGTCCGCGTCCTGCTCTTGACTCCTACCTCTCTTCTTCCGTCCTCCTCCTCAAAACCCCCCTCCCCTACATCCTCCTCCCGCCTCCTGCCTCGGGCTTCCCGAGGCCCACGGAAGGAACAAACATGTTTAACATGTTTCGATTCTCCTCCACACGCTCTTCTTGTGACGACGACGACGACGACGACGACGACGACGACGACGACGAGGACAACGACGACGACGAGGACAACAAGGATGACGCCGAAGATCGCGCGGCGGCGCCGACCGCGCGCGAGGATCCCAAGTTCCAGCGGATCAACTGCGACAACAAGGGCTTCCAGTCCCGGGTCGCGCCCTTCGACGGCGCCAGGCGGCGCGAGCCCACGCCTGCCAGGGCACGCCCGTCGTCGTCGTCGTCGTCGTCGTCGTCGTCGTCGTCGTCGTCCCTTCGCTGGAGAGACCTTTGGTGCGGGCCCACGCTGAATCGTCCAAGCAAGCGTTGGTTTGAAGCGGCCTGGGCGCTTGGATTTCCCCCCCCCGCTGGCACCGCACGTCGCGCACCAAGGGTCTCTCTTTCCAGGGGGGGTCACCCCTGCGCAAAGCAGAACGGGTCGGGGCTCACATGGGGGGGGTCAGCCAAAATCCCATGTGTGGCCGATTCCCCATTCCCCGCCCCCCGCGGACCAGGGTCTGGCAGCTACTTCGCGGCCGGGCGGGCTTCGCGACAGGGCTTTGGCCGACCCCAGCTTGGCTTGACCCTGGTTAGTGCGCCCCCGAGTAAGCAAAAGCTTTCGAAGGTCCACGCGGGATTTCTTGGGTCTGCGCTGGAGCCCCTGGTCAGTGCGCCCCCGAGTAGGCAACAGTGTTCGAAGGTCCGCACGGGATCTCTTGGGTCTGTGTTGGGGTCCAGCGCCGACACAAGAAATCAGCACGGACCTCCAAAAGTTCACGCGACCTTTCATTCAGTTGCCCTTTCGGCACAAGGGATGCGTTGAGGCCACGGATGGTCTTGTATGCCTTCGGGTCGTTGCCTGGCCGACCATCACTTGCTTAAGTAAGTATTCCAGCGGATCAGGGATGGTGGCATCCGTTCTTTGGACCTTGCCCTTGCTCAGACTTCCGATAAACGGACAGTTGATGGCAGTTCGACTTCCCCACGCGGTCTTGCAGTCTGGATGCGTATTTGAATTTAGGCACTGGGGCTTGTTCACGAACGGAAGCGGCAGCCAAGCAATGCTTGAAATGAGCGTGCGCAAGCACGACGTCCTGGAAACAAGTATGCAGGCGCAAAAAAAGACAAGTTCGGACAGATCCCCCTCTCCTCCCACATCGCCACTTTTGACATACGAGTCGTAACATAACATTGTTGTTATCCCGCCACTCCCGCAGCAAGGAAATTGGCATCCGAGTTCGATTCTGACAATAAGAGCGGCATTGGCACATGAGAACAAGAACAACTACACAATTCCAGCCGAGTTCGCTCCCTTGTTACTGCGCTGCCAGAGGCGATGTCCGACAAGCGGGGCATGCTCATGACGAGATGTTGCCCTGAACGTGCGCCAGTGGCGATATCGAGGGAGATTCGATCCTGATGGTGACCCAGATCATGGCTCAGCGTTGCAGCACCAAACGCTGAGCCAAGGCTAAGCGGCAAAATCATTGGGCGCTCAATTGATTCAAGCTCTGACACCGGCGGTTCGACGCCGTTCGTGTTAGCAACATGTACCCAGAAAGCATGATTGGGCAGGGCGATGTGAAGCAATCATTGGCGTGGTTGCATCAAGGAGCGATTTACGAGGGACGCACCCAGACCCGTCTTGCATGTGAGGCGACCACGTGCGTGATCGTTCCAAGCAATATAGCATGTTAACCAGTGTGGAACCCAAATATTGCGTGCTCTAGCATACTCTGTTGTGCAATCTAGGTCCCGTAACATTTGTGTTGCAATCTACGTGGTACGACATGCGCGGTGCAATCTATGTGGTGCACACTATGTGGTGCGAATTATGTTGTGTGTTCCAGATTATGAAGCCCATGTCGTGCGATCTATGTTGTGCAATCTATGGCGTGCAATATTTGCGGTGCATTATGTGTTGTGCGACTTATGGTATGGAGCAGCTGTAATGCAATAGGGTTGGTGCAACTTCTGTGGTGCGCTCTACATTGTGTAATCTACGGTGCGCGATCTACGCAATGGAGACAGGTTGGCGCAGCAAATGCGGCGCGATGGGCTTTTACAAACGAGTTGGCAAGTGCCACGCCCGTGCAAACATCCCACCACCCACCCGCAATGTGGTCTGCTAACCCATGCGGCGGCGATTGCGATGAGTGTTTGGCGTTGGCAGGCGCATCTTTGCGGCCGCGCTAGCCCGCGCGTGCTCGCGCGCACAGCGGCCAGCTAGTTTGGCGAGGCCGACGCGGCCGCGGTGGCGCTGACCGCTGGGCACTTCCCAGCGGGCATTCCAGTGCGAGTCGGTTTCTCTGGGTGGGCGCGCGGGCGCGGTATCATGGCGACGCCGACAACTGTTGACACCGTTCTGAACGTAGCGTTGTCGGCGACGATGGCGGCGATGACAATGCGGGGGCCGATGTTGATCACGCCCGCCGATAGCGTTGACGATGTCTTCGCGTCGGCGATGGGTGCTTTAGAAGGAGTTCGATAGGCGTGCGCGGCCGACGCGCGCGAGTGCCCCCGCGGCGTTATTTTGACACCGATCCTCCCCCCCCCGAAAAACAAAAAAAAACGCGCGCAAGGGCGTTCGATTAAGTTCGGCACGCGGCGCGAACGGTGCTGTTTGGCAGAACTTGGTGAAACTGTTGGAAAACCGATGATGTTCTGAAGAATTCGCAAAAGCGCGAGTGCTGGATTGGTTTTAAACTGACGTTGTTGAACCCTGCGTTTTATTTGTTCTCGTCACGTTCGATTTCGATCGAAACCCTCACGAACGCGGCGGTTTGTCTAGGGATGTTGGCGCGCGCGCATCGAACCTCGCGCGCGCACCTCGCCCTGTTCGTTTGCACGAGGCCCTTGCAAAAGCACACGACGCGCACGCGTAACCAGGGGGCGTCCACATCGTCGGCGTGTTGATGCTCGGCGTCGACGATGGCGCCCTCGTGCGTGGTCCGTCCTTGCCAAGCTATCGACGTGAGCGCGCGGGAGGTTTGCAAGCCAGTCCGCGTGACCTCGTGCCTGCGGCAACCGAAAAGGGGCTGCACGCCTGCGGCCCGATGGAACAAGCCTCGCCGCGCCCGAGACGTCGTTGCCATACAATGGACGCCCATGCCAAGAAACACCCTGTTTGCCTCCAGGGCGCCCTGAGCGTTTTCGGTTTCGATGGTTTTGCTTTGGGAAGCGTGACGCTCCTACACCAAAAGTCCATGAGCGCCCTGGGGTCCCAGGTCTGGGTTTCTTGTGGAAAGTTGTTTACGGTCGAGCTCCTACTGCACACCCCGCCGCGCTTCCCTGGAGCCCCCGTCCCCGCGAGGTCTCAAACTGATTCCCGCTGCCCTGCATCCCGCCGTGCTTCCCAGGAGTTCACGAAGGCTGTGACAGGTGCGGAGTTCGCCGCCCCGACGAAACCGCGAGGTCGCGAAGTGATCTGCGTTGCCCACCCCCCAGGAGGCCACGAAAGTGACGACATATGTGGAGTTCGCAGCCCCCGAGGGGACCGCGAGGTCCCGAAGTGACCCGCGTTGCCCTGCATTCCGTCTTGCCCCCCAGGAGCCCACAGAAATACAACAATTGAACGCTTCGCAGCCCCCGACGACCCCACGAGGTCCCGAACTATGCGCTGCCCTCACTTCCGCGGGGCCTCCCAAGACCCCGCGAAAGTGGCGACAGGTACACATATTGCAGTCCCCCACAGGGGTCGCAAGGACTCGCAGTGCCTTGCGCTGCCCCCGCCTCCGCCGTGCTTCCTCGGAGCCCACGAATATGTCGACAGTTACGCACGGGACGCAAGGAATCAGGAGGCAAAAGGCAGGGAGGACGCAGGAGGAGGGGGGAAGCTTAGGGGGGAAAGAAAACTGGAGACCGCACCGCCCTCTTCAGAACGAGAACCCAATACACAGGATGGTCGGGGGATTACCGACGACAAGTACCGGACCTCCTTTTCTACGCGAGGCGAACAGATGCATGAAGGCTCGAAACAACAAAACACATCGCCACGTGTGCACGACATGCGGTGTCATGCACTCCGCCGTGCCTCCCAGGAGACCGCGAAAGCTGCGCGACAACCGGGCGCTCCGCAGCCCCCAGGGGCGCCGCAAGGTCCCGAGGTGGTCCCCGCTGCCCTCTCTTTCCGCCGTGCCTCCCGGGCGCCCACGAAGGAGGCGGCGGCCGCGCAGGTCGCAGACCGCGAGGGGGCCCGCGAGGCCTCGCAGCGGCCTGGGCTGCCCGCGGCCGCCCCGTGCCCCGCGGGCGCCCACGAAAGAGGCGGCGGCTGCCGCGCAGGCCGCCCTCCCCGAGGGGGGGCCGCGAGCTCTCGGAGCGGCCTGCGCTGCCCGCAGCCCCGCCGTGCCCCTCCCAGGAGCCAACGAAAGTGGCGCTAGTCTTATGTCGGGCGTGTCCCCCTACAGGGGGATTTCCGACGGAAAATAAAGCATGCCCCAAAAAATACCCCCAAAAGGTTAAAACAATATTCAAAAAAAAGTCCCCCTTATTTTTTCGGGACCACTTGTGGGGTATGTTTTATTTTTCGTCGAAAATCCCCTTGTAGGGGGACAGGCCCGACTGAACGCTAGTCTCTCAGTTTGCAGCCCCCGACGGGGCCGCGAGCTCTCCAAGTGATTTGAAGTGCCCTCACCTCCGCCGTGCCTCCCAGGAGCTTCCGAAAGTGGCGACGGCCGCGCAGTTCGCAGCCCCCGAGGGAGCCGCGAGGTCTCACAGTACTCTGAGCTGCTCCCTGTTCCGCCGTGCCTCCCAGGACCCCTCGAAAGTGTTTGCGGTGGCCCGGCTCGCAGTGCCCGAGGGAGCCGCGAGGTCTCGAGGTGATTTGCGTTGCCTTCACCTCCTCCGTACCTCGCCGGAGACCACGAAAGTGGGGACCGCTGCGCAGTTTGCAGCACACAAGTAGGAAAGATACGAGGAAGAGAGACAAGGAGGCAGAAGGCAGGAGGAGGGGAGGAGGAGGAGGAGGAGGATGAGGAGGAGGAGTAGGAGGAGGAGGAGGATGAGGAGGAGGAGGAGGAGGAGGGGGGTCAGTGCCCGGCTCGGCTCGGCTCGGCTCGGCCGCTGCGCCGTTGCCTCTCCGTCTGCTGGCATCGGGCTTCCCGCCGATCCCACTCGGCCGCCTTGGCCCGCCCGCTTTGGGAGGCTTCGGCCTCGTTTCTGGCTCGATCGGTTGTCGGTGCTGCTGTCGCCGCGTGCGCCTATCAGGGGTAATGTCAGGGGGGGGGCTCAGGGGTGGACGCATCGACGCCCGACCGCCCGCTGGTCGCCGATAGGGCCCTGATGGCCCACCCCGCCGAGGAACGGTCGAACTTGCTATCGGAGGCCTTTCGCCGTTCCATCGACAATGTACCGCCGATTCCAGCTCGATGTGATTTCCCCTCTCTCTCTCTCTCGCAGCGCTGTGTAGCGATCCCTTATTCGGACCACCGCGCCGCTCGCGCAGGCGCACCGCAGGCAGGAGGCGCGGGAGCCCGCCGGACCTCCGGGGGGGCCGTTTTCCGTTGGGATGAGGGGGGGAGGGAGAGGAACCACCAGCCCAACCAACGTGGTCCCCGCCTAACGTTCCCCCTCAGCCTATGCGGGCAACAGCGACGACGAGGGCCTCCGCGCGCGCGGGGCGCCCCGGGCGAGGGCAGTGCTGGAGGCGTGCGGCTTCCAGCCCGAGGCGGGGCCCGCCTCTGGCGGTGGCGGCGACATCTTTGCGACGACAGGGCCGCGGCGGCGGCGGCTTCGGCGGCGGAGGATGGAGCAGGGAGGAGGGAGGAGGGAAGAGGGAGGAGGGAGGGAGGGAGGAGGGAGGGAGGGAGGGAGGGAGGGAGGAGGGAGGGAGGGGGAGGAGGGGGGGAGGGGGAGGGGAGGACGAATCTGTTCACCACCCAGCAGGCATGGCCGCCAGGCTTTTTAGGCCAGGAGAGCTCCCGCCCCGCCCCCGCCCACCTCGCAGGAAGGCAAAGAGAGCTCCCGCCCCGCCCCCGCACACCTCGCACCCCCCCGGCCGCCAGGCCCCGGAGGAGGAGGAGGAGGAGGAGGAGGAGGAGGGGCAGCCGCTCTGGCCCGGGCCACGACGCGCGAAGCGCAGGCTCCCTTCGCGCTCCTGGGGGTGACCTACAGATACAGTCAGCCCGTACCATGAGGAGGAGGAGGAGGAGGAGGAGGAGGAGGAGGAGGAGGAGGAGGAGGAGGAGGAGGAGGGAGGAGGAGGGAGGAGGAGGAGGAGGAGGAGGAGGAGGAGGAGGAGGAGGAGGAGGACCATGCGGGCATCCCGCCCCGCTTTTTCTCGGGCCGGGGGGGGGGCCGCTCGACGCGAAGTTCTGACTCTTGGAGGTGCTCCGCTCTCGTGGGAAGCTCTCTCCTTGGGCGCCCTCGTCGCCCGGGCCTCGGGGGCCCCCCATGGGCATCCCGCCCCGCTTTTTCTCGGGCCGGGGGGGGCCGCTCGACGCGAAGTTCTGATTCTTGGAGGTGCTCCGCTCGTGTGGGAAGCTCTCTCCTTGGGCGCCCGCGTCGCCGCGGCCACATTCGTCGCGAGGCTCCGGTCAGAGATCGGAGCCCGCCCAAGAACAGGCGCGCGGGTGCGGATGTTCTAGGGGAGCAGGCGGTGGCGACGCCGACGAGGCGGAGAAGGGAAGGATGTGGAAGAGGAATGCGGATGGAGGAGCGAGGACGAGGGGGGAACGAGGAGCGGAGATGATGATGAGGATGAGAAGGATAAGAAGGACGAGAAGGATGAGAAGGATGATAATGATGAGAAGGCTTAGAAGGAAGAGAAGCATGAGAAGGATGAGGACGAGGATGAGGACGAGGACGAGGATAAGGACGAGGATGAGGACTACTACCTCTTCCCTGTTCCCTTCCTCATCCTCGAGCGGGGTGTCTGACGATGTCTCGGCCACGTTCTTCGTGGCGCCTGTGCTGCAGGCTCTCCGACGGGGAGGCACTGTCTTGCCTGCCTGCAGATGCTGGCCCAGCTTACGCTTCGGGTGCGTGCGCCCAGTGGCCTGCCGAAGAAGAGGAGGAGGAGGAGAAGTGTAAACCCAAGAGTCATGAACGATGTGGGAAAAAAAAGCCTCCCTCCAAGCTTTCTCTCACCACGGGCCCCTACAAGTGTTCATTTCCACGTGGGGAACCGCCTCGTTGGAAGACAACCGTTTGAAGACCCTGAAGCCTGCCAAAACATGATCGTCGGGACTCCGACGCCACAGATCAGCCTGACTGTTGCGCCCCGACGATCCTGAATCGTGACAGGAAGCCATTCTTGGGACTTCAACACCGCGAATCAGTGGAATTCACTGTTGCATCCTCATGATTCTGACTCTTTCCAGAACCCTATTGCCGGTACGCTGTCCACGGGAATCCGCCAAATCCTTGTATCTTTTCACACGGGATGTGCGCGGCGCCAAGGCGAGAAGAGGTGTTTGAAAACGGGCCGCCCTCGATCCGTGAAGGTCTTGCAGATGTTGAAACGAGTGTGCGCGGCGCTCGGGCGAGAGCCCTATTCTGAAACACCCACCCTCAACCCGTGAAACCCTTGCAAATATCTAACACGAGTTCGGCAACACCCCAACATACTTATACTATATGTGCGTCGCCCCCCCAGGGGCGACGCGCGCACCGAGAAATCTTATAGTACATGCGTCGTGGCGGGCGCTTCCTGGCCACACCGCTCGAGAAACGATATACTACAAGATGGGTATACTACATGTTCGGGTCGGACGCGCGCCTCCAAGGAGGACATATAGTACTAGTATGTCTTTGTGCTTCCCACGAGTGCGCGCTGCGCCAAGGAGAGAGCCTCATCTTGAAAACCACCTGCCCTCGATCCGCGAAGGTCTCGCAAGCCTTTAGCACGAATGTGCGCGGCGCTAGAGCGTGAACCGCATTCTGCATACGACCCGCCTTTCAATCCGCGGAGCTCTTGAAACAAAACGAATGTGCGCGGCGCCGAGGCGAGTGCCGCATTTCGAAAACCATCCGCTTTCAATATGTGAAGATGTGGCTGATTTTTAAGCATCAGGGTGATACATGGTGAGGAAGTCGCAGTCGACTGGCCTGGGGGGTGACACGGAGAAGTTGTTCATGAGGAAAAGAATGGAGGAGGAGTCGGAGGAGGAGGAGGACGGAGGAAGGAGGAGGAGGAGGAGGAGGAGAGGAAAGGAGGAGGGTAGGGGGAGGGGGAGGGGGAGGGGGCAGGGGGAGGAGGAGGAGGAGGAGGAGGAGGAGGAGGAGGGGGAGGAGGAGGAGGAGGAGAGGATCGACGACGACGACCACCACCACCACGATGACCACGACCACGACGACGACGACCACCACGACGATGACGACGACCACGACGACGACGACGACGACGACGACGACGACGACGACGACGACGACTACGCCGACGACGACGACGACCACGACGATGACGACGACCACGACCATGACGACGACGACGACGACGACGACGACGACGACGACGACGACGCCCAGGCAGCGAATGCAGCAATGTTTTGGCAAAGACCCGCGGGGCCCGACCGAATCGAACCTCTTGCTGCCGCGGAAAGGCCTCATGACAGGAACGCCGTGTCGACCGCACGTGCTCGCGGACTCGGGAGGGGAGGGGAGGGGGCGAGGATGGGGGAGGGAGGGGCGCGCGCCGAGAGTGAGCGGGCAGGCTGGGAGCAGGCAGCGCACGAACGCCCCTCCATGGCTTGCCATACTGACCCCCAGAGAGATCGGGGAGCGAAGAATGACACAAACATAGAAACTCGGAGGTCCGCGCGGATTCCTCGGATCCGCGCTGGACCCCCTCGGGCGGCGCCTCCGGCGCCGCCCCAGGTGCGCTCCGCGCGCCAGGGAGGGGGGTCCAGCGCGGATCCGAGAAATCCGCGCGGACCTCCGAGTGGTTGTGTTTGTGTCCTTCGTCGCTCCCATGGGGGAGGAGGGCTCCACGAAAAACATGGGGCTCTGGCCGCGCACCTTGCCCCACGCGCTGTGGGAGCAGCGTGTGGCCAGCGCCGTGGGTGAGCAGCGACACTCACGACAGGAGCGCCAGCTTGATTCAGGAGGGAAAAAAACACAGACACAATTAATCGTCGATTTCCCCGAAAATATGGGAAAATATGGGAAGTGGTGGGGAAGACAAAAACCCAGAAAATATGGGAAAATATGGGGAATCTTTTTATTTGTGTGTATTTATTTGTGTGTCCCAGTTTCCCTTCATTGATGGCCAACACGCGACCCGCCTGGATGACTCGCAGAAGTGGGTCGAGCACATCCCGGTTGCTCACGTACCCATCCAGACCATGACGCGCATTTCCACATTGACCACATGAACGGGACCGTCATGGTCCCTCCACGTGCGTTCGACGTGCCTTGGGAGCTCTTCAAGGTGCTGGGCCCGCGCGCACATGTGGAGAACCAAGTCGTGAGGAAGGGGAGATGGAAGACAGGGCAGAGGAGTCGGAGAGAGGGCATCACCCAGGACTTGCCGATCCATGAGCGAAGCTTGATCGATTGCCTCGCAGGGGGGGGGGGCCTTTTTTCGGAGCACGACCGATGGTTCGCACGCACCGCTTAGACGCACACTCGGCATAAAGGCGTTGGGTCACCAGAGAGGGAGCGACTTGACCGTCGCTCGCTGCGAGGGCGTCCCATTGTTAGCATCGGTCGGCCATAACGTGGTAACCAACGTCCGAAGACCAAAATTTACGTCCATGTCACAAGTGCCTAAAGAGCCTCGGGCGGATGTTGAATTTTTTCCTGCACGATTGGCGCACTTCCTCGACAGCCTACTTCCAGACGAGTTCACGTTCAAATTGCTGTTTACACGGTGCACGGACCAGGCCAGCGCAGTCGAACAAGAACAGCTCCGCAGTCGAGGGCGGCGTACCGCACGGCGATCCTGGCGGTGCAGGAAACGTAGGACCAGGCGGAGACGATTCACGGCACCTCCAGGGCCTCTCGAGGGGCGGCCTTTTCGGCCCTCCTCCTCGTCCCCGCCCCCTCCCACTGGGCGCCAGGATGCTCCGTGAAGGCAACGCTTGCACCCCCTCATGGGCCCCCGGACCACCCGCGAAGGGCGGCGCGCTGGTCGTGAGCGAGACGTTCACCAAGTCGAAGGGCCCGAAGCTGTGGGACGCCCTGGCGAAGGCGCCGCGCCGGCGACCGAGGAGGAGGAGGAGGAGGAGGAGGAGGAGGAGGAGGAGGAGGAAGGA
>CAUYUJ010015665.1:212237-258990 GCA_963575745.1 Prorocentrum cordatum
CGTCGTCGCCTCCTCGTCGGGTGTTTCGGTTGCTTCGGTTGCTTCGGTTGGTTCGGTTTCGCCGCCACTCGTTCCTCTTTGTTATCACCCTTATCGTCCTGCGGGTCCTCGTGCCTCTGCCCTGGGTCTCCCCGAACTGTTTTTTCTTCCTCCTCCTCCTCCTCCTTCTCCTCCTCCTCCTCTTCATCATCATCATCATCAACATCATCATCATCATCATCATCATCATCATCATCACCGTCATCATCAGCATCATCATCCCCGCCGCCCTTTTCACTCATTACGTGTTGTCCTTGATCTTTCATCCCTCTGTCACCATCCTCAGCAGCAGTTTCGCTGCCAATGGATGTGCGTCGATCCGACTCCGCTTAGCTTTTCCCGTTGAACAGAGGATGTGAACAGAAGGAGAAGAGGAGGATGAGGAGGAGGAAGAGGAGAGGACGGAGGAGGGAGGAGGGAATAATGAGGATGGCGGAATGTGGACCCGACATCGCCGGGCGCTGAAAGGAACCCTGGACTTCTCGACCCCTTCCCCCGTGGAAGTTCCCATGTTTGCCTTCCGCGGCCCCGGAGTTCGGAAACGGCCTCACCGAGGCCGCTGCCGCCGCGCCGTCGTCGTCGCTGCGTTGCTGCAGCGTTGCTGCCGCGGTGCTGCGGCCTCGCGGCTCCGCGGCCAGCCCCGACGGGGCCGCGACAAGAGCCCCAACAGGATCTCTGCCGCAGGTGTTGCGGGGCGCAGGGCCCGTTCACACTGGCGCGGGCCCCGCAGGGGCCGCCCCCCCCCCCGAACCGGCGCAAGGGGCTGGGGGAACGCGACCCCGACACACCCCCAAAAGGGTTCAGTTTGCGACTAAGTTTTCCTCGGGGCGACCTCGAAGCATGAAGTCCATCCAGGTCGGCCTGGCGCCTTCCCTGACACTTGGCCCCGGGAAAGCGATTTTTTCAGAGTTCGACAAATCGATTCTGGTGCGCTCAGGATTCGGGTGCCGCTCGGGGGGGATCTTGGCCGGGGAGAGTTCGGAGGGGCCCCCCACCAGAAAAAAAATTGTCGAGCTGTTTCTGAGGGTTGCGTTTGGGGCCCCCGAACTGGCATCGGACCCCCCGGGGCCGCCCCCCCCGAACCAGCGCGGGAGGCCGGGAAAACGCGACCGCGACACACACACACACACACACTCACACACACTCACACACACACACACCCAGAAAGGTTCAGTTCACGACTGAGTTTTACTTGGGACGACCTCGAAACATAAAGTCCAGGGCGGCCCGGCGCCCCCCCTGACGCTGGCCCCGGGGAAACGATTTTCTCGAGCCCGAAAAATCGATTCTGGTGTGCTCAGGATTGCGAAGGGGGACCTGGCCCCAACAGTTTGAGTGGGTCCGAAAAAGAATTTGTCGGAACGCGAAAAATCGATTTCTTGTTTGAGCTGGTTCTGACGGCGCCATTTGGGCCACAGGTGCTGCGGGTTGCATGTGGGGCCCCCGAACTGGCATCGGACCCCTCGGGGCCGCCCCCCCAACCCGGCGCGGGGGGCTTGGGAAACGCGACCGCGACATACACCCAAAAAGGTTCATTTCACGACTCTGTTTTCCTCGGGGCGACCTCGAAACATAAAGTCCAGGGCGGCCTGGCGCCCTCCCTGACGCTGGCCCTGGGGAAACGTTTTTCCGGAGTTCGAATAATCGATTCCGGCTCGCTGGGTTTTCGAGGGCCGCTCGAGGGGGTCTTGGCCCGGGTGGGTGCGGAGGGGCCCGGAAAACAATTCTTCGGAGCGCGGAAAATCGATTCCGTGTCCGAGCTGGGTTTGATGACGTCATTTGGGCTGCGGGTTGCGTTCGGGGCCCCCGAATTAGCATCGGACCCCCGAACCGGCGTCAGGGGCTGGGGAAACGTGACCCCGAGAGGAGGGAGGAGGGAGGAGGAGGAGGAGAAGGAGAAGGATAAGGAGAAGGAGGAGGAGGAGGAGGAGGAGAGGGGGGGCCCCTTTTCGATGAAGGGGGGAGGGCGGGTTTGGGCCCAAACCCGCCGTTCGAACAGCAGGGCAAACGGGTTCACCACGAGCCACTGCATATCAAGGGCCCCGTGCTTGCAACGTATTGGGATTCGTTGGCATGTGCAGTGTACGAACGTTGACATGTGGACCCTGTGTACGAACGTTGACATGTGCATATAGGTCCCGCTGAGCTGTTGACAGGTTGGCGCCAATTCCGGATGTTGCTACAATATCATAATGTTATATGAAATGTTCGTCCAAACGCTGGGTCTGTCGTAACGAAAGGTTCGTGCGCTTCTGCGCTATGCATATTTATACCCGCGGTCGCTTCGACATAAAACGCTCGGGCAACAACAAAAACAAGTCAGCGGCGTGCCGTCTAGCAGCTACAGAAAAGAGAATAGGGGGGAAGAGGAGGAGCATCTTGCAAATTGACATCAAGAGTTAATCACACGTTAATGTGAAGTTAGTATCAAGTTAATCTCAAGTTAATCGAGTCGGCATCGATTGCTAATCGTTTGTTCTATTATTTCTAATGAGATTGCGATTGGCATTGCATTCGATTAGGACGAAATACAGCGTGACATATTAGGATTCGCTGTACTGATTGCAATCCTTGGAATATGATTGCTAATTGGCCGAGGCCCGTAAAGACACTGTAAGTAGTAACCACGATTGTAATTCATTGCAATGGATCGCAATCAATTGCCAACGAATTGCAATTGATTGCAAACTGATTGCAAACGTACTGCAATTCTGACAACCCCCAGACCCATCAAGTGCTCCATACTTACCCTTGACCACCTCCAGCCCCGATGATTCGGGAGTGGTTGTGCGCCCGAGTTATCCGTGATCGCTCCGGTCCTGGGCAGTTGCGAGTTGGGCCCCCGAGGCACGGATCAGGAGGCACCCTTAGCCACCCCCAGCCCCGGTGATTCGGGGCTTTGAAGGCCACCCCCGAGGGTAGCCGAGCTGTGTGGTTCTCTGCGGCTGCTGATGGCGCTGCCTTTCGCCCGGCTTGTCGGCTCCAGCGCGCTCGGGGCTCGCGTGCTGGAGCGCAGTGGAGGGCGGCATTGTACAGCCGAGTTTGACTCGTAGGTGGGCCCTTCCTTCTGCGTCAAGGGTACCCCTGTGTCCTGCGTTTCGCGACTCGTGCTCTCTGCATTCCTGGGGGATTGTGGCCCTCGCGAGAGTGTTGTGTCCCCTCGCGCGTCTTTCCCCATCCAACTCGACCGTATGATTTCGCTGCGCTGTGCTCACGTGCGCGCCGATGGGTGCTCGGGCGCTGGCTCGGCACGGGCACGCCGTCCACTTGAGGTCCTGGCGCTTCATTTGTTCGAGCCGGGCGTTCTCGCCCGGTTTCGGGCCCAGGCCCTGGGACCCTCATGGATCGATCCAGCTCGGAAAATGCAGCAAAAGGATGGGGTCTAGGGGCGATGCGTTTATGCCTATATGCGATGTCGGATGTGTCGCGATCTTAGGGTTTCGTCGCGATCTTGCTGCGATGTTCTATGTTGTTCTAGGGTCCGTCGCGAGCCTGCCGCGGTGTGTTTGTATGTTCTGCGCGACTTCGACTCGCAGGGCAGGGGCTGGCCGGGCCCCCGAGCCCCAGCAGTGTGGCCTCCAGGGTCGGGGGACTCTTCATGGGGGGGGATCCCATGGGGGGATCGGATCCCAGGGGGGGGGATCCCATAGGATCCCCTGGGGATCCCATGGGGGGCAGGAGAAGATCCCATGGGGGGGATCCCCTCCTGCCCCCCCATGGGATCCCCCCCCATGGAGAGTCTCCCCACAGGGTAGAGTGCGGGATGCTTATCAAGCAAGACATGCTCTGCGAGTTGGGGGCATGCACGGTCTTGAAAGTCATGAGTTAGGGGAACAAGAAGTGGCATAAACATAAAAATTCGGAGGTCCGCGCGGATTTCTCGGATCGGCTCTGGACCCCCTCCCTGGCGCGCGGAGCGCGGGCGGCGCCAGAGGCGCCGCCGGGGGGCCCCAGCGCAGATCCGAGGAATCCGCGCGGACCTCCGAGTTGCTATGTTTATGTCAGTGTTTGTTCCCCTATGCACGGTCGTGAAAGTCATGAATGTGTGTGTGTGTGTGTGTGTGTGCACGTCGTTCCAGATGACAGCGTTGTCGTCGGCTTGCCAGTGCGGGCGCACGGTGCCTGCAAGCGCCGTGCTTCGGTGTCTCCTCTTCGGTTCTCGGCCGGGCAGATCGACGTCCTGATCGACCAGCTGAGCCGGGCCACCTGAGAGCTGCAGGCTGCTTGGTCTCGCCTTGCCTCTCGCGCCGACGGCGCGCGCCCGCCTGCCAGGACCTCGAGCGCGCGGGCTCCCCAGGGCGCCCGCTCGGGCGACGAGAGCTGTGCACATCCGCCGCCTGCCCGTGCCCAGCTTGGGCCCAGGAGCAGCGGTGCACACGCCCCCCCTTGGCGTGGCCGGAGGAGGAGGAGGAGGAGGGGGAGGAGGAGGAGGAGGAGGAGGAGGAGGAGGAGGAGGAGGAGGAGGAGGAGGAGGAGACGGGGGACGAGGAGACCGGGGACGACGGAGAGAGGGGAGCACAGAAGGGGCCTTCTTGGGGGGAGCGGGACACGCAGAGAGTTCGTCGCCCGGCCCGCGCGGAGCCACACGCGCGCTGGCGCAGGTCGAGCATCTCGGGCCGCGTCCGCGTGGAGAAGCGCTTCTTGCTGTCTGCGCTGCGCTTCGCTCTGCAGTGCCGTCGGAACGAGGGTTGACCTTGGAGGAGCACCCCCGTTGTTCGTCCTCCCCTGCTGCGGCCCTCCCCCTTAGACCATCCTTCGTCGGGAAATGCCCGCGGTGCCCTGGGGCCTTCGGCGAAGGAGCTCGTGTTTGTGACCCAGGCCCAGGACGTCATGATCTGTTTGTGCATAACGTGGGCCCCGAGAGGTCTGTAACCTTTTCTGGGGATCGGTTTTTCGGGGCAGGCCCCTGCGAAGCCACAAATAGCAAAAAATGCCCTGCTTCGACTGCAGGGAGATCGCTGGGGCCGCGGCAAGCTCGACTTCGCCTCGCCAGCGCACCGAGCCAGGGAAAGACGGGGTCCAAGACGTCCAGGAGCTTCGAACCTCGACCGTCGCACAGCCAAGCTACTGCCATAATGCTCGTAATCGGCTGATATTAACCAGCGCTGACCCCAAACAGCATGTTTCTATTAGAATATGCGCAGCGCGTGTGGAGCAACATATGTGGTGCAATCTACGTGGTGCAACTAATCTCGACCGTCTTGAAACTGTCCTCTCCACTGCTCGTGCAAACATCCCACCCTCCCACCCGTAACTTGGTCGCGAGACCTCTTCAGACAAGACCGTGACGGTAGGTACCACATGGCACTTGGCCACGACACCGACGCCGACGACGACAGCGACATCGACGACGACGGCGCCGCCGACACCGACTGCGACGACACCGACGACGTCTCCAATGTTTTCGACGACGACAACGACGACGACGACACCGACGACGACGACTACAACGACGCCGACGACGACGACGACGAGACGACGACGACGTCGCCAACGGAGACGACGACGAGGGAGGAGGAAAGACGACGACGGCGACAACGACGACAACGACGATGGAGGAGGGAAGACGGCGACGCCAACGACGAAGAAGGAGGAAGGACGGCGACGCCGACGACGACAACGACGAGGGAGGAGGGAAGACGACGACGACGACAACGACGACGAAGACGACGACGACGGCGACGAAATAGGAGGGACGACGACGAGACGCCGACGACGGACGACGACGACGAGGGAGGAGGATAACGACGAGGGAGGAGTGAAGACCACGACGACGACGACGACGACGACGGCGACGAAATAGGAGGGACAACGACGAGACGCCGACGAAGACAACGAGGGAGGAAGGACGACCACGGCGTCAACGACGACGGAAGCGACGACGACGCCAAGACGACGACGACGACGAGGAAACACAGAAGACGACGACGGCGAGGACGACGACGACGGCGACGAGGGAGGAGGGAGGACGACGACGACGACGACGACGACGCAAGAGCGCGCGCGCACACTTTTGTTTTTGAAGGTTTTTTGGACGCACGATTTCGGAACCCTTCCGAAACCGAAGGTTCTTGAAGGATTTCGGCATACGCCCGCGACGACGCGCGCGTGTGCACTTCGTTTCATTTTTTGCAAGGGATTCGCGAAAAAGTGCTATGTTAGAAGAAAAACAATCACCGCATAGTGCTTTTCACAAGGGAACCTCAGGGGGGGGGAAACCGGCCTGTCTGGGATGGTATGATTTCATATTTAGGATGGACGGTTGTGCAAAATATATATGAAATTATATTATCCCAGGGGGAAGCGTTAAGTCCGGGGGGGTAGAGTCTATTCTCTTGTTAGAAAGGAGCATAAATGGTATGCACTCGATATCGTGCAGGATAGGTTGTGCATCCATGTTGTACACTAGTCGTGGAGCCAGCCACGTGCTACAATATACGTTGTACAGTAGATGTTGTGCAACATATGTTGTGGAATCGATGTTGTGCAACATATGTGGTACAATATATGTGGTGCGCAGTCTATGTGGTGCAGCCGTCGTGGTGCTGCAATATGTGCGGTGCCATTTTGGTTGTGCAGTACGCGTGGGGCAACGTATTTGGTGCAATCGACGTGGTCCAACAGTTGTCTACATACAAATACATGTGTACATACATACATACATGGTGCAATCTATATATATATATATATGGTGTAATCGACGGGATGCTACCTGTAGCAAACTACGTGCAATCTATGTTGTGCCAGCTGGCATGCCGAACTTGCAGTTGTCACCTCCACTGCTCGCACAATCATCCTCCCCACTCACCCGCAATTTGGTTTGCAAAACCCATGCGGCGGCGATTGGGATGACTGCTTGACGCTGGTTGGCGCATCGCTGCGGTTGCGCTAGCGCGCGCAGGCTTGCGCGCAGAGCGGCCAGCTAGTTTCTGGCGCGACCCAAGCGCCCGCGGGGGCGTTGATCGTTGGGGACTCCCCACTGCGTCTCGCAGGCCGCGCTGACGCGCAAGCGCTTCAATGCGAGTCGGTGGTTCGGGCAGCTGCGGTATCATGGCGACGTCGACAAAGGCAGGCACAATGATGATGATGGCGCTGACGACGGTGATGATGATGATGATGATGATGATGATGATGATGATGATGATGATGATGATGATGATGCTGCTGCTGCTGCTGCTGCTGCTGCTGCTGATGATGATGATGATGATGATGATGATGATGATGTAGATGATGATGGTGATGTTGATGATGACGATGATGGCTATGATGACGAGGGTGATGCCGATGAGGGTAACGATGGCGATGACGACGGCAAAACCAATGACGGCGCCAGTGTTGATCACGCCGATGACGATGATGGTGTCCACGCGTCGGTGATGAAGGTTCGGGGCAGATTTCTACATGCGCGCGCGGCCGACGGGCGCGATATCATTTGGCAGGGGTACCCCCCAGCACGCGCGCAACGGCGTTCGAATGATTCCAGTACGTGGAAGACCAACAGTTGTGTGAAGAGTTTGCAGGAGCGCGCGTGTATGTTTTTTTGAAAAGTCACGCCGCTCGGATCCCCAGCCTCGCAACTAGTTCTCGTTTTGCTCCTTCCCTCCTCTTGCTCCGGCTGCCATCTGGCGAGGGGGGGGGGTCGAAAACGCGGTGCGACGACACTGCGGGGGGGGGTGCAGCTCCCTCGCAAGCGCAGGTGAAGCGTAGAGTGGTAGCGTAGGGTGCAAGGTTTGTGCGGAAGAGGGATTGCAGCCCCCTGCACCCGGGGCGCGATGCCCCGGGCGACTCTCTGCTTACAGCTGGTGGGAGTCGGGCGGGGCGCCAGCGCCCAGCACGCGGGAACCCCCAACAAAGGAGCGAAACCCTTCGCCAGGGTGACCTCTTGGTGCGGGCCCACTGGGGCCCCCCGACCGCCGACTGCGCTGCGACAGGAGCGCCCCGCGCGCTCGAGGTCGGCACCCCGCGGACCCCGAGAAGCCGCGCACCAGAGGTCGCTCGTATCCAGGGCCACTTGTTGCGCGTAGACGGAAAAATCCCCACCCCCCTTGGGCCCAGGCGCCGCCGCCAGGGCCGCCACAGGGGTGGTCGGCGCGCCCAACCTCCCCGGGGCGCTCGGGGAAGCGGGGCGGGGCGGCATCGAGGCCGCAGCTGGCGTCAATCACATCGGGAGAAGAGAACTATGCACATGCACCGATCCTGGCAAGGCCCATCCTTGACCCAGGATCGGTGCATATGCCTTCCTGGCCAAGGTAGGAGGGCGTATGCACCGATCCTGGGCTCAGGATGGGCCTGGCCAGAATCGGTGTATGTGCATAGTTCTTTTTCCTCTATCACAGCGAGCGAGGTACAGCGCGAACAACTGCCCGATGACGGGGGGAGGGAGCTACCCTTCAGTCGAACCTGTCCCTCTACAGGGGGACTAGTTTTGCTTAAGTTAGGAAATAGTATGGGGACAATGTGTTGAATATTGTTTGACTATTTTGGAAATGTTGGGGGTATTTTTCATTTTTCGTCGAAAATCACCTTGTAGGGGGACACGCCCGACTTACAGCTACCCCCCCCCGCCCGCGACCGTGGAGGAGGAGGATTCCGGGTCGGAGGAGGAGGACAACTTTTTGAAGGCTGAGGGGCCGGAGGTCCCCGACGAGGGCCTGGATGGCCAGAACGGGCAGCCCCTGGAGGGGCCCGAAGAGGAGACTGCGGCCATCCCGCCCGCGCGGCACAGGGAGGAGCCCGCGCTCTCGCGCCCGAGCGAGCGTCGACTGCAGAGCACGCCGCCCCGGGCGCATCCCCAGCCAGAGGTGGGATCGGCTGGGCCCCAGGTTTCGGAGGGACCGGGGAGGGGCGGGGCCGTCGGCGGGGGGCCCTTGTCGCCCGAGCGCCAAGAGGCGACCTCGTGGGCCCGGGAGAGATTCGGAAGCCCTCCTGGACCACCTCTGCGCAGGACTCGCCCAGCTTTCAGTCGGGCCTGCCCCTCTGCAGGGGGAACATTCAAAAATAGTCAAAACATAGTCTGGGAACGATTTTCTGATTCTTTGACTATTCTGGAGTATTTCTGGGGATTTTTGGATTTTTTTCGTCCAAAATTCCCCTGTAGGGGGACATGCCCGATCTAAAACCAGCTGCTGGGGCCTCTCGTCTGGGTCAGCCTGAGCGCGGCGAGAGGCAGTCGGGGCGGACGGGCTCCCGCCCGGGCGCTAGTTGCCGAGGGGATCGATCGGGGGCGAGTGGAGGTCCTCGTGCGGAGGGGCCCCCGGGGCCGAATGTCCACGACCCGCTATTACACCGCACGGCGATCCGGGGGCGGGGCCATCTCCTGAAGCCAGACCATCTGGTCGCCGTGATCGACGGCACGTGGGCGCGGCTGGCGATGGGGGACCGCGCCCAGACCCCCCTGCGGCCGGCCCTCTACAGGGGGAGTATTCAAAAATTGTCAAAAACATAGTCTGGGGACGATTTTCTGATTCTTTGACTACTCTGGAGCATTTCTGGGGAATTTTTGAGTTTTCGTCCAAAATTCCCCTGTAGGGGGACATGCCTGATCTAAAACCAGCTACCGGGGCCTCTCGTCTGTGTCTCAGCCTGAACGCGGCGAGGCATTCGGGGCGGACGGGCTCCGCCCGGGCGCCAGTTGCCGAGGGGACCGCTCGGGGGCGAGGTCCTCATTGGCTCGGGAGCCCTTGAGACGGGGGTCAATGCAGACGGGGGTCAGCCAGGGCGCCAGATCCTGCAGGATCCTGCGAAGACCCCCTCTGGCTGACCCGGGTTAGCGAGCCGCTCGTGGCCGCGAGGCGGCCGCGCATATTGGCTGACCCGGGTTTGCGAAGACCTGCGTTGCAGTTTTTGTTCTTGCCTTGCAGTTGTTTGATTCCTGCTGACCCGGGTCTGGATTGACCCGGGTCAGAAGATCCCCGACTGGCTCAGCGATCCGGGGGCGGGGCCATCTCCAGAAGCCAAGCTATCTGGTTGCCGTGATCGACGGCACGCGGGCGCGGCTGGCGATGAGGGACCGCGCCCACCCCCCAGCCCGTCGAGACGGGCGGGTCTACCAGCAAGTCGGGCATGTCCCTCTGTAGGAGAACAACTCGGAAATAGTCAAAAGATGTGTGGGGACGGTTTTTTGATTATATTTGATCAGTTTTGGGCATGTGTAGTATATGTTTTAAGTTTCGTCCCAAACCGCCTGTAGGAGGACATGCCCGACCTGACCCCAGCCCGTCGAGACGGACAGGTCTGCCACTATTCGACGGCGGTCGACCGTACCTGCCCTGAGCTGCGCCGTCGGCTGGAGGCAGCCCCGGAGCAATTGGCCCTCTCGTGCCGCAGGCTCCTCGACTGCTCGGCTCCCCCGGGGGAGCGCAGCGTGGCGTTCCCTCTGCGCCAGTGCGGACGCCGGCGCCCGCCCTGCCCGCCCCGTGCGCTCCTCGATCGAGGCGCCCCTCCCCGCCGGGTCTCCCCCCCCTGAGGGGCCGGCAGGCCGAGGAGCAGAGGCTCTGCTCCTCGGCCTGCCGGCCCTCCCCCCCTGGCCCGCGGCCTGGGCGGGGCGCGGCAGGCGGGGCACGAGCGGCGGCAAAGAGGGCCGCGCGCGGGGAGAGGCGCGGCGCCGCTCCGCGCGCTCCCCGACCGGGCGCTCTCTCGGCGGGCGCTGCGGCAGGGGGCGGCGCGGGCGAGGCGCCCCGCCGCGGCCCCCGTGGGGCGCCACGGCGTGCCCCCCCCTGCGGCCGGCGGAGAGCCTCGGGCGCCCGCGGCGCGCCCCGGCCGCACGGCTCTCAGGAGGGGGAACAAAAACACACAGACGCAATGAATCCTCGACTCCAAGAAAAATATGGGAAAAGATGGGAAGTGGGGGGGGAGACAATGACCCAGAAAATGTGGGAAAATATGGGTCATCCTGTTATTTGTGTGTATTTATTTGTGTGTCTCAGGGCCCCTTCAGACTCGGAGGGCCAGGGGCCGAACTCGGGGGGAGGCGTCGCGGATTGTATCGCTCGGTTGAACACCTCCTTGGGAAAATGGGCGCCACTGGCCTGCAGGCGCCCTGCTGCGCCCCAGCCGGGGCTACGCTGCACGCCTCTCCCCCTGCGAAGACGCGACATGCTCCGACGCGGAAGGTTGGAGAGTCCAGGAGGGGGTTACCACGGCACCTTAACACGCCGGTCGTTGAAAGTAGGTATTTCTGGACTCACAGACCCCAATCCAGTTCAAGCGCTTTCCTACTTCAGGAGCCGATCTGCTTCTGCTGTGGTTTTTGTTATTCTCTGGGATGGCCTGAGCCCAATCTACCTTCTCCGCCTTCCTACTGCATGCCTTTGCCTGCTTCTTCCGACCGACGTGTACGCACCCCGTCTGGTCACCAGGGGCTGTCCCCGCTGCCAGGCAGGCCAGAGGTGGGTGGGAGGCAAGTGGACGTGCGCCGTCCACGCCCGGGTCGCACCCTCACACCCGGAGGCGGCCGGTGGCCCCGCGGCCTCGTGGCACGACCCCGCACACCTCCGCGCGCAGCGTGGGACGACCCCAGTTCGGCGGATTGGCTGGGGCGCGACTCCGCCCCCTCAGCCAGTCCTCCCAGACACTCGGATTTGAAACCCGTAGGAAGCCAAAAAGTTTGTTCAAAGAATTCTGGCACGCGCGCGCGACGACCCGCGCGCGAGCGCGCACTTCGTTCCACGCGTTGCAAGATATTTGGAAATACGTTTTCTTGATAAAAGAGTGCGACTGCACATGTCGTTTCATATGCTTAGGGGGAGGCGATAAAGGGATTGTTCAAGGTGGCGTGTGTTCATATTTAAGGTGGACGATGGGGCAGGACCACACGTAAATCGCAATACAAAAAGGCTGACCGTTGAGTTCTGGGGGCGTGTGGGTTCCAATGTTTGTTAAGAAAAGACGATCTTGGAGGTGCAATCGAAATGGTGTCATCTACGTAATGCAATATATGTTGTGCAATCTACGTTGTACAATGTATGTTGAGCAGTCTATGAGGTGAAGTGTATTGTGAGCGACACTTCTAGTCCAGTATATGTTGTGCAACCGATGTTGTGCAATCGTTGCGGCGCAACCCATGTTGTGCAACAATTTGTGTGGTGCAACAGGTGTAGTGCAACGCACGCTGCGAAGTTCATGTGAAGAAACACATGTGGAGCAACAGATGTGGTGCAATTCATTGTCGTTCGCAGGGAGCTGTGAACTCCACTGTTCGCGCAACCATCTCACATGCCAACCCGCAACTTGGTTCGCATAAGCCCATGCGGCGGCGATTGCGGTGAGTGTTTGGTGTTGGTTGGTGCATCTTTGCGGCCGCGCTTGCTCGCGCATGCTCGTGCGCGTAGCGGCCAGCTAGTTTGGCGCGACCGACGAGGCCGCGGTGGCGCTGACCACTGGGCACCTCCCAGCGGGCATTTTTGTGCGAGTCGGCGAGCTGGGCGGGCGCGGTATCATGGCAATGTCGACAACGGTAGACACGAGGATGATAGTAGCGATGCTGGTGACGATGGTGACATCGACGACGGCAGGGCCAGTGACGGCGCCGATGCTGATCACGCCGACGACGATGACATTCCCGCGTTGGTGATGAAGGTTGGGGAATGATTTCGACACTCGCGCGCGGCCGACGCGCGAGAGTGGCACGCATGGCTTTGCGTAACGGATCGTGCCCCCCCCCAGCACGCGCGCAAGGGCGCCCGATTGATTTTGACATGCGGCGCGAGAGGCCCGCGTGGGAAAATATTTTTTACATGTTGAAATGAACCGATAATTCCCGTAGGAATCCACAAACGCGCGAGCACTGTTTTTTTTTTTTTGAGCAGCCCGAAAAAGCGATGCAAGACCATGTGTGTTTGCATGCTCTCGGAACACTCGATCCACGGTTTTTGAACGAGTTCGGCGTCCGCGCGCGACGACGCGCGCGTGTGCTTTTCGTCGTCTTTGTTGCAAGCGATTCGCGCGACAGCCAGCGCGGAAGGGGCGCTCGAGGGATTTCGACACGCACGCGCGAGAGGCCCGCTTGACAGCTTGTTATAAAAGCGTTGAAAAACCGATGGTGTTTGCCGTGCGCGTGTGCATTTCGCCCCATTGTGTATACGGGGTTCTCGAAAACTGATGATTTGTGATATACGAGTGCGCGCAGAAAGTAGTTTTTTAACAAAGGAGGAGGGGGGGGGCAATACCGGCACGCCTGGGATGGCACGAATTCAGATTTAGGATTGACGATGGGGCGGAATCATTTGTGAATTGCAATACGAACAGGGAGCTGTCAATTCAGTGGGAGAGGGGGACAATCTCATCGTTCGCTTAAATAGGAGAACCGACATGGTGCAAAATATGATATACAATCGACGTTGTGCAACACATGGTGTATGCTTCATGATATGCAATCTATGCTTTGCAACCAACGTGCTGCAGTATATGTTGTTCAATCGATGTGGCACAATCTACGTTGTGCAATTCACTTGGACTGTCTTGAAGCTGTCTTCTCCACTGCTCGTGCAAACATCCCACCCTCCCACCCGCAGCTTGGTCGCAAAACCTCTTAAGACCGTGACGGTAGGTACCAAATTGCACTTAGCAACGACACCGACGCCGACGACGACAGCGACAACGACGACGACGACGCCGCCGACACCGACCACGACGACACCGACGACGTCTCCAACGACTTCGACGACGGCACCGACGACGACGACGACGCCGACGACGACGACGATGACAACGCCACCGACGACGACGACGACGACGATGCCGACGACGACGACGACGCCGACGACGAAGATGACGCCGACGACGACGAGGGAGGAGGGAGGACGACGACGGCGACAACGACGACAACGACGAGGGAGGAGGGAGGATGACGACGACGCGAACGACGAAGAAGGAGGGAGGACGGCGACGCCGACGACGACAACGACGAGGGAGTAGGGAAGACGACGACGACGACGGCGACGAAATAGGAGGGACGACGACGAGACGCCGACGATGGGCGACGACGTCGAGGGAAGAGGAAGGACGACCACGGCGACAACGACGACGGAAACGACGACGACGCCAAGACGACGACGACGACTAGGAAAGACAGAGAACGACGACGGCGACGACGACGACGAGGGAGGAGGGAGGACGGCGACGACGACGACGACGATGACGACGCAAGAGCGCGCGCGCACGTTTTTGTTTGAAATCCGTGCTGCAAGCCCTTGTGTTTTTGTATGTCTTTTGGACACGATTTTGAATTCCCTCCGAAACCAAAGGTTTTTGGAGGATGTCGGCATGCGCGAGCGACGACCTGCGCGTCTGCACTTCGTTTCATTGTTTGCAGGGGATTACCATGGCGGCACGCACGCAAGGGCGTTCGAAAGATTGCGACATGCGCGCGCGAAGCCCGTTTGGTAACATGTTTGGAAAGTCTTGAAAATCCCATTGTTTTTCTTAATATTTCGCCAGAGCGCGCGCGTAAGCTTATCTAGAAAATCAGTGTTGCGAAACCCTGTGTTTATGTGTTTTGGAAACTCGATTTTGAAATCCGTCCGAAACCAAAGGTTTTTTGATGGATTTCGGCATGCGCGCGCGACGACGCGCGCGTGCGCACTTCGTCCCATGTTTTGCAAGGGATTCTTGAATACTTATCATTTGTGATATCAACGAGAGTGCGCGCATAGTATTTGTTGCAGAGGATGGCGGGGGGGAGTGATACCGGTTTGGCTGGGATAGTATGGATTCAAATTTAAGATGGACGGTGGGGCAGAATCACATGTAAATCGCAATACGAAAAGGCGTCCCGTTCATTCCGGGGGAGTGGGATCGACCGGATGGCGATGGGGGGATCAGGACATTGGGGGATGAGTATCCGGTACCGTTTTGTTGGGGTACAATTTGTACTTTCTCTGCGGGTTGAAATTGCAAATTGTACCTTCTCCCCCCCGTTAACATCCTCGCACATGTCGCGGACGTTGTCAAAAGTACAATTTGTACCTTGTCTGCGTGGCGTCGGTACAAATTGTACCTTCTCCGTGAGGCGTAGGTACAATTTGTACCTCGGTTGCGCCTCTCTCCCCCCCTGGATTTATCCCCCCATTTGCATCCCGTCAACGGGAGTCTATCTTTATTGAAGAAGGAGAATCTACGTGGTGCAATCCTACAGCGGCGACGGGCTGGCGACGATGACTACATAGCCGCCAGACCGCCACACCGGCCCAGGCGACGTGGCAATGACGGCGACTACATAGCTGCCAGAGCAACACAGGGGCCCATACGATAGGCGGCGACGCCAGACCGACACACCAGCTCAATTCATCTGACCAGAAGTAGGGACTCCTGAGCGCAAGCACTGTTTGAGGAACATAGATAGTGAAGGTCGTTTGGAGCCCCAAGCGCGCCTGGAGCGCTGGAGTAACAACAGTGGTATCCTCGTACTACCTGCTCTTCTGCTGCGTATCCTGGTCCACCTCCCTCACTGCCGCGGGCCTCCCTCCTTCCCACTGCGATCCCCCAGCTCCCTACTGCGCCTACCCTTCCTCCTCGCCACTCCGCACTCCCATCTGCAATCGACGACCGGAATCCTCTCTGCAGTCGTCGCTACCATCCTCCCTCCGGATCATCTTTCCGTAGCCGTTTTGGCTCAAGTGTCCTATCGTTGGGGATCAGGGCTAATGTTAGGTAAGTTGGCGAGCGGGGGTGCCGCGGAGGTCCATCATCGCGCCAGCAAGGGCAAGGCGGCGAAGGCGCGGCAGGGGGAGACCCCACCTGGGAAGGAGGAGCGGAAGGTGCACTTGGGCCAATACAGCATCAATTTAGACCGGGTCCCCGCCCTCCTCTTGCTGATTGCGCTCGCCGTGCTGGTCACCTGGGTCATGATGGACGTGCTGGACCTCTCGCGGCCCATGGCCTTGCCGGCTGGATTGTTCGTCGCCGTGCAGGTGCAGAAGCTGGGCAACCGTTTCGGGAGTGGCAACACATGACCAGACGTCTGCATGTGTCCAGGCCTCCCAGATGGGGTCCGAGTAGACGGGCTCGGAGAACCGCGCCGCATCGCCGATGCATCGGCGATGCGGTTCGATGCGGGGAGCCCGTGCTTCCCCACGCCGACGTCGCCGACGCATCGCCGATGCATCGCCGATACATCGGCGATGCATTGGCGATGCGGCGCTGTCCTCCGACCCCATCTATTCTTCGGATGCAACTCCTGGGAGGTCAAATTCTGTTTCCGCCCTGGTCCGAAATCCGGCTTAATCCAGCTTAATCCCGCTTGATCCGTCTGAATCCCGCTTAATCCCGCTTAATCTGGCTTAATCCGAGGCCCACTCTTGCGTAACGCCCCCCCCCCCAATGGAGTGTAATCCTCCTTGCTCCTTCCGACGAAAGCCTCCCAGTAGTTGCCTTCGAACTATTCGGACCCCACCTGGGAGGCCTCTGATCTGAGTCCAGTGGCCTTCGGCCCAGCCTTCCCCCGCGAGCCCAGGTCGAGGAGAGGCCCGAGGCCTCTCTCGCTGGGGGCCTCGGCCGCGCTGTCCCCCGAGGAGCCTCTCTCCCTGGGGCCTCCTGGGTGCCTCTGTCGTCAGGAGGGGAAAAAAAAACACAGACACAGTGAATCGTCGATCCCCCAGAAAAAATGAAGGAAAATGTGGGAAGTGGGGGGAAGACAAGAACCTGGGAAAAAAAATGAAAATATGGCGAATCTTTTTATTCATGTGCATGTAGTTGTGTGTCCCAGGGCCCCTTCATTGTCGGCGCCTCTTGAGAGACTCGGCAACCGTGTCGGAAGTGGCAGCGCGTGATCAGACGTCTGCATCTTGAAGAGGGAGGAGGAGGGAGGAGGAGGGAGGAGGAGGGAGGGAGGAGGGAGGAGGAGGGAGGAGGAGGGAGGAGGAGGAGGAGGAGTTGAGTCCGGTGGCCTTCGGCCCATGCCGCCCGCGAGCCCGGGGTCGAGGACCCGAGCCCCCGCGACGAGACCTCGGCTGCGCTGTCCCCGGAGAGCCTCTCTCCCTGGGGCCTCTCGGCTGCCTCTCTCGGTGCCTCTCGGGTCCCGGGTCCATACTCATCCTCCTCTTCCTCCTCCTCCTCCCTCTCCTCCTCCTCCTCCTCCTCCTCCTCCTCCTCCTCCTCCTCCTCTTGCGTAGCCATTTTGGCTCAAGTCCGCAGCGTTTCGCTCAGGACAGGAGTCTGCTGGCGTGGGGGAGGCGCGCCCCCGCCCGTGATCCTGCACCAGCTTTTCGCTGGTTCAGAAAACTTTGTGAGCTCCTGGGGGAGCACTCTACTTACTACGACGTCCCTTCCGAGTCCCCGCAGGATCTGCCTCCTGCTTCTCGCCCCATGGCTCCTTCCGCGGCCGCTGCTGTCAGGCCTCCGTGGAGGAAGTCTGCTCCCCCGCCCTGGGTGGGGCAATGGAGGGAGTGGCGAGACATGGGCCCAGGTGACGACGAAGGTTGGAAGGAGGTCGGTAAAGCACCTGCTTGTGCAAAGTGCGGGTGCAAGAAAAATGTTCGAGGAAGTGTGTACTGCAGAGCCTGTGGCCACAAGTTGTCCGACGTTGCTCCTGCCACAACATCTGAGCCTGGAGGAGTCTGGGCTGATTTCGCACGGCAAGGAGACGGAGGCAAAGGGGACACAAAGGGCAAGGGGCGCAAGGGCAAGGGTGGCAAGGGCCCAGACGCTGCTGACGGCGGACAGGCCCTGCCCCTTGCCCCAGGTGCCCAGTTCATGGTGGCCCAGCCTGAGGGCGCCGAGGTGGACATCGGCGACCTGGAGAGGATGGTGGCGATGCTGGAGCGCGTGGGCGACGTGGCCAGCGCGGCGAAGCACAAGTGTACCCTCACTGAGAGGCGCCGCAAGGCGGCCGAGAAGGCGTACGTGGCCCCGCTGTCCCAGAGGGTCACCATGGCCCACAAGCAGGCGGCGGAGGTCAGTCAGAAGCTGGAGAAGGCGGTGGCTCACTTCGAGCGGCTGCAGGAGGGGTTCGAGCAGCAGCGCAAATGGGTGCAGCAGCTCACGGACGAACTCGAGGAGCGCGAGAAGGAGCACTGCCGCCTTGTGGTGGAGCTCAAGGAGACGTACGTGCCGCCGCAGCAAGCCCCTGCTCAGGCGCTCAGTGTGGCTGGCATCTTGGACGGCACGATTGAGACGATTCCGCTGTCCTTTGCAGGCCAGGGTTTCGACGATGCGGAATATGATATGGAGGAAGCGGACAAGCGTGAGTTGGAGGACCGCACCGCTCGCCTGCAGACCGAGTTGGCGGCGGCGGTCAAGGCTATGTTCGGCCAGGCGGCGGAGAAGGCCAAGGCCTTCAAGGTGGAGCAGGAGCAGATGGCGGCCCGTCTGGCGGGCAAGCGCAGGCGGCAGGACCCCGAGGCCGCGGCTCTTGGCCCTGAGGCGGCGCCTGCGGCAGCTGCTGGGCCGCCCTCCGAAGGCGCTGGGGCAGCTGCCTCCGCGGAGGCCCCCCCAGCCTGCGCCCGCTGGGACGCCAGCTGCAGGAGCGGGTGCTGGAGACGGGCTCAAGCAGCGCGCAGCCAGAATCTGTCGCCCGCCGCCCCCTCAGGCCACGAAGCCGGCTTGATGGGGCCAGCTCCCTGAATAAAGGCGTCGCTGCTGATCAGCTGGGCCCAGCGGCGCGAGGCGGCCCGCCTGGGTCAGGCCCAGGCACGATGGGGCTGCCGCTTCCCGAGCCCATTGACCCAGATGGGCCAGAGGCGGCTTTCTACGACGGAGTCACGATGTCGGCGGCCAGGTGGATTCCTCGCCTGCACTCGTCAGAGTCGGGAGCCGACTGCTGGATGCAGTGGTGTAAGCCCTACGTCAGGGAGCTGCTCATGCAGGTCCAGCATGACCACTGGGTGCAGGAGGCTCGCCAGGGCAGGTCTTTGGATCAGATGGCGGAGGACATCTGCGCAGAGGCCTGGGAAGATGGAGCTGAGAATCATGTCAACATTCTCGGCTTCTTTGATTGGTGTGAATCTAATGACAGAGATATGCTGCGCTGGGCTCTCCGTCGGCACTGGGAGGAGCTGCGCAGAATCAAGAACGAGATGGGGGATCTGTTGAGCCTGCCACGTGATGGCGGGGGGGCGCCAGTCGCCTCGGGCTCGGGGGAAGGGGATTCAGCCCCCGTCCGTCGCACCCCCGAGCCCACGCGTTCTATGGCATCGGCATCTCCCACTGGAACATGGGCCACGAGAGGTTCGTCTTCGGCTGGGGCACAGGCCCCCTCAGGTGCCAGCAGTGACGCCGCCGCCGCGGAGGCTCCAGCCCCTTGGGGACCAGCCGCCGCCGCGCCGCTGGTGCCAGAGGGGGCCCAGCCACATGAGGGACATAGATCGGCACGGGCCCCTCCTTCGGTCAGCCTGAGCGCCGCCGCCGCAGAGGCTCCAGCATCCTGGGGACCTGCCGCCGCCGCGCCGCTGTGCCCAGGAGGGGACCAGCCACACGTTCGACCCAGAGGCGCCCCTAGTGGGCATATTCGTCGCCATGCAGCTGGCCCCGATGGCACGCATTGTTCTCCTCGGCCGTCGGCCACTAAGGAGGGCAGTACCGACCATCGGGGAAAAGCCTCGAAACTGGAGAACGCGACTGCTCAGCAAGAGGAAAACTCGGTTCTCAAAGTAGTCACCTACAATAGTAATGCCTGGGCAACGGCTCGCTAGCTCCTGGAGTGGGCCAAAGAGGGACCTCGGGCTACCACGTTCGACATCGGGCTCTTCCAGGAGACGAGGCTGACCCAGGCCCAGCAGGAGGGGCCACGATCATGGGCGTACAAGGCTGGTTTCACGTCGACCTTTTCGTGTGCTGCCTCAACAGGAGCGGCTGGCAACGCGACGTCAGGGGGAGTTGCTGTGTTGACTTCGGCCAGGTTTGGAGCGACTGATGCGGTGCGCGCGTGCACGTCGGAAAGGATGTGTGCAAGAGGGCTGGTTCTGTCTGAGCGGGCGCAGCTGATGGTGATCCCGGTCTACGGCCACACGCAGATCGGCCCCACGGGAGAGAATATCACGTTTCTGGCGCAGCTTAGTGAACTTGCCTCGTCGTTACCCCTACCTGTGCTCATAGCTGGAGACTGGAACGTTGATGCGGAAGCGTTGCGAGAGTCCAGGTGGTGCGAACACCTGGGGGTGACAATAGTTCGGCCGCCTGGGCCAGCTTGCCACGACAAATGTTACGACTTCTTTGTGGTCAGCAGGTGCTTGGACTACCACATTGATGAAGTACATGAGTGGCCAGACACGCCCACGGGGCCGCACTCGTCGGTGCACCTCCGCCTGAAAGGTCTTGCTGGGGCAGCGAAGGTGTGGAAGCGGATCGTCCCGAAGGCTTTCCCCTTGGCACGGACGGACGAGGAGATGCTGAGGTTCGTCACGCCTGAGGGAGGCCAGGCCCATGGAGGCCGCTGCCCAGTGGTTCGATGCGGCGGAGGCAGAGCTGGTCAAGCTTCATGAGCTGGGACAAGCCAGGGGGTACGCAGGCAGGTCGTCTGGCTGCCAGATTCAGAAGGTCCCTCTGCAGGCGGCCTGGGGTCAGGATCTCAACCAGCGCTGCTCGGTCCTCACGCAGAACTGGCTTGCGGTCAGGAGGCTGGCGATGCTCTACATGCGTCGGGTCAAGGACCGTGACCTGTCGCTGGCCAAGGCTTGCGCCTTTGGCCACTTGCTGCAAAGTGCTCAGGTAGAGGAGCTCAGAGGTTTCACGTTTGCATCTCTTTTTAGAAGCCTGCTTGTCTGTGATCAAAAAACGGTGGTTGTGAATTGGCTGCAGGCCGAAGTTTCGAAGCGTGTGTCTCAGGAGGCGGCTGTGGGGCGCCAGAAATGGAAGTCGCGGGCGCAGTCGTCCGTCGTCGGAGGGGGGCGGGTCGCTCACAGGTACTCGAAGGGGCCCCTCGGCGCCTCCCCAGCCCGTCTTGGCTGAAGTTGATGAAGGGGTGACTGTTCCCCTAGTAGGCGATGCCGCACTGCAGCAGACTTTACAAGAGTGGTTGCCGATTTGGTGCAAAGATAATCGAGCTGGCGAGCCCCCACCTTGGGACTGGAGGTGTGAAGATAGCTTGCCGCCGATCACCTCGGAGCAGGTCCTTGCGGCTGCCAAGTCGTTTCCCCCAGGCACGGGCCTGGGGTGGGATTCCTTTCGCCCCCAGCTCCTTCTTCAGGTCTCCCCCGCGCTCGTCCAGGCCTTCGCCGATATCCTCACGGCCTGGGAACGGGGCCCCTCTGTGGGCCCGTTGCGGCTCGTCGCGGTTGTGTTTCTTGCGAAACCGTCAGGGGGGGTAAGGCCTATCGGCCTCCTTCCCCTCTGGGCCCGAGTGTGGAGCAGGATTCGGCATGCCAGATGCGCGGCGCGGGAAAGGGAGCTGGACGCGCCCTTTTTCTGGGGTTTGAGCACGTCCACTGCATGCGACAAGAGCGCATGGGTTCACAATGCTATGGCTGCATTTGCTCGGGAAACTCGGGGTTTAGTTTCGGGTACTTTGTTTCTGGACCTTCGCAAATTCTACGAGCATATCAGCCATGCTGAATTACTTGCGGCAGCTGAGCAGGTGGCCTTTCCGAAGGCCCTCTTGGGGGCCTATTGCACGGTTTACCGTTCCCCGAGGCGGGTGTCTTGGCAAGGGGCGATTTCCAGAATCGCCTCGCCGAATGGCACTGTGATTGCTGGCTGTTCGGGGGCCACCTCGCTTGCTCGCCTGTTGCTCGTGCCGGTGCTGCGCAGAGTGGTATCGTCGTGCCCTACTGTTTTCCTGAAAAGTGTCATAGATGATATTTCTTTCCAGTCCATCGGAGGCCAGGCCACGGTGTGCACTGAGCTTTCGTCGGCGTTCAATCTTGTCACCCAGGACCTCCAGGCTAGGGGCCTCCCAATTGCCTGGAACAAGCTTGGGCTCTTGGCGTCGTCAGCCTCCCTGGCCAACCAGCTGGCCTCGTGCTGCCAGCTCCCTGAAGAGGCCAGGTCGTCTGTCCACCGCGACCTTGGAGGGGGCGCGACGGATGGTGCAAGGCGGCGAGTGTCGACCCACCAGGCCCGTTTCCTGGAGGCCCAGGCCAAGGTGGCCAAGGTCCTCAGCCTCCGCGAGGCTGGAGCCCCGACGGGTGGAATCTTTCGGGCGGGGGTCACCGCCAAGGCTCTCTGGGGGGCCAACATCCAGGGGCTGCCTGATGGAAAACTGAAGAGTTTAAGCGTTGCGGCTGTCAAAGCCGAGGGGAGGCTGCCCAAGGGATGCTCGCTCGGATTGGCTTCGATGTGCACGCGTGGGGGTTGGCCGCGGGATCCCTTGGTGCAGGTCTCAGCAGACGCGATCAAGACGTATGTTCAGATTCTAAAGGATGGCAGGCTGTCTGAGCGCGCGCTTTCAGTTGTGTTTGCGAAGGCCCAGGAGGTCGCCCACAGGCCGAAACCTTGGACACTGGTCAAGGACCCTGTGTCCGCCCTGGTCTTAACCTGCCTGAGGATCGGGTTTGTCTTCCAGGGACCTTTTTCGGTGCAGGAGGCCCAGGGGCAGGTTTGGGACCTGACTCAGGTCTCGGCCGCTTTCATGGCCAGGCGTGCGCGTTTTTCGGCGCGAAGATCTTCGGACCTAGCGGCCTTGGGCAAAATCGGACCAGGCAAGGCCTGGCGCGCAGAACTTTTTTGGCGACCGCTGAACGAGCTGCTGCATAGAAGGATCGACGGGGAGGGCGAGGCTGTTGGGACGGGTGGTCCGTGGGGGGTCAGAGAGCAGCGTACGCTCCGAGGACTCCTCATGGGTTCTCATTGGTGCCAGTACAGGCTCAGCGAGCATGATCCTGAGCTGGCGCCAGAATGCCTGGTGTGTGGTGAGCGAGGCAAGTTGTTCCATCGCCACTTTCAGTGCCAGGCGAGGTCGGCCTGGCGCCGCGACAATCTTCCCGTGTGTGTGCAGCGCGCAGCCAGCAGAGTTTCGACTTGCAGTATCGAGCTGCAAGAGCGTTTTTCCAGAGGAATCCTTCCTGACCCGTGCCAGCTTCTGGCCAGGAAACCCTGGGATCCTTCCACGGAGTTTCGCGTTGACGGAGGCCTTGCTGGGCCGCTTATGCTTTCCGAGGGGCATGTTCTCTGTGATGGTTCAGGCCTAGATGGACTGTTCCCGTCCATGCGCGTTGCAGGATGGGGGGTCACCGTCTTCGATGAGTCACGCAGGTGCATAGCGGAGTGGTATGGTTCTGTGCCCCCAGCCACCTTGCCTGATCAGGTGGCGCGTGACGGCGAGGACTATAGTGTTTTTTTTATCGTCTCGAAGCTGTGCGCAGGCGATTTCACTCTGTACTCTCAAGGGAACGCTAGACTGCTGTAAAAATAAAGCGCGCTCGGTCTCCTCGGCCAAGCCCAGGGCCCACCTCTGGATTCAGTCTTGGGCTTCGGGAGGCCTTGAGGGGGCCAGGTTTAAGAAGGTCCCTGCTCACGCCTCGGCCAAGGATGTCAGAGACGGCCTCTTGTCAGATTTCGAGCGCGCTGGTAACCGTGGTGCTGATAGGCTGGCCAAGCTGGGGGCCTCGCTTGTCCAGCACGATGAATGTGGCACCCTCCTGGCCAAGGGTTGCCTGCGCCTGGCCCGTGAGGTGTTGCAGTTTATAACGCATGCGGAAGTTTACTACAGTGAGCTGGGGGTCCACGACAATGTAGGTGCCCAGGGCCTGTCTTTGGTTTCCCTGGACCCCCCCTCGGACCACGACGCTCGGCTCGAGTGGGCTCGGGCCGAGGATGAGGCAGCTGCGCCCCCCACTCGTGTGGAGGCCCCGACGGTCCCTGACCCTGCGGCTGCCGCCTCGCTGGAGAGATTCCTGGATAGGGCGTCCGAAGGCACGCAGCCGTGGAAGGCGGGGGGCCACTGCCTGTTGGAGTTTCCTGTGGAGTCTTCGGAGGAGGGAGAGGATCACCCGCCCCTCCTCGTTTGCTCCACCTGTGGCAGCTACGCAACGACAGTCACAGGTTCCAGGGGCTTGCGTTCTGGATGCCAGGGCTCGGCTCATTCTTTGATCGGCCCTGGTAAGAAGAACACGTCGAGTTTTTAAAAGCTCAAGCACCCGAATCGGGCGCGACGGCTGGGATCCCCGAGATCTCCTGGGGCTCTGGCTCGTGAGCTTTTCGGTTCTCGACTCCAGGTCGGAGGTTTGAGGTCCCAGCCGACGATTTGGACTTCGAGAGCCCAGCAGTTTTCGGGAACCGCCACTCTCTGCATGGCTGACTGTCTCCAGGCTTTCGGGCTGAACGAGGTGGGGGCCCGTGAGCTCGGGCGAGAGTTCCGTGTCCGACAGGCTGCTGCTGTCGAGCTCGACGAAGAATTTTCCTAAGGGGGCCCTGTCGCTGGCCCACGGTGCGCAGCCTATGCCGAGCCGCACCGTGGTGACAAAAAGGTCCTCTCCGATGGGCCCCCTTAGGGTTTTTGGACCCGTCGGATTCTCTCTCTCTCTCTCTCTCTCTCTCTCTTCCCCCCTTAGTGGCGTGCAATCCTCCTCTTCCTCCTCCATCTCCTCCTCCTCCTCCTCCTCCTCCTCCTCTCCTCCTCCTCCTCCTCCTCCTCCTCCTCCTCCTCCTCCTCCTCCTCTCCTCCTCCTCCTCCTCCTCCTCCTCCTCCTCCTCCTCCTCCTCCTCCCTCCTCCTCCTCCTCCTCCTCCTCCTCCTCCTCCTCCTCCTCCCTCCTCCTCCTCCTCCTCCTCCTCCTCCTCCTCCTCCTCCTCCCCCTCCCCCTCTGGAGGGTCTTGCGTCGTCGGTGCCTCTCGGGTCCTGGGTCCACACTGGACCCTCTTGGGTCTTGCCCTTAGTGGGCCCTGGAAACGACAGGGCCGTTTTTGTTACCGGCTCCGTTTTGTCGTTTTTTGTTGCGGGTTCCGACGCCGTGTGTTACCGGTTCCGTCGCCGTTCTTGTACGGGTTCCCGCTCCGGTTCCAAGCTTGGAGCCGTTTTTGTTGCCGGTTTCGGTCGCCGTTTGTTTGCCGTTTCCATTTTCAAGGGACATGTTTTCGGAAACAGTGAAAAAACGGCCCTGCCGTTTCCAGGACCCTCTTGGGTCTTGCCTCGTCGGTGCCTCGGGAGGGTCTTGCGTCGTCGGTGCCTCTTGCTCTTGGGGCCTCCTGGGTCTTGCATCGTCGGTGCCCCTCGAGTGCCTCATCGGCGCCTCGTGAGAGACTCGGGAGGGTCTTGCGTCCCATGGATCGCCCAACAATCGTCAAAATTATCACCATGGTGCCCTCAGTATCCGAATGGTTTCCTCTGCTATCCGCATGGCTTCCTCTGTGCCCGCACGGTTCCTCTGCTATTCAGCGCCGTTCCCCCGACCCCCCAGGTTGGGCCTCCTGCGGGCTTCTCGGGAGCCTCCCGGAGGCCTCTTGGGGCCTGTTGGGGGCCCTTCTGGAGCCTCTTGGGGGTCGATCGGAGCCATCTTAGGGGGACAGGCTCGCAATGTCAATTCGTATTCCCCCTGCTGGGCCTCTCGTTGGGCCCTCTATGCGCTCTGTTGGACCGTCTTGGGGGCTTCTTAGGGCCGTCGTGTTGGCCTATCGGGCCCTCCTAGGGGCCTTGTGGGCCGTCTCGGGAAGATTCGCGGGGCCCACTGGGCCATCTCGGAGTTTGTCAAGATGGAAGAGGCGCGCACGGCGAACATGCACGATTTCCGAAAGGAATGGAACGATGTTTGCCGCTTGGGACTCCTTTGGTGGTCCGCTAGAAGCACTATTGGGCTGTCTTTGGCACCTTGAACGTTCGCGTGGTTACCCTGGGCCATCTCCTCGCTCTCTGGAATTGTCTCCGTGCTCCGTTTGGCCCCGCTTGGGCCGCCTTGGGGCTCTTTGAAAATTTCAGAGAGCCCCCTGGGTGCGTTGGCAAGTTCGTGCCCGCATACACACACACACACCTCCCCTGAGGGCCTCGCCCCCCTCTAGTTTGGCCCCAGGGGAGGAGGGAGGGGGGAGAGGGACGGCCAAATCATCGCACATGCGTTCTCGCCCCCAGCAAGCAAGCGAGGGTCGGCGGTAGCGCAGTGCACGAGGTGCAGTCTACGTGGCGAAGTCAATGTGGTGCAGAGCACTGCAGTGCGTGTACAAAGCGATGCAGAGCGATGCAGCATTGCGAAGCCATGAAATTGCAGTGCGATTGCAATGCAAAGCAATGCAAAGAAATGCAAATCGATGCAACACAATTCAAAGCGATGCAAAGCAAATCAAGGCAGTGCAGTCCAATGCGATTGCAATGCATTGCATTGCGATGCAATGCAATGCAATGCAGTGCAGCGCGACCCCAATGCAACGCAATGCTATGGCAATGCGATTGCAATACAATCGAGCGGCGACGGGCGGTGGCGAGCCGGCTGGGTTGGCACCAGGGCCCAGTTGTTAGCGGCGACGGTGGCGGCGGTGATGAGCCGACCGGGGCGGCAGTGGAGTAGAGTAGAGAAGACAGACATAGAGTAGAGCCAAATAGAGCAGAATTGAGCAGAATAGAGTTGAGTAAAGCAGAGGAGAGTAGTAGAGCAGAGCAGAGCAAAGCAGAGTAGAAGCAGAGTTGGAGCAGAGTAGGAGTAGAGTAGGTTTGAGTAGGTTACACCGCGCTCATTTCTATACCCTGGGTGGGTGAATGTGCGGCCACTTTTGCGCTGGCGCGTGCGTACATGTACACGGCAGGTGCCCAGCATGTGCGAGTTTTGTTGGTCAAATGTCTTATTGCGCATGCGCGCCCGGGCATGTGCAGGGTCATGCTCTTTGTGTTTGGTGAATCCGTTGTTTGCAGATACCCGCAAATGCCGACGCACATGCCCTCACGCACTTGCAAACGCGGAACGCATATGAACATCCCAGATCGAGTAGTGGCATATGCACGCACATGCCTGCGCGAGTTCCCTGCGGATGACCGCGTGGTCCCGCAAATGCCCACCCATGCCCTCGAAGTTGTCTGGGATCGTTATAGAAGCCTGCAATGCAGGGTGCCCTTCGCAGAGCTTTCCGGGCCCTGCCAGGGCTTCCCAAATTTTCCGCGGCCATACGGTGTTCTGAGATGCTTGAACTTGAGGTGCTCTGCCCCAACTCGCCTCGGACATCCTCATAATTCTGGGCTCCAAGATGCGATTCTCGCAGTATGTTCGCCCGTTTCGCATGCGACATGCTTGGTATCTCTGGGCTCCGAGATGCCCTGACTTGAGGTGATCTGGCCCTTTTCGCCTGGGACATCCTCAGAATTCTAAGTTTCAAGATGCGGCTCTCGAAGTGGTTACGTAAGCCTGTTTCCCGCGAGACATTCTTTGAATTCTGGGCTCCGAGATGCCTTGACTTGAGGTGATATGTGGGATAAGTGCAGGCCCCTCAGCGTTGTCCTTGCGCGTTCTAGTTGAGTACCATGAGAACCATCAGTAGTTATCCTCTGTCCTCGCCTTCTCCCTCTCCCTCCCTCCTCTCGTCGCGTTGGGCGCATGTAGTGTCACTGGCTGTATGGGCCTCGGGGGAATTTTACATGCTGCACGTTCGATTTGTTTTCAGGGCGCAGTTCACTTCGTGGGTTTGCCTATCGCAGGTTGCGCCCATGCAGTTCTGGGTTTTTCAGTGGCGTTCAAACCGCCCGCATTTCCGCCCCGCTGTAAGTCTCATTCCCTACCCGAGTCAGAAGTTATTGCTGATTTTCGGAGCCACGATTTGGAACCCCTCTCTGTGTGCCTTCACTGTATATTTAGCCTCAGGGCTGTTCACTCAGTGCTTGCCCCCACATGTGCAACAGCGGTAGGCTGAGATAGCTGGAGGTTCCACCATGTTGTCCGCTCCCGTCTTCTCCCTCAACAAAGAATATGAGGTCGTACAGTCCTCGCCGGCTTTGATCTGCGCGGCGAGTGGGGCGAAGCAGACGCCGAGAGTTTCTGGGGGCGTGCTGTCTCTCTTGCATGGGAGATCGGTACCCTCCAAGGCCTTCACTTTGGGCTCCGAGATGCCTTGACTGGAGGTGGTGTGACCCGTTTCGCTTGGGACATCCTCACAAGTCTGGGTTCCAAGATGTGGTTATGTTCCGGCCCGTGTCTCACAAGTCCTGGTTCCAAGATGTTTTGTTTTCGAGGTGTTTCAGCCCATTTCGCGTCAGACACAATTTGAGCGTTGGCCACATCGTTGTGTTAGATTGGTAGTGTCGCCTTCCACATTCCTTCTTTGGGTCTGGTTGGTGTTGCCGTTCGAGTGCCAGCCACATCCCTGATTAGGAATGGTTTTCTTGCCCGAGCGCTGGCCACAGCTTCTTGCTGGGACGCTTATGGTATCCATCTCCGAGGGGTTGTCTGGGGGGTTATCTAGGGATGTGTTGGGTAGGATTCCTCCGCATGAACATAGTACATCCCGATGCCTGTGCCGTGTGCGTCTATGTGCGGTCATATGTTCGGAGCGTTTGCACATGTTCATCGGTATGTCTATCCAACTCTATTGCATGTGCGCGCATGTGCGGCTGTGCTGTTCAAGCCTTCGCGCGCTCGCTTGCGTGTGTGCGGCATGTGCGTGCATGTGCGGCCCCGTCCGGACATCGAAACGAAACCGAGCACTAGAAATGAGTCTGGGGTAAGGCATATCCGTCTTGCACGTTCCGACGACCGAAAAGGTGCGAGTGCTAGAACCATGCCAGCACCTTTGAGTAATTTGAGGATCTGGACCTCTTCGGCCAGCCACGAGCTCGATGGCCCCCAAAACGTCTCGAGCACGGGCTCTTTCCGGACTGAGCTTCTTCCTCCTCTTCCCATTCCTCCTCCTCTTCCCCTTCCTCCTCAGCTTCCCCTTCGTCCTCCTCCTCCTCCTCCTCCTCCTCCTCCTCCTTCTCCTCCTCCTCCTCCTCCTATCCTTATTCCTTATTAGAATATACTCCTACTCCCCCCTCAGGCCGGCAGATAGGGGCCCCATCCGGGTGGTCCCATCCTAACCTGTAAAAAACAATACAAAATCAATATGTTTCTTATTTTTTCCTCTCGACATGGACGTCCTGTCGTCCACGGCGATAATCCATTGCAAAAAATAACACAAAGAGCACACGCGCGCGTTCATGTCAGAATCCTATCGAACACCGTGTGTTTGCAAGCATTTCAACATAAAAACATCGAAAACCCAATGCTTTTTCACAAACATTCTACACATTTCCTGCCCGGGCTCTCCTGCTGAAATCATAGGAAAACCATGGGAATCTTAAGAATTCGGTCAAATCCAGCGATTTCACGTCATCGCGCGGTGCATTCGCGATGCTCTGTCATGCACCCAGGCCGCGAATCCTGTGCAAAAAATACCACGCGGGCGACATGCGCGCGCGTCGCCGCGAGCGCATGCTCAAATCCTTCTAGAGTCGTCGCCGTCATTGGCACCGTCGCATGGACGTCCTGTCGTCCACGTCGCAAAATGCATGGCAGGAATGGGGCCCGGCTTACCGGGCCGTTCTCGACACGGCCACCTCTGGCTTCCTGCGGTGTACCGGGCCATTCTCGACTCGTCTGGCAATGCGTGCGCGGCATTCAACACGCGCTCGCCAGTTCCCGTCGGCAACCGCCATCGCGGCCGCATCAGCTGTACCAAACCGGCTGGCCGGTGTGACTTCGGCCCCCAGTTGTGCCAGCTTTGCTTCTTATGTTGTGGGAGGGCGGGTGGGACTGGGCATGCCATGCTTGACTCGCTCGAGCTGGCTAGCTTGACTCCTACTCCTACTCCTCCTCCTCCCTCCTCCTCCTCCTCCTCCTCCTCCTCCTCCCTCCTCCTCCTCCTCCTCCTCCTCTCCTCCTCCCTCCTCCTCCTCCTCCCTCTCATCCTCCTCCTCCTCCTCCTCCTCCTCCTCCTCCTCCTCCTCCTCCATCTCCTCCTCCTCCTCCTCCTCCTCCTCCTCCTCCTCCTCCTCCTCCTCCTCCTCCTCCTCCTCCTCGACACTTCGACGTTTCGACATTGGGCAGAAAGGCCGGGGGGAGGACGAGGATAAAGCCGTTCCAAAGCGTTCTGGAACGCCCTCAGAGCGTTCCCGATCGCTCTGCGAAGGCCGCGGCGCCCGAGACATCCCCCAGATTCGCTGGATCTCAGAGATTCTCGATCATCCGTACCCGATGCTATGTTCGTTTTGGTTGCGTCGTACTTTTGGAACGTATTGCATGTTGGATGTTTGGATATCTAATGCCCCAGGGCTTCGGGAGAGAAGGCCAGCCAAGGCTTAGCAGCGCGCATCCGCGCGTGGGAATCCCAGCAATGCTGCGCCCAGGGCCTTCTAAAAGTTCACGACGACGACGACGAACGGCGACGGCGACGGTCCAAGTCTTCAGCACTGCAGAAAACTAAGGACCTGAGGGCACTTCACCTGGTGCCACACGGCCTGGTGGCGGATGTTTGCGCGGCTCTTCCCGGTGTTCATGGGGCATCGAAGCTGCATCACGAGCCTGATTCGCGCCAGGCTGAGGCCCGGCAAGGCGCCCATTTCTGAGGCGCCTGCGCGGCCGCCTGCCGCGGAGCGCTGCGACCTCCGACGGCTGGAAACGCACGGCGTGGCTCGGGGCTCAGACCTCCGGCGTCGTGCGCTTGCTCTTCGTCCCCCTCCCCGCCCCCCTTGCAGCATTCGTTGTGTCTTTCGGAATGGTCACTGACGTTTCGGATACGGATTGGGGAAGCTGGACCCAGGAGCCAACCACGCCTGGGTGTGCGAAGTCGGCGGCGGCGGCGCCGCCGCCGCCGGCTTCCAGCTAAAGCGTTGCACTCTTGGTTTGTTCTGGTGTTTCCTGGTGCGGTTTTGGAAAGAGTTGCTGTAGTCTTGCGTTGGTCCAATTGTGCCCCCAGTTGGGGAACCCGCATAGCGATTATCAGCCACAAGCGACACACCCCTCACAAGGAACATCGAGGATCGCGTCCCACAAGCAGCTCCATTCACGGCCTCAAGCGGGAACTCGCATACTGTCGTTTGGCCCGATTCGGACGAGGATCCGGACCGGGGGCTCCAACTACATCGCCCAATTCGGCATTAACACTCATCACGAGGATTGTGCTTCACAACGAGGTCCAACCAAGGCCTCGGTGGGACATTCACATAGAGTCACTTCGCCAACTGCGTCACACTCCTCGCGAGGATCCTTCCCCATCGAGAGCTTGAACATGGCAGAGTTCGCCACCGGATGGACATCCACGGAAACCGATGTTGACGTCAGGTGTGCGGTGCTCTTGAGGTGCGCCACTCGTCGTGCCGGGCGCGTCAGGTGCCCCTGGCGCGCACGGTGCGCACAGAGTGCGCCAGTTGCGCCAGGCGCGCCAGTGCCATCCGTGTCACAAAGTGCGTGCAGAGTGCGGGCGGTGTGTCAACTTGGTGCACGGCGTGTGCCCCCTCCGTGAATTTGCATTGGTGCTTTGACGGTGCTAGTGCGGCAGCGCGCAGGGGACTAAGATGCTCACGCACCCGCCGCCCCTGTCAAAAACAGGTCAGCCAGCGCAGACTCCAAACTCTACTCGACCCTGCTCTTATTATATGATGTGTTACCCGGCACTATTCTACGATCGACTTTATTGAATCGCTTCGCTCATTCCGCCGGCCCATAGTGTAGCGTCGCTGGCACTTGCTTGCGTGCTCGGGGGGGCATTTGGGTGGCCTCCTGGGGCCGCTTGGGGGCCTCTTGGGGGCCTCCTGAGGGCCTGTTGGGGGCCTCTTGGGGCCTCTTAGGGGCCTCTTGGGGCCTCCTGGGGACTTCTGAGGGCCGAGGGCTCGAAATATTGTTTCGTGTTCCCCCCCTGGGGTCCCTCTTGGGGCGTTCTTGGGGCCCTCTTGGGCCGTCTTGGAGGCCTCTTGGGCCGTCTTGGAGCCCTCTTGGGCCGTCTTGGGGCCCTCTTGGGGGCCTCTTGGGCCCTCTTGGGGCGGTCTTGGGGGCCTCTTGGGCCGTCTTGGGGTGTCGTGAAGCCGAAAAGGTGGAAACGCCAAAATCTCTCCAAAACCTAAGGAAAAGCAGTGAATTTTGCCTCTTGGGGCCCTCTCGGGAGTGCTCTTGGAGGCCTCTTGGGGCGTCTGGGGGCCATCGTGGGCGTCTTGGAGCGATCTTGTGGCATCTCGGACCCCTCATGTAGCATCTTGGGGGCCTCTTGGAAGCCTCTTGGCCCTTCTTGGGGCTCTCGGGGACGTCTCGGAGCCGCGTTGGTGCGCTGCTGGAGCGCCCTGGTGACTCCTCCCGGGACTCTCTCGGGACCTTGCCGGGGTACTTTCCGCCCGGGGGCCCCCAGGGGCCGCCCCGCGCGCGCGAAGTAGAAAGATTGTAAAGCAGTCACCGGAGATCTTAGCACGCCTCTGGCCCGTTGGGCCGGCGAATTCAACCCAAACCTGCAATACGCTATCACTATGTTTCATTCGTGCGTTTTCCCACTTTGTCTGCTATCTAGCAAGCCGGAATCGACCCAATCCCAGTGGTCCTATCTTATCTGAAACATGATCTTGGCGAAGCGCCCAACCATATGTAGTTGTGGGTATCGAGGTTCTGGGTATCGCCGTCGGTGGATCTGTTTATGGTGCCACGAAGCGTGTAAAGGGTGTGCCGAAATGGAGCAGGAACGCATGCGGGCGCAGCCACTGGGGCCTTCGGTGGCGCTCCATATTGGGCCACGAAACGTGTGAGGGGTGCCGAACATGCGAACCATGCCAATGGGGCGTTCGATGACGAAACGTTGTACTGAGTGGGGAAAGGCGCATGCGAACACCGCCACTAGGGCCTTCGGTGGAGCGTCCTTTGCGGCCATGAAGCGTTGTACTGGGCGGGGGAGACCCATGCGAACACCGCCACTGAGGCCTTCTGTGGAGCTCGATTTGCGGCCACGCAGTGCTGTATTGGGTGGGGGAGACGCATGCGATCACTGTCATTGGGGCCTTCGGCCTCGCTCCCTATGCGGCCACGAAACGCTGCACTGGTTGGGAGAAACGCATGCGCACACCGCCACAGGGGCCTCCGGTCGAGCTCCTTATGAGGCCACAAAACATTGTACTGAGTGGGGCAACGCATGCGGGCACCGCCACTGGTGCCGTCGGTGGAGCTCCCTATGGGGCCACGAAACGTTGTACTGGTTGGGGGAAACGCATGCGGACGCCGCCACAGGGACCTTCGTTGGAGCTCGCTGTGAGGCCACGAAACGTTGCACTGGGTGAGGGAAACGCATGCGTACACCTCCACTGTAACCTTCGGTGGAGCTCCCTATGGGGCATCGAAGCGTTGAGACGGGCGGAAGGAAAGCATGCGGACATTGACTGCCACAAGGGCCTTCGGTGGAGCCCCCATATGGGGTCATGAAATGTTGTGGGGCAGTCGGCGGAGTTCCCGATGGAGCCACGAAACGTTGTATTGGGTGGGGGATACGCATGGGGGCACCGCCACTTGGGCCTTCGGTGGAGCTCCTTATGAGGCCACGGAACGTCGTAACGGGTGGGAGAACACATGCGGACACAGTCGTTGGGGCTTTCGGTGGAGTTCCCTATCGGACCAAGAAACGCTGAATTGGGTGCTGGGGAACGCACGCGGACACCGCCAGTTGGGCTTTCTGTGGAGTTCCCTATGGGGCCACGAAGCGCTGCAGTGGGTGGGGGAAACGCATGCGGACACCGCCACTGAGACCTTCAGTGGAGCTCCCTATGCGGCCACGAAGCGCTGTACAGGGAGGGGAAGACCCATGCCAGCACCGCCACTGGGGCCTTCGGTGGAGCTCCCTATGGGGCCACGAAACGCGTGACGGGTGTGCCAGAGTGGAGGGGGGGCGGCATGCGAACCATTCCAAAGGGGTTTCCGGTGGAACCCCCCACGGGGCCACGAAACGTTTGAGGGGTGTGCCAAAGTGGATGGGGGCGGCATGCAAACCATTCCACTGGAGCTTTCGGTGGAGCTTCCGACGGGGCCACGAAACGTGTGAAGGGTGTGCCAAAGTGGAGGGGGGCGGTATGCGAACCATGCCACTGGGGCTTTCGGTGGAGCTTCTGATGGGGCCACGAAACGTGAGAGGGGAGTGCCAAAGTGGAGGAGGGGCGGCATGCGACCATGCCATTGGGGCCTTCGGTGGAGCTTCCCATGCGGGGCCACGAAACGTGCGAGGGGTGTGCCAAAGCGAAGGGAGTGACGGGAGGAGGGGGAGGAGGAGGAGGAGAGGAGAGGACAGGAGGACGCGGAGCATCGTCTTGTCGAAACGAGGACCCAACACCATAGGACGGTTGGAAATCCCGACGAGGGATCCAATCATATGCAAGTGTGAGTATCGTCTTCGGTGGAGCTCCGTAATGGAGCCACGAGCGTGTGTAAGTGGTGTGCGACATGGGTGCGGGAGACGCATGTGAGCAATGTGAGCATTGCCATTTGGGTCTTCGGTGGAGCTCCCTGTGGGGCCACGAAGCGTGTGATGGGTGTGCCGAAATGGATGCGGGGACGCATGTGACCAGTGTCACTGAACCTTCGGTGGAGCTCCCTATGGGGCCACGAAACGTGTGAGGGGTGTGCCGAAGCGGGCGCGGGGACGCATGTGAGCATTGCCAGTGGCGCCTTCGGTGGAGCCCCCATATGGGGCCACGAAACGTGGAAGCAGTGTGCTAGGATCGGCGCGGGGAACGCACGTGAGCATTGACATTGGGGCCGTCGGTGGAGTTCCCTATTGGGGCCACGAGACGTGTAAGGGGTGTGGCACGCACGTGGGCAATGTGAGCATTGTCACTTGGGCCTTCGGTGGAGCTCCCTGTGGACCACCCGGTGGGGCCACGACACGTGTGATGCATGTGCTGAGACGGGCGCGGGGGTCGCATGCGAGCACTGCCGCTGGGGCCGTCGGCGGAGCTCCCTACTGGGCCACGATGCGTGCAAGGGATGAGCCGAACAAAAGGCGCGGGGACGCATGTGAGCCCTGCCGCTGACGCTTTCGGCGGAGCTCCCTGTGGGCCGCGAAGCGAGTGGGGGGGGGGGGAGGGCAGAGTGCGCGCGGGGGACACATGTGAGCATTGCCATTGGGGTCTCCGCTGGAGGTGTGTGTGTGTGTGTGTGTGTGTGTGTGTGTGTGGGGGGGGGGGGGAGGGGGGGCGAACTGGGTGCAGGGGGCGCGTGTGGGCACTGCCTCTGGGACCTTCGGTGGAGCTCCCGATGGGGCCACGAAACTTCTGGAGATGGGCGATGAGGACGCGTGTGAGCACTGCTACTGGGGCCTTCGATGGAGATCCCTATGGGGCCACGAAAGGTGTAAAGGATATGCCGAAATGAATGCGGTGGACGAATGTGAGCACTGCAGCTGGCGCCTTCGGTGGAACTCCTTATGGGACCACGAAGCGCGTGAGGGGTGTGGCGAAGTGGGCGCGGGGGACGCATGTGAGCACTGTCACAGGGACCTTCGGTTGAGCTCCCTGTGGGGCCACGAAACCCATGAGGGGTGTGCCCACGTGGGTGCAGGGGGCGCGTGTGAGTATTGCCACTTCGGGCCTTGGGTGGAGCTCATTACCGGGGCCACGAGTCGCGTGAGGGGGGTGCCGCGAGGGCAGAAACAAGGGAGAAGGCAGGGAGAGGGTAGCGGTAGCCGTGAACGCGGGGCGATGCCTCCTCCAAACGAGGGCTCGACACCACACGACTGTTAGGAACAGGTTGTCTGCATGTCGTGCCAACATGAACAGTATGCCGTGCACATGACCGTTCTGCGCGGCGGGAAGGTGGCGGGGCGCACGTACCGCGCGAAAGGCTGCGATGTCGCTCCTCGCCTCGGCGCCGCGCTCATTGTTCTACGGAAGGCTGGTTCGTCTCGGGCGTGGCGCGCACGTTTCGTACGCGTGAGCAGACGGTGATGATGTCGCTCTCGCTTCGGCGCCGCGCAGATGTCGCCTGTTCCCACTTGACCTGTTGCTTCGCGCGCGCTGTGGGTCGGAGGGCGCCTTCCAGCGCGGGCGCGGCGCACCGCTCGCTCGCCAGAACACGCGGGAGCGGCAGCGGGGGCCGGGAGAGAGGCCTTTGGCCGGCGGCCGGGCCTGCCCCGCACCGTGCCGTGCTTGCCACCCGGGGCGGAGCGGCGGCCGGCCCACCACGCTCGCCTGCCCACTATAGGAGGAAGGCGCCGAGGCCCTCGCACCGCCCGCTGGGCCCGGAGGCTCCGCGGGCAGCGCTGCCCCTGCGGGCTCGGGAGATCCCACCCGCCTGACCACGCAGGCAGCCGGCCACCGGTCAGGAGGGAAAGAGACTCACAGACACAATCACTCGTCGAGTCCCAGGAAAATATGCAAAAATATGGGAAGTGGGGGGGGAGACAAAAAAACCCAGAAAATATGGGAAAATACGGGGAATCCTTTTATTTGTGTTTACTTATTTGTGTGTCCCAAGGCCCCTTGAACTGGTTCGGCTGGCTGGGCCCGCGCACAGCAGCGTGCGATACCATGAGCGGCCCCCACGACGCGCCTGGACGGACGCAGAACCGGCCACCTGTAAGGCCACGGAAGCGCCAAGCTAGCCAGTGACCTCGAGCCAGAGTCCCACCAGCCCTCAGGGCGTCGGTGGTTTAGGGCGCTTCCTCTTCCACCCCTCCCTCTTCCCCCTCGGGAAGGGTTTTACCCCTCCCCTGGACCTGGACGGGGGGGGCCGCGGGTAGTTAGAGCGTCGAAGATGGCCCAAGATGGCTCCATGAGGGCCTCAGGGCAGCCCAAGATAGCGTCGAAGATGGCTCAAGATAACGCGAGATGCCTCGATATAGTTCCGAAGATGCTCCAAGACGCTCCAAGACGGGTCTAAGTGGCCAAAAGAGCTCCCCAATGACGCCCCGACAAGGCCAAAATGCTTCAAAACCATGATGAAAATCCATGTTTTTGGCGTCATCGCTTTTTTGCGCTTCCGATGCCCATCCGAGGCCTCAACGTCGCCCCAAGATGGCCCAACAGGGGCCCAATAAGGAACCAAGAGAGCCCCAAGACGGCCCCCGGAGCGCCCAAGGGCGCTCCAAGAACGCTCCAAGATCGGTCCAGGAGGCGATTCTGGGTGCTCCTGAAGGGGGGGGGGGGGGGGGGCGTAATTGAGGAACCCCCCTTCGTTCACCGATCTCCTCCAAGAGGACCCCAGGAGGCTCCCAAGAAGACCCTAAGCGGACCCAAGAGGCCCCCCCCCGAGGCACCCAAGACCCCGAAGAGCCCCCCAGGATCGGCAAGAGACCCCCAAGACGTCCCAAGAGGCCACCAAGAATCGCCCGAGAGATACCCCAAGAGGCTCCGAGAGGCATCCGAGAGACCTCTGGCCCTTGTGCTTGCCCTCCTCCTTCTCCTGTTCCTCCTTCCTCCTCCTACTCCTTCTCTTCCTCCTCCTCCTCCTCCTCCTCCTCCTCCTCCTCCTCCTCCTCCTCCTCCTCCTCCTCCTCCTCCTCCTCCTCCTCCTCCTCCTCCTCCTCCTCCTCCTCCTCCTCCTCCTCCTCCTCCTCCTCCTCCTCCTCCTCCTCCTCCTCCTCGTCCGCCTCCTCCTCATCCTTCCCATTCCCTCATCCATCCCTCTATCCACCTCCTCCTTCTCCTCCTCACTCCTTTGCACTGTTCGGCCGTCTTCCTCTTTGCTGCCGCACTTCCCTAATCACCTCAACTCGCCTGGACATCTCGCACCCGATCCCCCCCCTATCGGCGGCGCTATGCGAGCACGCCCACTGGGGTCGTAGGTGAAGTTCCCCGTAGGGCACGAAACGCGGATCTTGGCGTAGTCACGTTTGTTATTTAACAGCTCGCTGCTACCGCCGGCGCGCCCCTCCCCCCTGCCTTTGTCCTTTTCATCGCCCGGAAAAACAAACCCCTCAAACCGTATGCCTTGTGCAAAAACAAGAAAAAAACATCGAGATCGAACGAAAGGAGCTCACCCGTGCACGCCTCGCGGCATGGCTTCAGGGCGCGGCATAACAGGTACAGTTGGGAAGAAGGCGGCCGATCGAGCAGTGCAGTGCAAGACCTCCACAGGGATCTCCCTCTCTGACGTGTCCGACCCCAAGATTGGTCCGTCGCTCCAGCCGAATGGGCCAGTTTCACCCTGGCCTTTCATTATCTTGAGTTGGCGGTCTTTTGCGGAAAAAAAAAACAAATTTTGAACCACGATGGGAAACGTGGTAGAATCATCCGATGCAGTAAACGGAAAGCAGTATATGAACGCAACCATTGGGGCTTTCAGTGAGTTCCTGAACGTGTGAAGGGGTGTGCCGAAATTGGCGCGGGACGCATGTGGACGCAGCCACTGGTTTTGTGTGCGTCTAGCCATAATCGGAACATTGGGCATTTATAGTGACCATTTGCTGCATGCGATACCAGACGCAGCAAAACGATTCCCCCGATCACCCATCACCATGGTAGGGAATGATGCGACTTCTCCTTCACGTAATAGAATTGTTGGGACCATTGGAGGTTCGTTTGCAGTGCGACCCGAAAAAATGAGAAAGCACGGGGTGAGCAGGGTATGGGAAAGGGAACATATGGTTGGGACGAAATCGAGTTTTTTTTTTTTATGATGGGTCAAATGGTCCTAGCAGTATTAAAGATCAGCGTTGTTTGTTATTTGAATGTTGCTTGGGTGGCCCAGATTCCGTTAATACGTGGAAATCTGCATTTCTTGAGAACGAGAGCGGCAGCAGAACGTCATGGAGAAGAGGAGGAGGAAAACGATGAGGCGAATCAGGGTTGGCATTCGTCTAAGATTTGCCAGCCCTGGTGGTGGCTCCAGGAGGGCCTTTTTGGCTAGGCACCGTGCAAGTTCAGTACTGCGCGCGATTGCTTTTTGTAGGGATACGCTGAGTAGCCGCACGCAAGATAATATGCACCCCCCCTTACGGTTTGAGAGTTGAGGTTCCTCGGCCGAGACACGATTGGTCGGATGGGCGCCAAGACCGAATTTCATTATCCTTGGAAAAGGAATTGATCGTTTATGTTGAGCAACATTATCACGAATTTGGGTCCACGTGAGTTTTTTCTGGAATTCTCCACGTGGAATTTCTCCAAATCATGAATGTGTAACATGGCCATGGCAGGCTCGCTACAGCAAACAGGCTATCGCCACACCATATTCTTTCCTCTTTTTCTTCCTCCTCTTCTTTCTCCCCCTCCCTCTCCTGTTCTTTCCCTCTTCGTCCTTTTTCCTCTTGTATATCTCCTCCTTTTTCCTCGTACACCTAGCCCGATGTTTGCCCGGCAACAACCGTTTCCGAAAAAAAGCACAGCAGCTTCAGAAAAAGGCCGGTTTCAGAAAAAGGACGTGCCGTTTCAGAAAAAGGTTGAGCTGTTTCAGAAAAACGACGCGCTGTTTCAGAAAAAGTGCGCGCGGTTTCAGAAAAATGCCCCTTCCCCGATTTGTTGCCTGGGCCCCCGGGCTTCGGCCCGACCTTGGACTGCGGGCCCTGGAGTTTTGCAGCCGGACCCCCGCGTTTTTTTTTTTTTTTTCTTCTGAAACGGTCGTTGCTGCGTGGCCGTGCTTTGCTTCGGGAGGAGCGCGGAGGAGGCTGCAGGAGGCCGGAGGACGACGGGGGAGTGGAGCGGGCGTGAGTGAGATTGGGAAGGTTGGATGCGGGAGAGGCGCGGAAGGAGTTCGCCTCCTCCGGCTCCGACTCCGGCTCCGGATTTTCGTCCGGCTCCGATTCCGATGCGGTCTTCCTCCGCTTCCGACTCCGATTCCGAGTCCCGTTCCGGCCTCCTCCGGCTCCGACTCCGGCTCCGGATTTTTGTCCGGCTCCGATTCCGATGCGGTCTTCCTCCGCTTCCGACTCCGATTCCGAGTCCCGTTCCGGCCTCCTCCGGCTCCGACTCCGGCTCCGGATTTTTGTCCGGCTCCGACTCCGATTCCCGTTCAGTCCTCCCCTTTTTCCGATTCCGATTGCGACTCCCGTTCCGGCCTCCGGCTCGGACTCCGGCTCCGGGTCGTCGTTTGGCCCCGACTGAGATTCCCGTTCGGTCCTCCACCAGTTCCGATTCCGATTCCGATTCCCGTTCTGACCCCCTCCGGCTCCCTTTTGGCTCCGGATTTTCGTCCGGTTCCGACTCCGATTCCGATTCGGTCTTCCCGCTTCTGATTCCGGTTTTGCTTCCCGTTCCGGCCTCCTCCGGCTCCGACTCCGGCTCCGGATTTTCGTCCGGCCCCTGATTCCGATTCCCGTTCCTCCTCCATTTCCGACGCCCATTCTGACTCCCATTGCGGCCTCCTCTGGCTCCGATTCTGGCTCCGAATTTTCGTCCCGTTCCGACTCCGATTCCGATTCGGTCTTCCTCCGCTTCCGACTCCGATTCCGACTCCCGTTCCGGCTTCCTCCGGATCCGACTCCGGCTCCGGATTTTCGTCCGGTTCCGATTCCGATTCCCGTTCGGTCCTCCTCCACTACGACATGTTTTTGTCCGAAACGGCGGTCATTCAATGTTTGCCTTTTTTTGAAATTGTGCGGTAATCTACGGCGCAATTTTTCTCCAAAAATCCAGAAAACCAGATTACTTTCTTCCGGTAATTTTTCTATTGGAGTTTTTTCCTGTTTGCTGGGGCAAGAATTTTCGTGAGCATCGATCTGTATGCGGAAGCCCATGTAAATCCGTTAAGTGGGTCGGGTTTCTTTCGTACTTGGCATTATTTTTTTGCAACATATTACTCGCGCGACATATATTGAATAGTGAATTCCACCAGTTCTTTGGGCGTGAGTGGTTTAGAGAGCCCGCTCTGTCCTCAACTTTCCTTTTTCCCCTTCGGGGAGGGGCTTACCCCTCCCCCTACCCCTCTCCCTGGATTTGGAGAGGGAGTTCCGCGGGTCGTCGGGGGGATCTTTTTCGACGTCTGGGAGGGCCAAAAAACGACGACCTTCAAGAGGATTCTGGCCCCGAGGGGGGGGGGGGAGAAGTTTGGTACCTCAGCTCGTCTTTGAAGCAATAATCATTGATTTTATTACGGTTTTGGCCACATTTTGGCCTTTGGCCTTCTGAGGGGGCCGCGTTCCCCTTTGCTTCATAGCAAATTCATTGATTTTACAAAGGTTTTGGGTCCATTGTGCAGCAACACGGGATTCAGTATCGACCATAAGTTTCGGTAGTGTTTAAAGGTTTCTGTATTGAGAATTGCTTTCGGTATCGACGTTTTTGGTTTCAATATCACGGGCACTGGTTTCAGTATACTTCCGATTCCCACTAAAACTTGTTTCGTGCAATCCGTATCTTTGTTTTCCCGTGAAAGGGGAGGAGGGTAAGAAGAGAAACAGAGGCAAGCGTGGCAGGATAAAGGAGTAGAAAACGGCAGGAGGAGGGGGCGAGAAAAAAAACGCAATTTGGCCGGCTCGCGTGACGTGGCCGGTTTACGTGGCGTAGTTGGCTAGCCTTCCTGGATTATCCCCAATTCTTCCGTTCCGGATCATTCGTGTTCCTCCACTTCTACTTTCTCATTTTCCTCTCGTTTTCTTACCCCCGCTCATTCGTATTCCTCTCATTCCGGCTCCCTCCAATTATCATTGCGGCTCTCTTCCATTGTTTGTATTCCGGGCCCTTCCCATTCCGGTTTCTATATTTTTCCCCAAACAGCTTGCTGAACGGGGTGCTGTTGTGATAGAAGCTAATTCCGGCCGAGGGAAAGCTAAGCAGAGACATCCTCAAACAAATGTGGTGGTCCGGCCCGTTTCGCCTGAGACATCCTCACAACTCTCGTTTCTGAGTTGTCCGGGATTGAGCGTTTCGCCTGAGACATCCTCCTAAATCTGAGCTCTGAGAGGCCGCGCGAGAGGTGGTCCGGGCCGTTTCGCTTGAGACATCCTCGAAACTCTGAGCTCCCAGATGCCGCGCGAGAGGTGGTCCGGGCCGTTTCGCCTGAGACATCCTCGCAACTCTGAGCTCCAAGATGCCGCGCGCGAGGTGGTCCGGCCCGTTTCGCCTGAGACATCCTCGAAACTCTGATCTCCCCGATGCCGCGCGCGAGGTGGTCCGGCCCGTTTCGCCTGAGACATCCTCGAACTTCTGAGCTCTGAGATGCCCTGCGCGAGGTGGTCCGGCCCGTCTCGCCTGAGAAATCCTTGCAACTCTGAGATCTGAGATGCCGTGCGCAAGGTGGTCCGGCCTGTTTCGCACAAGATATTCTCGCAACTCTGAGCTCTCAGATGCTGCGCAAGAGGTGGTCCAGCCTGGGGGCCCAGAAGGCCACATGTTACATATCCTCCATGGGACCCTGCGAGCCTCAGGAGGCCCCAGAGAGGTCCAGGAGGCCGCAGGACGCCCAGGACAGGCCCCAGGGCCCCCCAGGAGATTCCCAGGAGGCCCCAGGAGGCCGCTTATCAGAACGTGTCAAGTTAATACACATCCGGTGTCGATTCGTTGATTTTTCCTGCTCTTGTGCCCCCCCCTCCATTTGGAGAGGCCCAAGCGGCCACAGGTTAGATATCCCCCCTGGGAGCCCCAAGATGCTTCAGGAAACCTCAGGTGGAGTTCAGGAGGCCACAGGAGGCCCAGGAGGAAGCTCCAGGAGGTCCCCAGGAGGCCCAGGAGGCACCAGGAGGCCGCAGGACGCCCAGGACAGGCCCCAGGGGTCTCCAGGAGATTCCCAGGAGGCTCCCAGGAGGCCCCAGGAGGCCGCTTATCAGAACGTGTCAAGTTAATACGCATCCGGTGTCGATTCGTTGATTTTTCCTGCTCTTGTGCGCCCCCCCTCCATTTGGAGAGGCCCAAGCGGCCACAGGTTAGATATCTCCCCTGGGAGCCCCAAGATGCTTCAGGAAACCTCAGGTGGAGTTCAGGAGGCCACAGGAGGCCCAGGAGGAAGCTCCAGGAGGTCCCCAGGAGGCCCCAGGAGGCACCAGGAGGCCGCAGGACGCCCAGGACAGGCCCCAGGGGTCTCCAGGAGATTCCCAGGAGGCTCCCAGGAGGCCCCAGGAGGCCGCCTATCAGAACGTGTCAAGTTAATACACATCCGGTGTCGATTCGTTGATTTTTCCTGCTCTTGTGCCCCCCCCTCCATTTGGAGAGGCCCAAACGGCCACAGGTTAGATATCCCCCCTGGGAGCCCCAAGATGCTTCAGGAAACCCCAGGTGGAGTTCACGAGGCCACAGGAGGCCCAGGAGGAAGCTCCAGGAGGTCCCCAGGAGGCCTCAGGAGGCACCAGGAGGCCCCCACAACTCGGAGCTCTGAGACGCCGCGCGAGGGGGGGGGGGGGGGGGGGTGGTCCGGCCCGTTTTCGCCTGAGACTTCCTCGCAGCACGTTCGCCCGAGGAATCGTCGCAACCCTGGGCCGTCCGAGATGGCTGCACTCTGCGCGCGCCGCCCCATCGACCCCCCACCCCGCGCGCGCGAGGTGGTCCAGCCCGTTACGCTGGAGACAACCTCGCAACTCTAGGCTCCGAAATGCCGTTCGCGATGAAGAGGAGGTGGAGGAGGAGGAGGAGGAGGAGGAGGAGGAGGAGGAGGAGGAGATGGAAGGGAGAAGGAGGAGGCGGATGATGTGCATGAGGGAACAGGCAGGAGGAGGGGGAGGTCCCAGAGAGCTTCAGGAAGCCGCAGACGCCCCAGACAGGCCCCAGGGATCCGCAGGAGATTCCCAGGAGGCTCCCAGGAGGCCCCAGGAGGCCGCTTATCAGAACGTGTCAAGTTAATACACATCCGGTGTCGATTCGTTGATTTTTCCTGCTCCTGTGGCCCCCTGCATTTGGAGAGGCCCAAACGGCCACAGGTTAGATATCCCCTGAGAGCCCCAAGATGCTTCAGGAAACCTCAGGTGGAGTTCAGGAGGCCACAGGAGGCCCGGGAGGAAGCTCCAGGAGGTCCCCAGGAGGCCCAGGAGGCACCAGGAGGCGCATGAACCCAGGAACAGGCCCCAGGGTCTCCAGGAGATTCCCAGGGCTCCCAGGAGCCCCCCCAGGAGGCCCTCTATCAGAACGTGTCAAGTTAATACACATCCGGTGTCGATTCGTTGATTTTTCCTGCTCTTGTGCCCCCCCCCCTCCATTTTGAGGGGCCCAAGCGGCCACAGGTTAGATATCCCCCCTGGGAGCCCCAAGAGGCTTCAGGAAGCCTCAGGTGGAGTTCACGAGGCCCCAGGAGGCCCAGGAGGAAGCTCCAGGAGGTCCCCAGGAGGCCCCAGGAGGCGCACCAGGAGGCCCCCGCAACTCGAGCTCTGAGACCGCCGCTCGAGTGGTCCGGCCCGTGGGATCCGCAGGAGATTCCCTTAGAGTCTCCCAGGAGGCCCCAGGAGGCCGCTTATCAGAACGTGTCAAGTTAATACACATCCGGTGTCGATTCGTTGATTTTTCCTGCTCTTGTGCCCCCCCCCCCCTCCATTTGGAGAGGCCCAAACGGCCACAGGTTAGATATACCCCCCTGGGAGCCCCAAGAGGCTTCAGGAAACCCCAGGTGGAGTTCAGGAGGCCACAGGAGGCCCAGGAGGAAGCTCCAGGAGGTCCCCAGGAGGCCCAGGAGGCACCAGGAGGCCGCAGGACGCCCAGGACAGGCCCCAGGGGTCCGCAGGAGATTCCCAGGAGGCTCCCAGGAGGCCCCAGGAGGCCGCTTATCAGAACGTGTCAAGTTAATACACATCCGGTATCGATTCGTTGATTTTTCCTGCTCTTGTGCCCCCCCCCCCTCAATTTGGAGAGGCCCAAACGGCCACAGGTTAGATATCCCCCCTGGGAGCCCCAAGATGCTTCAGGAAACCTCAGGTGGAGTTCAGGAGGCCACAGGAGGCCCGGGAAGAAGCCCCAGGAGGTCCCCAGGAGGCCCCAGGAGGCGGCACCAGGAGGCCCCCGCAACTCGGAGCTCTGAGACGCCGCGCTCGAGGTGGTCCGGCCCGTTTCGCCTGAGACTTCCTCGCAGCACGTTTCGCCCGAGACGAGACATCGTCGCTTTTCTGGGGTCCGAGATGCCGCGCGCGAGGTGGTCCAGCCCGTTACGCTGGAGACATCCTCGCAACTCTGGGTTCCGAGATGCCTTTCGGGATGAAGAGGAGGTGGACGAGGAGGAGGAGGAGGAAGAGGCATGTTGTAGCATGCCATGCCAGCCCGCACTGGGCGGGCACGCAATCGACCTTGGAAACCGCAGTGGGTCTAAAAACCTTGTTTGGGGATATTGCACTCCGGCTATAATGTTTTTTCCCGCATCCCTGCGCTTTCTCATTCCCCTGCTATTCTAGTTTCCTATCTGATATTATCACTTTCCAGCACCAACTCATGAGTTCCACTCCGGTCTCCACCAGTTCGGGAACCATGAATTTATTATTTGTCTGTCAGCAATGTTTGGAAGAAGCGCGCCCGTAGCCATTAACGCTCAGCATATATTTTTCCCGTTAATCGACAATTTATTTTCCAATTTTATTTACATTGAATATACATATTTTCGTATATGGTATCATATTTTTGGTGGGGGTCGTAGCGGCGCCGTGGGATACAATGTGTGAGCATAAACAAAGTCGTTCTTACGATTCAATCCCGTCGTGCATTCAACCAATGCCAATTTGCCGACTGGACCCTCTGCCCGTTCAAGGGCGTTTCGTGCATTAAGGCGGGCTCATTCAAGTTTAATTAAAGGTGGGTGCGTGGTTCATGCTCCTTTCATGACTGTGCTGCAAGAGCGATTAGAAAAAAAAACATTCAAAGCAGCCACAATGGTGGGTTCAGAGGGCAACTGATCAGTGGTGAAAGGCGTCATCCAAGCATTGTTCCGAAATCCAGCGCGGTGTACACCGCCCGCGGGGGCAACGATGGAACAGAACACCGGGCAGTCCTTGGATTTGCTAGCCCATTTGCTAGCCCAACAAACGAATGGAATTATTTTGCTGAACGCTGAGCGCCGATACCGCAATTTTACGGTTGATTCCGGATGTTCTTCTACTCACAACCGCATTCTCGTTTTGAGTTGCGTTTTTCTTGCTGGACAAATTCCTGGAGTTCGCGAACATTGACGACCCGTCATATCAAGTACGCCTGTGCTACGATGGGACGCGCAATCGTGGCGCGCAGACATTTCAGTTTATGTCATATCGACGGCGACGCATGATACGAAATATTCGTACCAATGGCCTTCGTACTCTCCCCGCAGGAGTGGCCAGCTCAACAAATTTCCGAACCAGACACCGACGACGACCGCCACTACCGCCAGTGACGACCGACGACGGCGACAGCGATGACGACGACGACATCGTCGTCGTGGGCGTTGGCGTCGGTCGTCAATGACAGTAGCGGCGATCGTCGTCGTTCGCGTCTTGTGCCCTGCGAGGAGAACAACTAAATTGTCGAGCGTTGGTCGACTGCATTTCTTCGCGCCAGACTGCGTCCAACATAGATTTGGTTACGAAAATAGTAACCGTGTATATCGATAGAAATGTATTCGAACGGAATTTCCCGTTCGCCGCGCGCGTCAAACGCGCGCAGCACGCGAAAAAAATGTCACCGCCGCTACATGTCATTGGATACGTTCGAATCAAGGGATACTTATCCGGGACTACGCGCACCGATCAACCTAAAAAAATAGGAAGGGAGAGGATGGGAAAGGAAAGAAGGGGGAGAGAAGAAAACAAAAAAAAAAAAAAAAAAGAGAAAGAATGACGGGAAATGGTATTGAAACCAATGTTACCGAAACCAGAAACGGGTACCGAACCTTGTGCCCTCCGCATCCGGCAACACGGGATTCAATATTGATTAATGGTTTCGGTATCACGTACAAGTTTCGGTATTATGAAAAACTTCAATATCATTGCATTGTTTCCAATATCGACGCAATTAATTTCGCATACGTAACGGAAAACGAACGAAATCAAACAAAAAACATACACGGATTACAAAAAACATGCATGGTTTACCCGTTGCTTCTGTAATGATAGGAATCTCTGTAATCATCGGG
>CAUYUJ010015665.1:259090-319422 GCA_963575745.1 Prorocentrum cordatum
AGGAAACCCCGGCGCGGAAAATTACGACACCGAAACCACGATCTATTGGCAAGTGCGGCCTGGCTAGACCTACGACTCCCCCAATTGCGTGGTTGCCCCTATTCCGGCTTCCTCCCATTCCGGTTCCTCCCATTCTTGCCATTCCGGCTTCCTCCCATTCTGGCTTCCTTCCATTCTGGCTTCTTCCCATTCCGGTGTCCTCCCACTCCAATTTCCTCCCATTCCAGCTTCCTCCCATTTTGGCTTCCTTCTATTCCTTCCATTCCGGTTTCCTCCCATGTCGACTTCCTCCGATTCCAAATTCCTTCCGGCTTCTTCCCACTCCTCCTCCCATCATTGCGGTTTCCTTCCGGCTTCCTCCCATTCCTCCCGTTCCGGCTTCCTCCCATCCTTCTGGTTTCCTTCCAGCTTCCCCCCATTCTGGCGTCCTCCCATTCCTCCCATTCCGGTTTCCTCCCAATCCTCCCAGTTTGGCTTCGTCACATTCCGGCTTCCTTCCGGCTTCCTCTTACTCCTATCTCGACTTCCTCCTATTCCAGCTTCCTTCCATTCCGGTTTCCTCCCACTCCTCCCATTCCGGTTTCCTCCCATTCTTCCCATTCCGGTTTCCTCTCGCTCCTCCTATTTCAAATGTCTCCGTGAATGTGATTTTGTTCGGCGTGCTCTTACGGGAACCGTCGTAAAAATTGCATGCGGGAATGTGTTCGCCCACACGCATGCAGCATACGATACGCGCATATGCATATCAAACGCAGGAGACGTGTTGGAAGCAGCGTTCACTCCGTAGCCACTCGGCCCAGGATATTTCATTTCGAACTTTCTTCCATACCTTCCATACTTGCACTGAATATGAATATTCTTATTTTTTTGGCTCCACTCATTGTGGGAACGATTGCTCTGCTGTGAGAAGCAAAAATGCTTGCGTTCATATTTTACAACGAAGACGTCACGAAAAATAAGTACATGTCAGAATACAATAAGCAGCTTGATCGGTACCGGAAAGAAGGGCCTCAACGTGATGGAATTGGTGAGCCAATAAACGCCCAGCGGTACACACAATATGTATTGGAGCAGGTATTTTGAAGAGCGAAGGAAGCGTCGGGAGGAACGGCTCGAATACTTGCACATTGGTACGAACGGAAACATTGACAGGAGAAAGGAAATAGGAGCAGCTGCATCGGCGGGCAGCGGCGGCCGGCGCATGCACCCGAACCACCGCCCCGCCGCATTAATGTGCCGAAACCTGGTGTAGAACGACGCTCCAATCCAGGACGCCCTGAGCACGGGGGCGGGGATTTCCCATTACACATCCGAGCAGCAATGGATAAAGAGACGGCCGAACGGTCATGGACCATAATCACAACCACGCTGGTTGTCGCCCCAAGACCAGGTCGATTCGGAGAGAGCTGTGGAAGGCCATGGTGCGACGCACGGCGAAGGCCTTCGAGCGGCGAGCAATGGCGGCGGGAATGGTTCGGCGGATGCTCGGAATGCGAACTCCGCAAACCAACGGCCCCTCTCCAAAAGGAGCGGGAGGGGAGTAGTGAAAGGGGCGGGAGGGGAGTAGTGAAAGGAGCGGGAGGGGAGCAGTGAAAGGCGGAAGGGGAGTACTGAAAGGAGCGGGAGAGGAGTAGCGAACGGAACGGACGGGAGTAGCGAACGGAGCGGGAGGGGAGTAGTGAAAGGAGCGGGAGGAAAGAGAAACGCTGGGAGAGAGGAAGGAAACGATATTGAAACCAAAAAGGCTGGCATTGAAACCGAACGCAGCGATACCGAAACCAAAAAGCGGTACCAAAACCAAAAGAGACGCAAAAACGATACCGAAACCTGGAAATGATTCTGAATCCCAAGTCTCCCTCCATTGTGATCAAATCAAGGGGAAACGCTCATTTGCGCTTCTGAAGAGGTCACAAGAGCCTCGAAGATGGATCGAAAAGGCCCCCAGGAGGCTCCCAAGAGGCTTCCGGGAGGCTTCCAAGAGGCCCCCAAGAAGCCCCAAGGTCCCCAAGAGGCTCCCAAGAGGCCCCCAAGAGGCCCGAAAAGCGCCCTAAGAGCGCTCCGATAGGCCCCGAAGACGCCCCCAAGAGGCCTCCGAGAAGCCTCCAAGAGGCCCTCAAAGGGGCTCCAAGAGGCTTCCCCGAGGCACCCAACACGCTCGTGGAAGCCCCTGGGGCCGCCAAGAGGCCCCCAAGACGCCCCAAACGGCCTCCAAGAGGTTCCAAGAGACACGAAGAGTCTCCCCCAAGGCACCCAAGACGCTCCTAGAAACCCCTGGGGCCGCCAAGACGCCCCTAAGACGCCCCAGAAGGGGACGAGGTGCCCGAACGCCTCGCGCCACGAGGAGCCCGAACGACTCACACCAGGACGACGAGCCCAAACGACTCACACCACGAAGAGCCCGAACGACTCACACCAGAAGGAGGGGCCCGAACAACTCACACCAGGACGAGGCGCCCGAACGACTCACACCACGAGGAGCCCGAACGACTCACACCACGACGAGGGCTCCGAACGACTCACACCACGAGGAGCCCGAACGAGTCACACCAGGAGGAGGGGTCCGAACGACTCACACCAAGACGAGGGGCCCGAACAACTCACACCACGAGAAGCCCGAACGACTCACACCAGGACGAAGAGCTCGAACGACTCACACCACGAAGAGCCCGAACGACTCACACCAGGAAGAAGGGCCCAACAACTCACATCAAGACGAGAAACCCAAACGAATCAAACCACGAGGAGCGCTTTCTTTCCCTCCTCCTCCGCCTCGTCCTTCCCTCGCTCCCCCCACAAAGAGGATGTACAAGGAGGCGGGAGGAAGGAGGAACAGGGGAGATATGCGGGGCCAAGCGGACACTCGCCTGAAAAACACGACTGTCGGCATGCTTCGCGAGAGTTGTTGCTGTGAGATGGGCTGGTGGGGACGCGAAACGCAAAAACTTATTCGTCGATCTTAAAAATTCATTTTTCAAATATATTCCGAAATGTCCTGGTTGCGAAACGCACGCACAATCTGCACTCAAACATATCAATTATTCTTACCTTTTTTCGTTGCCACGTCTTGCGTCCCCCGCTTGCGTGAAGGGGCGTTCGGTTCACCAATTTGAATCACGCAACAATGATATGGTACGTTGATTTGTACTTGATTTCTTGTAAAAGCTGTTGTGTGTCATCCGTACGCACACCACAAACATGAAACGTAACATGAACATTCTTTAAAATGTTGGAATGTATTATTTGGAGTAGTGGTTTCATTGCCCACCTCGTCGCATTACTACGTAAAAAACCCTACCCACCGGTGTAAAAAGGCCCAAACATATTTTTGTCCGTGCCGCTTCGTGCTTGTTTCTGAAGATTGTAGACCCCAGGTCGATGTCGTGTACTTTGTGTGTGTATATATATATGAATGTGTGTATATATATATATACACACTTACATATACATATACATATACATACATGTGGCACGCACACGCACACAAACGCAGCTCAAGCGCGCGGTTCAACGTGCGTGGAAACGCTAGTATTCTCGCGCGACGAATTCTAGAAACGCTGGAAAAACTTCCGTGCGAATCTTTGAATGCTCTGGAAAGTTTTTCCGGAGAGGCTCCGAGAAACTCTTCTGAAGCCCTTCTGAAGCGCTCTGCACGCATGCATGCACGCGTGGACGCGTGCCGGAAGCGTTCCCAGACATGCTGCGAAACTTTACAACTCGCTGTGGGGATCGTGGACCGGCGAAGATGGGTTGCTGGCAGGCAACTCCACGGTCCGGTTTTTGATCTAAAACCTTATAGTTCTCAGAGAGGTCTTTCTCTCTCTCTCTCTGTCTCTCTCTCTCTCTCTCTCTCTCTCTCTCTCTCTCTCTATATATATATACCTATACGACCACCCTTCGGGTGATGAGGAGGTTCGGGGGGGGAGAAACCAACGTCTCACTCGATCGGTGCCACTATCGATCTCACTATCGATCTCACCATCGGTCTCGCTCGATCGATCTCACTCGATCGATCGATCTTACAAGCGATCTCACTCGATCTATATCATTCGATTGATCTCACAATTGATCTGACTATCGATGTCACAATCGATCTCACAACCGATCTCGCAATCGATCTCACATTCGGTCTCACGATCGATCTCACTATCGATATCACAATCGATCTCATAATCAACGCCATCATCGTCGTCATCATTACTATCATCATCAACAACAACATCATCATCGGGAACCGTCATCATCATCATCAACAACATCACCATCATCAACGTCATCAGCATCATCAACATCATCAGCATCATCATCAGGACACAATCATCATCATCACCATCATCATATCATCATCATCATCATCATCAACATCATCATCGTCATCGGGACACAGTCATCACAATCATTATCATCATCATCGGGACACCATCATGATCACCATCGGTTTCATCATCAAAATCGTAATCAACATCATCATCATCATCACCATCGAAACAGCATCATCACCGTCATCATCTCATCATCATTTTCGACATCATCATCATCATCATCGGTGCACCATCCTCATCATTGACAACATTATCATCATCATCATCATCATCATCATCAACATCAGCATCATTGTCATCATCGGGACACCATCATCATCATCACCACCATCATAATCATCATCATCATCGGGACACCATCATCAACATCATAATCAACATCAACCTCGTCATCATCACTATCATCATCGGGACACCATCATCATCAGCATCATCATAATCATCATCATCATCGTGACACCATCATCGTCATCATCATCACCAACATAATCATCATGATCATCGTCGTCCTCATCATTGGGACACCATCATCATCATCGACATCATATCATCATCATTGTGATCAGGACACCACCCACATCATCTCATCAGCATCGCAATCATAATCATCATCAACATCATCATCAGCATCATCATTAACATCAACATCGTCATCATGACCGATATCAACATCATCATCATCACCATCATCACCATCATCATCACCATCATCATCATCACCATCATCGGGACACCGACGGGACACCAACGGGACACCGGCGGGACACCGCGGGCCACCGGCCGCCCGGAAGGGAATCATTTGGGCCGGCCGCGCGTCAGCCACACGGGACACCAGCGGGACACCGGCGGGACACCGCGGGCCACCAGCCGCCTGGAAGGGAATCATGTGGTCAAGCCGCGTCTCAGCCACAGGAGACTTTCTCTCGCCCGCCCACGCAGCTTCGCCTCGCCCGCACGCACGGCACGCACGAACACGAAACCGAAATCGATTTCCCGGTAGGGGGGCTCTCCGTTCCAGTTCGATCTCACCCTTCACCTCCGATATATATATATATATATACATATACATATATTTACATATATTTACACACATACATATATATATATATATACATATATATATATATGTATATGTGTGTGTGCATATTGAATTTATGTTCCGATTCGTATCGAGTTTTTCAAGAAGTCGATATGATACCGCACAATTTCCCCCTTGACCGTACGTCTATTAACGAATAATCCCACGAGCCCTCTGGGCGTAGGTGGTCTAGAGCAGATCCTCTTCCACCCCTCCCTCCTCCCCCTTACCCCGTCCCCTGAACCTGGAGGGGGGGGGCCGCGGCGCGTTGGAGCGTCCAAGATGGCCAAAGATGGTTTCAAGAGCGCCTCAGAGAGCCCAAGATGAGCCCCAAGATGGCTCAAGATAGCGCAAGATCGCTCACGATGGCTCCCAAAATGCTCCAAGAGGTCCCAAAACGATCCCAAGACGGCTCCAAGTGGCCAAAGAGCTCCCTAAGGAGGCCCGGCCAAAATCGTCCCAAAACCTAAGGTAAAACAATGTTTTTGCTTTCTCGCCTTTTCGCTTCCGATGGACATCCGAGGCCTCAATCTGGCTCCAAGATGGCCCCAAAGGGCCCCACGAGAGGCCCAAGAGAGCCTCAAGACGACCCCAAAAGCGCCCAAGAGCGCTCCAAGAGGGGCCCAAGAGGCGATTTATGGGTCTCCCGAGGGGGGAGGCTAATTGGAGCTCCCCTCTTGTTTGATCGACTCCCTCCGAGATGGTCCCAAGAACGCCCCTGCAGCCCCCAAGAACGCCCCAAGAGGCGCCAAGACGTCCCCAAGAGGCGCCCAAGAGGCCTCCAAGAGGCCCCCAAGAGACCCCCAAGAAGCCTCAAGAGGATTTCCGAAAAGGCATTCAAGACGCTTCTGGCTCTTCGGTTCGCCGTCCTCTTCCTCTTCTTCTTCCTCAACCACCTCTTCCTCTTCCTCCCTCCTCCTCCTCCTCCCCCTCCTCCTCCTTCTCCTCCTTCTCCTCTTTCTCCTCCCTCTGCTCCTTCTCCTCCTTCTCGTCCTCCTCGTCCTCACCCTACTCCATATCCTCCTCATTCTCCTCCTCCTCCATTTCCTCCTCCTCCTCCTCCTCCTCCTCCTCCTCCTCTTCCTCCTCCTCCTCCGACGACGACGATTCCTCTTCCATCCTCCCCCTCTCGGGGTCTGTGACAGCTTCCCCCGCCCTTTGTTATTCTGCATGCTCCCCGACTTCCCATCACCTCTTCTCCCCTGAGCATCGTTTCTGGATGGGCTGGTGGGGATACGCGAAGCGTCAACAATTTAGATTATTCTTATAGCGAATGGAATTTTATACATATATATATACAGACACAAGAAACGCCAGAAGGAGAAGGACGAACATCAAGCCGCATATCGAATTTGGAGAAGCCAGAGGGAGGCCAAGAGGCCGCAAAGGGGAAACAACAAAAAACACAAGGAAAAAGAAAACAACGCCGCATGTCAAATTTTGCGGAACATGTTTTGACTATCGTAATATCAAAATTCGTGATTTGGAGATACGGAAACGTGTCTTTGTTTAAGACGACAAGTGATGGCCGACCGATCGGATAGTTCCCAACAGCTGTTGTCGAGCCTTCACCCCCCACCGCCACAACAACCACCACCATTACCATCACCACCACAATCTACCACACCGCCACCACCACCACCACGACCGCCACAACCACGGCCATCATCACCACCAGCATAACCTACAACCATCACCACCACAAACCACCACAACACCACAAAGCACCACACAACCACCGCCACCACCAAAAACCACCACTCCAACACCACCAACACCACGACCGCTGCAACCACCACCTTACCACCAGAACAACCTACCACCACCACCACCACAACAATGACCACTACCACCACCACCATCACAATCTACCACACCACCACAACCTCACCACGACCGCCACAACCACCGCCACAACAACAACCGACCACCACCACCACAACAACCACCACCACTACCACCACCACCAATCTACCACACCACCACCACCTCACCACGACCGCCACAACCACCGCCACCACAACAACCACACCACTACCACCACCACCACAATCTACCACACCACCACCACCTCACCACGACCGCCACAACCACCACCACCACCACCACCAGCACAACCTACAACCATCACCATCACAAATCACCACACCACCACCACCGCCACCACCACCACCACCACCACCACCTCCACAACCCACCACCACCACCACCACCGGATCACCACCAAAACCGCCACACCACAGCCACCACCATCACAGCCACCACCACCACCACCACAATCCACCACCACCACCACCAAAACCACAAACCACCACACCACCACCACAACCATCGACACCACCACCCACCATAACCACCACCACCACGACAAACCACCCCACCGCCACCACCACAACAACCACCACCGCTACCACCACCACCACCACCACAACTCACCACAACCACAATCAGTACCACCACCACAACCACAACGAAAAAACACTACTCCACCACCGCCACCGCCGCCACCACCACCACCACCACCACCCACCACCACCACAACTATCACCACCACCACCACCAGAAACCACCACACCACCACCACCACCACCACCACAGCCAGCCACTACAACCTCTACAATAACCACCACCACCACCAAAACCACCACCACCACCATCCACCACACCACCACCATCACCACCACCGCCGCCGACACCACCACCACCACCACAGCCCACCACCACCACCAATTCAGAGATGCACTAAGAGACACCCAAGAAGCGCCCAAAAGGCTTCACGAAAACCTTTCAGAGGCCCCCGAGAGCCCTCCGACGAGAACCCAGGAGGCATCCATTAGGACTCTGACCCAAAACCAAGGCATGCTGGCGGTGCGTCGTCGTCGTAATCGTCGTCGCCGTCGTCCTCGTCGACGCTCCCCGCCGCCGCCGCCGCCGCCAGCCGCCGCAGTCGCCACAAAAGGAAAACTTCGTCATCATCGACGATCCCCGCCGTCGCCGCCAGCCGCCGCCGACGCCGCCAGCCCGAGGAAAGAGGGAGGGGGAGGGTCAAGCTAGGTGCGCTCGCGTCATATCTGACGTCCTACCCCTCCCTCCCATCCCTTACCATGGCGCTGATTTTCTCTATTCGCGGACGCGTGTCGTAGCGGACCTGTGGCTCCGCGCGCGCGTGCGTAGTGGGTGGTGGTGCACGTGCGTGCGTGCGTGCGTGTGTGCGTGGTTGTCGTGGTGGTGTGTGGTGGTGGTAGTGGTGGTGGTGGTGGTGGTGGTGATGGTGGTGGTGGTGGTGCTGGTGGTGGTGGTGGTGGTGCTGGTGGTGGTGTTGGTACTGGTGCTGGTGCTGGTGCTGGTTGTGGTGGTGGTGGTGGTGGTGGTGGTGGCGGTGCGGCGCGGTGGTGGCGGGCGGATGGGCGCGCGAGAAAAAGGCCCGCGCTGGGGCGAGAACGCCATCCTGAACGACGGAGGCCAAACGCCGATCCGAAAATGAGGCCCACACTGCAGCGGGAGCACGATTCGGAACGATTCAGGAGCAGAAATGAGGCCGGTGCCTCAACGAGAGCAGCATTTTCGGAAAAAATGACGCCGGCGCCTCAGCGAAAGTCGTTTCCCGGGATTTCCCGGGCATCTTATGTAAAAAATTACCCTGCGACGTACCCAACCCAATGGCACCAAGTGGCAAGCGGAGCAGGGAAACATTAGCAGGAACCGTGACAGTGCAGGCGCGGCGATTTGTAGTGCGACCTACATGGGATGCGTAATGTTGCACGACTCACAGAACAGCAATCGATAAGACGAGGAGTAGGTCTCAAGGCTTGTTAAACAATAGCGGGGGCGGGAACGAGGGACAAGAGAAGGACGAACCTAATAGGAAGGGGCGAGGAGCCATCGTGGCAACAGCAGCATGAACGCATAAGGTGACAGGAGGACTAGGGCGGCGATGATGAAAGAGGAGGGAGGAAGCAAGAGACTGTTTCGTTTTTGCAGGAGCTCGGTCAACGCATGCCTGCTGCCTGTCCACAGGATCATACCTGTTTATATATAGTGCAAGAAGCGATCGAGACCTAGCTCGCGCGCCAGCTTCTCTGCCTCCTTCCTGCATGTTGCCGTGCGGGAACTGAACTTCCGCAGTTTCTCCGCAAGGTCTGCCGGTGGGCCGCGGGCGAGAAAGTCAAGGCCGGGGTCGCGCACCATCAGTAAGTTGTCTATCGTCGTCGCCCTGGACAACATCACGTAGAGGTGCAGCCATAGTGCGTCCAGGTCGATCGCATCCTTGCACCCTGCGTCAACAATGACTCCGCGGTGCATGGTGCGGCCCTGGCAGGCAGTGGACGTCAGGACCTCGGCGTGGGAGATGACGAAGCCAGTGCGCGTGACCTTGTACTTGCGGAAGTCGAACGGGCTCGAGCTCTATGGCTCGATGAAGACGAGGCCCGCCGCGTTCGCAGCGTCGATGCTGTCATCGAGCTCCTTGAGCTTCTTTCCGCAGGGGCCACCCTTGTACTTGTCCATGCGCACCCACACGCCGTACGGCAGGTACCGCAGGTACGCCCGACCTCCCTCGGCCTTCGCTCTCTCCACCACGCCCTCATCCTTCGGGTTGATGGCCACGTGCACGACCTCGCCCTCGGCGTCCTTGACGAGCCCCTTGTCGAGGTCCAGGTGCTCCAGCAGTCGTATGCGGTCAGCCCTCGAAAGTGGCGACAGTTTCGCATATCGCAGCCCCACACAGGGATGACCAGGTAGGAGGCAAGCTGGCACGCAGCGACGAGCGAGGTACGATGCAGGAGGGGAGAGTAGAGGAGGAGGGGAAAAAGGGAGGATAGCGGAGAGGGGGCGGGAGAAGGAGGAGGAGGAGGAGACGCGACCGCACTGCTCTATTCAAAACGAGAACCCAACAGCCCCCCAGGGATGGCGAGGTCTAGTCTGAATCCGCGGTGAGTACCCACTGTGCTGGGCCCCTCAGCAGCCCTCGAAATTGGCGACAATTCCACAAATCGCAGCCCCCCAGGGATGGCGAGGTCTAATCTGAATCTGCGGTGAGTGCCCACTGTGCTGGGCCCCTCAGCAGCCCTCGAAAGTGGCGACAGTTCCACAAATCGCAGCCCCCCAGGGATTGCGAGGTCTAATCTGAGTCTGCGGTGAGTACCCACTGTGCTGGGCCCCTCAGCAGCCCTCGAAAGTGGCGACAGTTTCACAGATCGCAGCCCCCCAAGGATGGCGAGGTCTAATCTGAATCTGCGGTGAGTACCCAGTGTGCTGGACCCCTCAGCAGCCCTCGAAAGTGGCGACAGTTTCGCAGATCGCAGCCCCCCAGGGATGGCGAGGTCTAATGAGAGTCTGCGGTGAGTACCCACTGTGCTGGGCTCCTCAGCAGCCCTCGAAAGTGGCAACAGTTCCACAGATCGCAGCCCCCCAAGGATGGCGAGGTCTAATCTGAGTCTGCGGTGAGTACCCACTGTGCTGGGCCCATCAGCAGCCCTCGAAAGTGGCGACAGCTTCACAGATCGCAGCCCCCCAGGGATTGCGAGGTCTAATTTGAGTCTGCGGTGAGTACCCACTGTGCTGTGCCCCTCAGCAGCCCTCGAAAGTGGCGACAGTTTCACAGATCGCAACCTCCCAGGGATGGCGAGGTCTAATCTGAGTCTGCGGTGAGTACCCACTGTGCTGGACCCCTCACCAGCCCTCGAAAGTGGCGACAGTTTCACGGATCGCAGCCCCCCAGCGATGGCGAGGTCTAATCTGAAGCCCCGTAAAACGTCACTCTGCTCACCCCACAGCAGCCCTCGAAAGTGGCGACAATTTCACAGATCGCAGCCACCCAGGGATGGCGAGGTGGAGGGAAGAGAGGAGCAAGGGAGGAGAGGAGGAGGGAAGATAGGAGAAGGGAAGCAAGAGAGGGGAGAGGAGGAGAGAAGAGAGGTGGAGGGAGGCGGGGGGAAGGAGTGGAGACCGCAGTGCTCTATTCAAAACGAGTACCCAACGCAGGAGGGTTGGGAACAATACGCGGAGGGTGCGCGGCCATCACCCGGACGCCATCAGGGGAAGAGGGAGAGTATTTTCATATTGAGTAATTGTAAAGGAGGGGGGTTCGAACCCCCCCCCTTCAATCCAAGGGGGGGGGGGTCCGGTTCCAAACTCCCCCTCCCCTCCAAGCGCCCACAGAACGCGCTCTTTCGAATATGAGGGAATCATAAAGCTAGGAAGCCCGAATGGAAGCAGAACCCGGAATAGGTCGAATACGAGGGACCAAAAAAAGAAAGAGCCGAAGGACGACGGAGCGAGAGAAGAAACGACATTTGAGGGGGTCAGCCAGAGTGGAAAGGAGCCGGAAGGAATGGAAGGAACCCGAATCAATGAGCGGAAAAAGTAAACGCCCAGGGCTGTTAGTAAACGCCAATTGTCGGGTCGGGGTGGTTTTCCCTCCCTTGGAAGAAGGCGATGAAGCAACCAAAACTCCGAAACAGGAGGAAACCAGACTGTGAAGAAACCAGATTTGCAGGGACCAAGCTGGGAAAAAAACCGGGGGGAGGGAACTGGAATGATGGAACTAATCAGAAAAACTTGAATTCGAGGACAGCAGAATAGAGAATACGAGAAAACCGGAATGTGACAAATTGGATTAGCCAGAATGTTGGGACTTGGAGGGGGAGGAAGTCCGAATAGGACGAAGCCGACTCCGCAATTACGGAACCCCACACGTGTAGAAACCCTGCTCCACTGTTACAGAAACCGCGGTAGGAACCTTAGAGGGCTAAAAGGGCATAGAGAAGGGAGAAGCAGTTGGAAAAGACCAAGACCATGCAGAGGTGGCTGAACAAAAAAACAATTATCCCAGTGCGACCCTACCTAGGAGTTGGAGCATTTAGGAAAGCAACATCTACATCTACACCGACAGCTACATTTACATCTACACCTGCATCTACATCTACATCAACATCAACAGCGAGACTCACATCTACATCTACATCTACAACTACAACTACATCTACACCTACACCTACACCTACATCTACATCTACGTCTATACCTACATCCACATCCACACCTACACATACATCTAGGCTGCGTATTGGCGCTATGCTATGCTATGTTATGCTATGATGTGCTGTGCTATGCTATGCTGCGCTGTGCAATGCTAAGCAATGCTATGCTATGGCATGCTATGCTGCGCTATGCTATGGTGTGCTATGCTATGCTATGCTATGCTGAGCTATGCCATGCTATGCTATGCTATGATTGGCTATGTTATGCTATGCTATGCTATGCTGTGCTAATGCTGCGCTGCGCTATGCTGCGCTGCGCTAAGCTAAGCTAGGGTAAGCTATGCTAAGCTAAGCTAAGCAAAACAAGGCGAGGCTAAGCTAAGCTAAGCCAAGCCACGCCAAGCCAAGCTAAGCTAAGCTAAGATGAGATGAACAAAGCTAAGCTAAGCTAAGCTAGGCTAGGCAAAGCAAAGCAACTCAAAGCTAAGTTAAACTAAGCTAAGATGAGATAAGCTAAGCTAAGCTAAGCTGGGTGAACCCAGGGGGCGCGACTGGGGGAACCGCGGGGCGGGGACTTGGGGAACCGCCCGGGGCGCTTTCCACTGCCCGGCCCCTTTAAGCTAGAGAGTAAGAACCCTTCTAGGCAGAGCCTAGGTAGGGAATAAGGACGGAAAGGTTACGAGGATGAAAAACAAGAAGAAAAGACAGGCACAAAGGAGCAGGGAATACTGTCACGGGAAGTCGAGAGGTGAGTGAGACAACCAAGAGCGGACATAACGCATAACGCCTGTCTGGCCGCCCCCCCCCAAGATGCACAACCACAAAACAAAACTTGCATGCCAAACTCAACTACGTATACTGGACCGTGATCCGTACTCCAGACATCCTGGAACAGACTCGGGGCCAGATTGCATGGTGCAAGGTCTGTGCACTAGGAGTCGTGCATGATGGCCGTGCGACGTGGCTTCAACAGTCGTGTGAGCTCGTGTGCCAAAATCCTCCCTGACGGCTCTGCAACCAAACGTATCAATCGATGTCGGGGGAGCTTTGCTAACATTTATGCTCGCAAGCGGTGGCTCTAACTCCCAGGCTGCTCTCCGGCGTGCTCCAGACCACCACCACCTCTGCATTTCGGATCGCGCCGCATCCGGATCGTTTGCCGTAAGCTGTGCGCGATGCTGCGGCGCATCTCAGCGGACAAAAAAGGTCACATGGCAACACACAGACCCGCTGCCTCATGATGTGTCTGTTTTCCACCACCACCACCACCATAAGTTGGATGGGGGTAAGGAGGAGGAGGAGGAGGAGGAGGAGGAGGAGGAGGAGGAGGAGGAGGAGAAGGAGGAGGACCCCCTCCCTCTCCCAACTCATGATGGTGGTGGTGGTGGTGGAAAACAGGCCCATCACCTCATATAGGAAGACGGCGGGACGAACGACGCAAGCAGGCGTCGGGCCAAAGGCACAGCACACCCCTTCGGGTGAGATCCGCCAGCGTCCGCTGGACGAGGTGGCTCGGCGTGCGAGGTCATCGCCCACCCCCCCCGCCCACTCCCAGAGGAGCAGGAGTCAAAACAGACACATTGTAAGTCCTTTTTGAACCTGTTCTTGTTTGTGTTGAGCAGGTACCGACCGTCCCGGCATTCCAACAATCCTACCACGAAATGTTCTTAGAACCCAACAGTGTTCCAAGCACAAAAACCATGTACTCAAAACATAAACCCGATGTGACAAAACAAGACAAAATCAGCCATACATATTCTAAGAACATTTCGTGGAAACCATAAAAAAGGTTCTTAGAGCATTGTTTGGTAGGGCCATAGGCACGCCGGGACGTTTCGCCACTGCTTGAGTGTGGGGGGGCTCACGCCCCCGTCTCTCCACCGAGAGCCCAGCGCTGAGGGCCGCCACGCCGCCTGCGCAAACCCGAGCGGGCGCCTCTGGCACGGCACGGCGGGGTCGCTGTGGAACCCGCCGGCGCACGGCCTGGGCCCGGGAGGCCCCCCAGGATAGGACGATCCGAAACGGCACGAGCGTGACCGAGAGCATCACCGCGATCGTTCCGCCGAGCCCAGGCCAGCTGGCCCCAAGCTGGCTTCGCTGGACACACGATTGCATCTTTGATGACGCGACGAGGGAGGCCACAAAATGGCCCGAAGGAGGCTCCGCGGACGCAGGTGTGCGGCAAGAGGGGTCCAGGGACCCAGGAGGAACCCAACCAGGCTTCAACAAACCCCAAGTAAGAGGACCCGGAAACCTTCAGAAATCTCCCGGAAGCTCACAGCGAGCCCCCCCCAAAACGGGCCCCAAAGGAGCCCAGACAATACTTCGAAAGAGAAATGATGATTATGGTTTCCAAAACACTGTCAAGGAACCAACAAAAAAAACGTACGCGCCGAACCACGTACATGAACACGGCCCTCAATCCGCGAGACTGGCCGCGCGATACGAACGGCGGCGCAACGCGTATTCTCGAAACCAACGCGGATCCATTTACAGGACCGTCCTTCCTTGGCTCCTGAACTCTAGGTCCCAGGGAGTCCCGAGAAAACTCTTTAGCAACCTTTCCTTCGCCCCCCTTCGCTCCCCCCGCCCCTCTCCCCCGTTCCTTCTGCCCATCCTTTTCACGCTCAGGCCTCCGTCCCCCCATCCCTCGCCTCAGCCCTCTAACCGAAACCGCGCGATGATAAAGCCCCAGGGACAATGAAATTCTGGGTTTTGGCGGAGATAATAAACGATTTTCCCGGGGACGGTCAAATAATTACAATGATGTGATGATGATGTTGGCGGTGATGACTGCGCGAGACCCACTCGAGAGACCTCGAGGCTCGCGGCTATACAACATGCCTGCAGGCGTTCGGCGCAAGGCGGACTCGAGAACTCTCGAGGCTCGTGGCTATACAACTTGACAGGAAGCGCTCGACGCAAGGCTGACTCGATTAATCTCGAGGCTCTGCCTACACTTGGCCAGCGCAAGAGAGGTCCTTGGACGATCTGGCCAAGCGCACCCTCTTGCGCTGGACTTCGAACCGCTCTCCCATGCAAGCGCGGCATCCTTTGGGGCCGTCCTTGCATGGGAGACACTTGACGCAGAGCTTGGCGGCAGCGCTAGCCTCTTCGTTGCTGGCGCACTTCGGCTCGGCCGCCGTGGGGTCCTTGCAGGGGTTGGACTTGTGTTTGGCCTTGGTCTTGGCCTTGGCCTCGGCCATCGTTGCGTCGTTGTCGCTCGCCTCCTTGAGTCTACTGATGAACTCGTTGCCTCGAGCGACCATGGCGCGAAGACCTGCTGGCGTTTGGCGGCCCTCGCCGCGGATCTCGCGCAGGGCGCGCTCGATCCAGCGACTTGCCCAGAGGCCGCAGCTCCAACCGTCTACTTGGCACCGTCTCCGGCTCGGCGCCGGGCAATGCTCGGCGGGGCCAATGGCGCCGTGCTCGCGGAGGATCCTCGCGGCGGCCTCGGGGGGCAACGCGCGAACCCTACCCGCGAATTCTGACGGGGGAGGAGGAGGGCAGAGCGCGCTTCGCTCGGCCGCTCCCGAGCAAAGTGAACCCCGCCTTCCCCCTTCAGAAATCGTTGGGTGTAGGCGTGAGTTCGCGCGTGGCCAGTTTGGGCCTGCTTGGCGTTCTCGGGCGGCTGCCCGAGGGCGTCGCGGTAGTCCACCTCGACGCCGCCCCCGTCGATCCTCGAGACCTGGCGGGAATTGTCACAAATGCCCCCTGCCTAGGTAGGGCGCCTCCAGGATCCGCTCCAAACCGGAGCGAAACGCTGGAGGCACCCTGGGGTGGGCCATTGCAGCTACCTGCGACCTTGAGGCACGTGTAGCGGGTGGGCTCCTCGGAGCGCACGCAGACCAGCACGTGCTGGGCCCCGTCGACCCTCTCGGCCCAGCGCTCCTGCTCCTCGGGCTTCTGGGCGGCGGGCGCGTCCTCGCCCTGGCCCTCTCGAACCCGGGCGACGGCGGCCGTGGGCGCGACCGCCGGAACGTTGTCGGGGGCGCCCACTCGCTCCTCGATCTCGCCCAGCAGCGCGCGCGCCGCGCCCAGCTCGAGGGCGTCGCCCTTGACGATCTGCTCGCAGTTCGTGATCGCGTACTCCTTGGCGAGCGCGGTGCTGCGAGCGTGTCTTGTCTGGCGCCAGTCGACCTCCTGCGGCTCGGGGAACTTGTTGTCCTGCTCGATCGTGACCCGTGGCGCTCGGGATTTGCAGGCGATCGTTAGCTTCCACCTGTTTCCGCTTCGCGCTGCTTCCGCCCGCTTCCGCTGCCCTTCCTTCTCGCGTCCGCCAACTTCCGCCTGTTTCCGTCGCCCCAGGCAGAAGCAGGCGGAATCTAACGAGTGCGCGCGATCCTCGACGCATCGAAGCCGTCGATCTGGAAGATGGCCGCGGTCTCCACCTCGAGGGCGCGCAGGCGGAACTCGTCCTCGGTGCCCGCGACTCGCCAGACGTTCTGCACTCTGCCGCGCCCGCCCTCGCAATTGCCCCCCTCGGTGACGCGCGCCACCAAGCCGTGCCACGGGGGCTCCTCGCAAGCCTCGAGGCCGCCTTTCTGCTTGGCCCTGTCCTGCTTCTTGGCGTGCTTCTCCGCGTCCTTCTTCTGCTTGAACTTCTCGGAGATGCCAGCGCGCGCCTTCGGCGGCCTGCCCGTGAGCTTCGCCATGGCCACGCCTCTGCTGGAGTGCTCGAGCGAGGTCTCGCCGCCAGTCTTGGCCTTCTCGCGCTGCCACTTGCGCGCGTGCTTGCCCAGGAGCTGGCACGCGAACTTGGGCGCCCACCTGTTATTGCGTTTAGCTGTTCTCAAGGGCGTGCGGGAACTTCATGTTATCGATCCGCTCCTCTGGCGGTTTGAGCGCGTCTCGGTGAGCTCGAGGTCCAGCTCTCGGAGCTCCAGGAGGCAAGCTTTCTCGCCCTGCTCGCCGCCCCATCGGCAGGTCGTCGTTGCGGAAGCAGTCGCCGTCGAGGTCGCTCCACTCGGGCACGGGCGGCGCGCCCTCGGGCCAGCTCTGGATGCCCTCGAGGCGCTCCTTCGCCAAGCTGTTCTCGATGCCGCGGCCTGGCTCGGTGGAGTAGCTCCACGGCTCCGTGCCCGTGGCGACCTTGAGCTCGCCTTGCTCTGTCGGCCGGACCGCGAGCATCTGGTTGGCTTGCAGCCCTTGGAGCGGCACCGCGCCCTTGTTCCGCTCGCGGAAGCGGGCGTAGGCCTCGGAGACGCAGTAGAGTCACTCCTCGGGCACCCATTGTGTCGGGGACACGTGCCCCTCCTGGGGCTCGGCCGTGGCCCTCAGGATACAGTCCTGCTCCATGGCCCAGTGCACGTCGGCCTTGACCTCTCGGAACATGGCCCTGAGCTGGCTGTGCTCGCGGGCGTCGAGCTCTTGCAAGAAGCTCGCGACGCCGAGGGCCATGGGCGCGTAGACGACATTCTTGAGCCGCGCCCGCAGCGCCACAGCCTGGGTCCACTGGCTCGAGAGGCGGTCTGCGAACGCGAGGGTCTGGCCGTGCCCCTGCTCGATGTAGTCGATGGCCCAGCTTGCCACCAGCTCGCCTGCCCAGCCCCCCGGCTGCCCCCGCGCGTCGATGGCCTCGAGCAGAGCGTTGCGCCAGCCCTTGAGCAGTGCTCCCAGGGGCTCGCCTGAACGGAAGCGCTCCGTCTCGCCATCGCCCCGCTCGTCGGCGGCGTCGCGCCGCCAGGTGCCCTCCTCGAGGTTCATGTCGCTGACTCGGCAGTGCCTTGCGCAGGGGACAAAGGGGCTCTGCGCTTCTTGGCGGACTTCGGCCCCCTGCTCGGGCCGGAACAGCGCTCGACCGCGGAGATGCCGATGAGGGTGATCCTGCACCTGTTTCCTGCGCTCGAATAAGCCTGCTCCACTTGCTCCACGTGGCCGGGGTGCTCTGCCAAGAACTTGGCCTTCTCCGTCTCGAAGTCTGCCTTGTCGCGCTCGCTGCATGTCTCGCAGAACTTCTTGCGGAGGTTCTGGATGCGCCTCTTGGCGCCCGCGGCGTGCACCTTTTGGGGGCTCAAAATGCGCGCGGACAGAATGGGCGCAATGCCCCGGAACAGCTGTTGTCCCGAACCACAGCGGCCGCGGTTGGGCGACCTGCCTCCTGTCTCGAATGGGCGCGGGCCGCGGCCGCACCGACAGCCAATCGTGTTCAAATAAAACAAGAGCTGCCGTTGGGCACTGCACCCTTCCCTTCCATGCCCATTTCGCTCGTGCCGAGACCCCGCTCTCGTGGACGTGCTCGCGCTCCTTGCCGCGACGCTTGAGCCAGAGCGCGGTGGCGTTGACGACGACCGCGCTCGCGCTGGCCCTGTGCTCGGCGAAGGTCTCGGGCCCCCCGCAGAAGGCGGAGGTCCTCGGGGCCGCCCCTCGTCACCAGATGCACTAACCTCGTGTTAGTAGTAGTAGTAGTAGTAGTAGTAGTAGTAGTAGTAGTAGTAGTAGTAGTAGTAGTAGTAGTAGTAGTAGTAGTAGTAGTAGTAGTAGTAAGTAGTAGTAGTAGTAGTAGTAGTAGTAGTAGTAGTAGTAGTAGTAGTAGTAGTAGTAGTAGTAGTAGTAGTAGTAGTAGTAGTAGTAGTAGTAGTAGTAGTAGTAGTAGTAGTAGTAGTAGTAGTAGTAGTAGTAGTAGTAGTAGTAGTAGTAGTAGTAGTGTAGTAGTAGTAGTAGTAGTAGTAGTAGTAGGGCAAACCGGGGGATGGTGGCCGGGGCGGCGTGGGGGGGGGGCGCGGGGGGGGCGCGGGGGGGCGCGCGGGGCGCGCGGGGCGCGCGTGGCGCGCGCGGCGCGCGTGGCGCGCGAGGCGCGCGGGGCGTGCGGGTGGGAAGCCGTCTTCCGTTTCCTGAGAGGCCTGGGATGCTGGGAGGCTCCTTGGGCCTCCTGAGAGGCCTCTTGGGCCACTCGAGAGGCCTCTTGGGCCTCCTGAGAGACCTCTTGGGCCTCCTCGGAAGCCTCTTGGGCATCCTGGGAGGCCTCTTGGGCCTCCTGGGACGCCTCTGGGGCTTCCTGGGAGGCCTACTGGGCCTCCTGTGAAGCCTATTGGGCCTCCTGGGAGGCCTCTTTGGCTTCCTGAGGCCTCTTTGGGCCTTCTGGGAAGCCCCTTGGGCCTCCTCAGAGGCCTCTTGGGCCTCCTGAGAGGCCTCTTGGGGCTCCTGTGGGGCCTCCCGGGAGGCCTCTTGGGCCTCCTGGGAGGCCTCTTGGGCCTTCTGGAAGACCTCTTGGGCCTCCTGAGAGCTCTCGGGCCTCCTGAGACGCCTCTGGGGCCTCCTGAGAGGCCTCGTGGGCTTCCTGAGAGGCTTCGTGGGCCTCCTGGGAAGCCTCTTTGGCCTCCTGGGAAGCCTCTTTGGCCTCCTGAAATGCCTCTTGGGCCTCCTGAAATGCCTTTTGGGCCTCCGGGAGCCTCTTGGGCCTCCTGTGCGGTTTCTTGAACCTCCCGACAGGCGCCTTGGGCATCCTGAGAAGCCTCTTTGGCTTCCTGAGAGGCCTCTTGAGCCTCCTGGGAGGCCTCTGGGGCCTCCTGGGAGGCCTCTTGGGCCTCCTGACAGGCCTCCTGGGAAGCCTCCTGGGAGGCCTGACGACGAGGGCGCGATGATTGTGATTGAGGCGGTCGAACGGGACGAGGAAGCGATGCCGATGATGGTGATGGTGGTGATGATGATGATGATGATGATGATGATGATGATGATGATGATGATGATGCTGATGCTGATGCTGCTGATGATGATAATGCGTCTGATGATGATGGTGGATATGATGATGATGGCGATCATGATGCTGGTGATGGCGATGACAAGGACGAAGACGACGACGATGGTGGTGGTGGTGATGATGATCATGCTGATGATTATGCTGGTGGTGATGCTGATGCTGATGGTGGTGCTGATGATGATGACTGTGATGCCGATGCTGCTGTTTGTGGTGATATTGACGACGACGATGATGGTGGCGGTGGTAGTGGTGGTGATGATGCGGATGATGATCATGATGATGATGCGGATGCTGATGCTGATGCTGATGATGATGATGGCGGTGGTAACGATGACGACGACGACAATGACACCGACGATGATGATGGTGATGGTGATGATGCCGATGATGGCGATGATGATGATGCTGATGATGATGATGGTGGTGGTGATGATGATGATGATGATGATGCTGCTGCTGATGGTGGTGATTGGGAGGCCTCTTGGGCCTCCTGGGAGGCCGCTGGGGCATCCTGGGAGGCCTATTGGGCCTCCTGGGAGGCTTATTGGGCCTCCTGGGAGGCATCTTCGGCTTCCTGAGGCCTCGTTTGGGCTTCCTGGGAAGCCCCGTGTGCTTCCTGAGAAGCATATTGGGCCTCCTGAGAGGCCTCTTGGGCCTCCTGAGAGGCCCCTGGGGCCTCCTCAGGGGCCTCTTGTGCCTCCTGAGAGGCCTCTTGGAGCTCCTGGGTGGCCTATTGGTGGGAGGGGGAGGGGGGGGGGGGAGGGGGGAGGGGGGGGGGTTGCTATTGGGCCTCCTGGGGGGGCCTCTTGGGTCTCCTGGAAGGCCTCTTGGGCCTCCTGAGAAACCTCTTGGCACCCCTGAGAGACCTCTTGGCCCTCCTGAGAAGCCTCTTGAGCTGCCCAAGAGGCTTCTTGGGCCTCCTGGGAGGCCTCTTGGGCCTCCTGGGGGGCTTCTTTGGCCTCCTGAAGTGCCTCTGGGGCCTCTTGGGCCTCCTGAGATGCCTCTTTGGCCTCTCGGGCCTCCTCAGAGGCCTCTTGGGCCTCCAGAGAAGCCTCTTGGGCCTCCTGAGATGCCTCTGGGGCCTCCTGAGAGGCCTCTGGGGCCTCCTCAGAGGCCTCTTGGGCATCCTGTGAAGTTTCTTGAGCCCCCCGACAAGCCCCTGGAGCATCCGGAGATGCCTCTTTGGCCTCCTGATATGCCTCTTGGGCCTCCTGAAAGGTCACTGGGGCCTCCCGGGAGGCCTCTCGGGCCTCCTGACAAGCCTCTGGGGCCTCCTGGGAAGCCTCCTGGGAGGCCTGACGACGAGGGCGCGATGATTGTGATTGAGGCGGTCGAACGGGACGAGGGCGTGATGATGATGATGATGATGATGATGACGATGATGGTGATGCTGCTGATTATGATTATCATGATGACGATGCTGATGATGATGATTATGATGATCATGGGTATGATGACGATGGCGACGACGATGAGGATAACGACGACGATGACGACGACGATGATGATGGTGGTGAGGATGAACATGATGATAATTATGATGGTGGTGATGTTGATGCTGATGGTGGTGCTGATGATGGTGATGAGTGTGATGCCGATGCTGCTGCAGGTGATGATGATGACGACGATGGTGGTGGTGGTGGTGGTAGTGGTGGTGATGATGAGGATGATGATCATGATGATGATGATGCTGCTGATGATGATGGCGGTGGTGACGATGATGACGACGACAATGACACCGACGATGATTAGGATGATGGTGATGATGATGACATTGATGATGATAATGATGATGATGGTGGTGATGATGATGCTGATGGTGGTGATCGGGGTGCTGACGATGATGGCGTTCCTGGGGCGCTCCTGGGGTTCTCCTGGAGAGGTCCGTGGGGCGCCCCTACATCATACATAATCAAACACCATACACCAACCATCAGACATCATCATACAGCATCATACATCATCTTACATTATCACACATCATCATACATGATCACACATCATCATACACCAGCAAACATTATCACACATCATCATACACCACCATACTTCATCATGCATCATTTTACATCATCATACATCATCGTACATCATCATACATCATCGTACAACATCGTGCATCATCATACATTATCGTACACCATAAAACATCAGCGCGCTCCATCATACATCATCATACATCATCATACATCACCATACATCATCATACGTCATCATACATCATCATGCACCATCATACATCATCATACATCATCATACAACATCATACATCATCATACATCATCATACATCATGCATGAACCACCGACACCAACACCCACACCCACACCCACACCCACACCCACAATCTCCTCTTCTTCTTTTTCCCAACCCTCTTTGGTTGGGTATTCGTTTTGAATAGAGCAGTGTGGTCGCGTCCCTTTTCCCTTCTCCCGCCTCCCGCCCCCCGCCTCTTCTTGTCTTGCCTGCGGGGGGCTGCGATCTGTGAAACTGTCGCCACTTTCGAGGCCTGCTGGGGGGTCCAGCATAGAGGGTAATTGCGGCAGATTCAAATTAGACCTCGCCAGCCCTGGGGGGCTGCGATCTGTGAAACTGTCGCCAGTTTCGAGGCCTGCTGGGGGGTCCTGCATAGAGGGTAACTGCGGCAGATTCAAATTAGACCTCGCCATCCCTGGGGGGCTGCGATCTGCGAAACTGTCGCCATTTTCGAGGCCTGCTGGGGGGTCCTGCATAGAGGGTAACCGCGGCAGATTCAAATTAGACCTCGCCATCCCTGGGGGGCTGCGATCTGTGAAACTGTCGCCACTTTCGAGGCCTGCTGGGGGGTCCTGCATAGAGGGTAACCGCGGCAGATTCAAATTAGACCTCGCCATCCCTGGGGGGCTGCGATCTGTGAAACTGTCGCCATTTTCGAGGCCTGCTGGGGGGCCCAGCACAGTGAGGGCCACGGGCAGATTCAAATTAGACCTCGCCATCCCTGGGGGGCTGCGATCTGTGAAACTGTCGCCATTTTCGAGGCCTGCTGGGGGGCCCAGCACAGTGAGGGCCACGGGCAGATTCAAATTAGACCTCGCCATCCCTGGGGGGCTGCGATCTGCGAAACTGTCGCCATTTTCGAGGCCTGCTGGGGGGCCCAGCACAGTGAGGGCCACGGGGATTCAAATTAGACCTCGCCATCCCTGGGGGGCTGCGATCTGCGAAACTGTCGCCATTTTCGAGGCCTGCTGGGGGGCCCAGCACAGTGAGGGCCACGGGGATTCAAATTAGACCTCGCCATCCCTGGGGGGCTGCGATCTGCGAAACTGTCGCCATTTTCGAGGCCTGCTGGGGGGCCCAGCACAGTGAGGGCCACGCGCGATTCAAATTAGACCTCGCCATCCCTGGGGGGCTGCGATCTGCGAAACTGTCGCCATTTTCGAGGCCTGCTGGGGGGCCCAGCACAGTGAGGGCAATCGCCGCGGATTCAAATTAGACATCGCCATCCCTGGGGGGCTGCGATCTGCGAAACTGTCGCCATTTTCGAGGCCTGCTGGGGGGCCCAGCACAGTGAGGGCCACGCGCAGATTCAAATTAGACCTCGCCATCCCTGGGGGGCTGCGATCTGCGAAACTGTCGCCATTTTCGAGGCCTGCTGGGGGGCCCAGCACAGTGAGGGCCACGGGCAGATTCAAATGAGACCTCGCCATCCCTGCGGGGCTGCGATCTGCGAACCTGTCGCCACTTTCGAGGCCTGCTGTGATCCCCGTTTTCGAAGTGGCTAGGAGTGCTCAGGAATTGTAAATCATCAGCTTTATCAAGTCCTTTTCCTGTAGCCAGTGTCCTGCGAGTCTCCCGAATTCCGTCTGCAGACATATGTAACCCTCGCTCCGTCATCGCCCCCTTAAAAGTATCCTAAACTATTTGCGCCCCGCTTTTGCGCAGGGGTTGGGTACGTCGCCAGGGTAATTTGTTTAAACCGTTGGAAACGCGAAACCTCCATCACCTCCCTTAAGTCGTCTCACGGACGAACTGCCCGGCCACGATCCCTCGGTCAGCCCTAGTAGTAGTAGTAGTAGTAGTAGTAGTAGTAGTAGTAGTAGTAGTAGCAGTAGCAGTAGCAGTAGCAGCAGTAGTAGTAGTAGTAGTAGTAGTAGTAGTAGTAGTAGTAGTAGGTGGTACCTAGTAGTAGTGGTAGTAGTCGTAGCGGTAGTAGTGATAGTAGTAGTAGTAGTAGTAGTAGTAGTAGTAGTAATAGTAGTAGTAGTAGTAGTAGTAGTCGTCGTCGTCGCAGTAGTAGTAGCAGTACTTAGTTTCTCGTTTGTAGTAGTGGTCGCGCTGCTACCAATAATGGAAAGAGTTACTAGTCGTAGTACCTGGTAATAGTAGTATCTGGTAGTAGTAGTAGTAGTAGTAGTAGTAGTAGTAGTAATAGTAGTAGTAGTAGTACCTAGTAGTAGTAGTAGTAGTAATCGTAGTAGTAGTAGTAGTAGTAGTAGTAGTAGTAGTAGTAGTACTAGTAGTAGTAGTAGTAGTAGTAGTAGTAGTAGTAGTAGTAGTAGTAGTAATAGTAGTAGTAGTAGTAGTAGTAGTAGTAGTAGCACCTGGTCATAATCGTTACTGTTAGTAGTACCTGGGAGTAGAAGTAGTAGTAGTTCGTATTATTATTATTAGTAGTAGTAGTAGTAGCAGTAGTAGTAGTAATTAGTAATCGTAATAGTACTAAGAGTCACTAGTAGTGGCCAAGTCGTTGTCGCTGGCCTTCCTTTCGTCGCCGCGGGCGCGCATCGTGCGTTTGGCGGCCCTCGCCTCGGATCTCGCGCAGTCTAGTTACTCGTGCTAATGGTAGTAGTTACGAGTAGTACTCGAAAACACCACTACTAATACTTACTTCTTACTACCACATCTACTAGAATTAGTGAGTACTACCACTACTACGACTAACTACTACTGGTACTACTAGTACTACCTGTCCGCCGTGGCCCAGGTAAGCTCGGCCTTCTCCTTGCCGAGGCTCTGCTTCCACGCGTCGGAGAGGCCGTGGCCCTTGCGCCCGCTCGCGGTGATCCTCGAGAGGGCGATCTCGTCTACCCACTGCATGTCCATCTTGGTCGTCTGGTTAATCTGGGAAGGTTCTCACGCGGTTGGTCACCCTCTTGAGGATCTCGGCGCTGTAGCACTTGTGGCCGATCTTCTGCAGGTGGAGCTGCTTGTCCCGCTGGAAGACCAGCTCGTAGCGCAGCCGCGTCAGGAGGGTCTTCTTCCTGACCTCGCGGCCGCGCTCGCGCCCCCGCTTGAACCGGCACTCGAGGCGGCGCATGGCGCCCTCGAGCGGGCACTTGGCTGCGACTTGACAAGGGATCTCGAGGGGCAGCCTGGCGCCTCGGCCCCCGTCGCGCCCGCGCAGGTTCACTCGGGCGCCCCCGCGGCGTCGGGGGCCGTTCTTGCCGAGCCTCGCCGCGGCAACCTCCCTCTCGAGGGCAGCTCGAAGGCCGTGCCGCCGGGCAACCGTCTCGCGGCCCCAGCGCCACTCGCGCTGCAGCTCGGCTCCCGCTCGAGGCGGCAGGGAGGCGAACTTCTCCGCGCGGTGCTCGTCCGCGCGCTTGCTGCAGTCCAGGGGGGTCTGGGGCGTGGACTGCGCCGTTGGGTCTCGTCGCAGCGTGGGCGCGCCTCGGGGTTTGCGCGTGCCCTTGTGCCCCGCGCTCTTGCCGTGGGGTCTGCCGCCCTTGCCGAAGACTCGCTTCGCGCCTCGGCCGAAGTCGTCCGGCGCGAGGGCCTTGCCCTCGGCGCTCGCCAGCTCTCGGCGCGCGGCCGCGGCCGTGAGTCGCTCCTGGAGGGTTGCGTGCGCGCTCGTATTGCAGTCGACTCGCGTAGTAAGGGCGGGCGGCAAAGACGCAAGGTCCTCGCGGGGCCCAGAGACGGGGCGAAGTGGCAAGGATATTAAGGGCATAGCAAGATTGTCATGCCCTACCACGCGCGCTGATCGCAACGTTACTAATAGGAGCACGAGCAGGAAGAGAAGAATAATGGCGCGGCGGGAGGCGGACGAGAGAAGAGGTTGGCCCCAAGATCAAGTTTGGATGAATTTTTGGATTCGGGGCCCTAGGTTTCTTCTTTGTGAAATACCTTTTTTTTTTTTTTTTTTTTTTTTTTTTTTTTTTTTTTTTTTTTTTTTTTTTTTTTTTTTTTTTTTTTTTTAAAAAAAAAAAAAAAAAAAAAAAAAAAAAAAAAAAATCGTTTTCAGGAGCGCGTGGAGGGGGGGGGCCTGCGGGCGGCAAAATGCCCCGGAGTTTTTTTTTTCTCTAAAAAAAACAAAAAAAAACTCGGCCCGCGGGGGGGGGGGGGAAGGGAGAGAAGCAAACGGAAAGGTAGAAGGAAGAGGAGCAAAAGCCAAGGGATGAAGCGGGAGGAAAGGAAAGGAAGGGCGACCCGAAACATAAAAGAAGAGGAAAATAACAACAATGAAAGGAAGAGAAAAGCTGAAGGAAGACGAGGGAGAAGAATCCTGCTCGGCCGTCTCAGCCTCGAGCCTCGCGGCCGAGTTGCTTGTGGAAGCTCGTGGCTGAGTCGGCCGTCTCGCAAGGCGAGGTTCTCAGCTTCTCGCGCGAGCTCGGGGTCGCGGGCGGCGATGGCAGGCCCCGGGGGCTCGGCGAGCTCGTCTGCTTCGTCGGCGCGACCGCCGGAGTCTCGCTGCAAAGCTGCAGTAGCTCGAAACAGAAAACCTCGAGCCAGCGTGGCTACGGAAGGTTATTAGTGCTAGCTTGTCATTGGTACTTGCTGGTGTTCGCTTGTTGTTCTTGCTTGTTTCGCTGCTGTTGTGGTTTGCTGTTGCTTCTGTTGTGCTTGCTGTTGGTCCTGCTGTTGTTGGTGGCGCTGTTGTGATTGATGTTGCTGTTGTTGGCGGTGTTGTTGGTGTTGCTGTTGTGCTTTGCTGTTGCTTCTGCCGTTGTTGGTGGTGCTGTTGCCGTGCTGGTTGCGGCTGCAGTTGTTTGCGCGGCCGCTGCTGCCGTTGGCGCGTATTGCGTTGCTTGCGTTGCTTGCGTTCTCTGTGTCGGTGGCTTCGTTGCTCCGGCACCTTTTTCCCCCCCCCCCCCCCCCTCCCCCCCTGGCGTCCTCGGGGCCAGAGGTCACCCTGCCGAGAGGTCCCAGCGCCTCGTCCGAGCTCCCAGCGGCTCGCGAAGCGCCTCGGGGCTGAGTCGGAACTCGGGGCCGAGGCCTGCGAGGAATCGCGCTGCCTCGTCGTTGCGGGCTTGCAGAGGCGCCTGCGCTTCTTGTCGTCAAGCTTCTCGTCCTCGAGCGTGGCCTTCTTGTCGTCGAGCTTCTTGACCTCGAGCGCGGCCTTCTTGTCGTCAAGCTTCTCGTCCTCGAGGCTCTTGTCCTCGGGTGCGCTGGCGCCCCCCCGCAGCGAGGTGGGTTCCGTCATCCTCGCCCGCTCGCCGCCCTTCGCCCACTCGCTGGCGCTCTCGTCGTCCGACCGCCCGGCGACAGGCCGGCGATCGTCGCTGTCCGACTCGGCCATGGGGCGCTGCGTCTCGGCCATGGCGTGCTGCGTCCTCAGCTGGTTGGGAATGCTTGAGCCTAAATTGGCCACGGTTGTTTGTTGCTCGTGTTGTTTGTCTCGCTGCTGTTCTTGTTTGTCTTGTTGCCGTTGCTCTTCTTGTTCGTCTTGCTGCTCAGTGCGAGCGTGCGGGTGTGCAGCTGTTGTTTGTTTTCCCTGCTGTTTGTCTTGGTGCTGTTCAGCCCTGCGGTTGCTGCTGTTTTGCAGTTTGCTGTTGCTGTCGTGGCTGATGTTGTTTGTATGGGTGTTCTTGTGTGTGTGTGTGTGGGTGTGTGTGTGTGTAAGAGCGTGGGCGCGCGTGGGTGTGTGCGTGCGTGCGCGTGCGTGTGTGTGTGTGTGTGCGTGTGTGTGTGTGTGTGTGTGTGTGTGTGTGCGTGCGCGCGCGTGCGCTGGCGCGTCTGCGCGCGCGCGCGTGCGCGCGTTCGCGCGCGCGCGCGTGGCCGCCAGGTGTCGAGGCTCAACCCTCGACCATCAGATCGAGGACCCGAGATCCTGGAGTCTCAGCTCGGCGATCCTCGGATCCACGATCCGAGGTGCTCGCAGACGCCGAAGACCAAGATCTCGGATTATCGATCAGAGTGGGCCCGAGGGCCACCTGAGGGGGCGCTAAGTAGGCTCGGCCCTCGAGCCTCGGATGTCGAACCCGAGGTCTCCCAGTCCAAGCATGACGACCCTCGGGTCTGGGATCCGAGGTGCTCGCAGATGCTCGAGACCAAGATGTCGGATCCTCGATGCGAGGATGGAGGGTCGCGCCTGCGCGGCGGCAGCGCGGGCTCGAGGACGGCGAGAGGGGCGATCCACCATTTCCGAGGCTCGGTCCTCGAGCCTCGGATGTCGAGCCCGAGATATTCCAGTCCAAGCTTGGCGACCCTCGGAACTAGGATCCGAAGTGCTCGCGCGTGCCCCAGACCAGGATCTCGGATCCTCGATCCGAGGATGGAGGGTCGAGCCTGCTTGGTGGCATGGCAGCGTGGACTCGAGGGCGGCGGCGAGGGCGATCAACTATCGCCCGCGCTCGGTTCTCGAGCCTCGGGCGTCGAACCCGAGATCTTCGAGTCCAAGCTTGGCGACCCTCGGATCTAGGACCCAAGGTGCTCGAATATGCTCGGACTCAAGATCTCGGACCCTCGATCCGAGGATGGGGGATCGCGCGCGCTCGATGGCAGCGCGACGATCGAGGATCGCCGAGGCTCGGCCCTCGACCCTCGGATCGCGAACCCGAGGTCTTTGAGCCCGAGCGCGGCGACACTCGGATCAAGGGCCCAATGTGCCCGCGGATGCTCGGGCTCAAGATCTCGGATCATCGATCCGAGGACGCAGGATCGAGCGCGCGCGACCCCTTGAAGATTGATCGAGGATCACTCGGCGAGAGGGGGGGGGGGGAGTAGCACCCCGCAGCTTGGAACGCCACTCGCGCTCCATCGAGCGCTGTCTTGGAGCTGGAAAATCAGATGGGGCTCGAGCGCGCGCCCCGAAGCGGCACCCTCGCAGCGAAAAAACGGGGCGCTTGGCTAGGGGAGCTCGCGCGCTCAGGCGTCCACGAGCATGAGCGAGGCGGGCTCTGACTCGGCCTTCGCGTCGGCCTGACTCCTCTCGTCATCGCGCTTGTTCGCGTTGAGCTCGTCGTGCTCTTCCTGGATCGACGCGCACTTGTCGAAGCGTAGCTTGATGTGGTTCTCGAGAAGCACCCGCTCGTGCTGCTGCTGCTGCTGCTGCTGCTGCTGCTGCTGCATGGCGATTGTCGAGTAGTCCCGCTTGGCGCGCTTGTCTTGGTAGCCGTGCTCGCGCAGCTCGCAGCTCATGTCCGCGGTCTTCTTGATGCGCCAGCGCCACTTGAAGATTGCCGACGCGGTGGCCTCGGCGATCCCGTCGGTCGGTCGCCCCATGGAGGTCTCGCTGCACCGCCTGACGCACTCCCGGGCCCTGCTCGGACTCATCTTGAAAAGCATCTCGGCACCCTCGGCGGGCCTCTCGTCCAAGTGCTCGACGGGCTCGAACTTCTTGTTGAGCGGCAGCACTAGCTCGCGGAGGTGGGGGAGCTCGGCGGGGATACTTGGGGGGGCATGCCCGGTGCGCTCGGTGTAGGAGCCGCGGGTCAGCTTCTTGATGTTCTCGGCGCCGAGCTCCATGTCTGTCTTCTTGGCGAGCTCCTGCAGCTTGGCCCCGGAAGTTCGGCATGGGCCAGGGGAAGTCCTCGGGCGGCTCTCCGCGGTTCTCGAAGATGTCGCACGCGTGCTCGCTCTTCTCGACGTAGGTCTCGAAGGACACCGCCACGGCCAGCTCGATGCGCCTTTTGTCCTTATCGTTGAAGATGCGGCCGTGCTCGATGCTCTTGTGGCACCCGCCTTGGTAGACCATCTCCAGCGCGGCTTGCTGGGCGCTCGACGACCACAACGCGCTCTCGGCCTGCAAGTAGCAGCTCGTCATCCTCGCTGCATCCGTGCCTTGCGCGCTCGACTGGCACTAGCGCATCTCGGCGATGCTGACGTTCTCGGCGACGTAGCTCAGTTTCTCGATGATCTTCTCGTTCTGCTTGGCCATGCGCTCGAGAATCTCGTTCGAGCTCGGGCTCGGCGCCGCCGCGTGCTTCGGCGCCTCGACGGGCAGGCTCGCGGCAGCTACGCGCTCGGCGAGCTGGGCCACCGCTGGTGCTCGCGACGCAGTCAGGGGCAACGATGTAGGGGGAGAGGCATGGAGGGGGGACATCGACCTGGAATCGGCGATACATCGCCGATGCATCGGCGATGCGCGCCCGATGCGTCGGCGATGTATCGCCGATTCCAGGTCGATGCCCCCCCGAATGCCTATGCATCGGCGATGCATCGCCGAACCATAGGCATGCCTATCCCCCCCCCCCCTATCGCTGCCCCTGGGGCGAAGTGGCTTGGCGCCTCGAAAAGGCTCGAAAGCTTGGAGTCTCGGAGACTCGGGTGAGCTTGGGCCTGGTCAGCCGCGGGGGGCAGAGGGGGGGGGGGATGAGGAGGAGGAGGAGGAGGAGGAGGAGGAGGGGGAGGAGGAGGAGGAGGAGGAGGAGGAGAGGAGGAGGAGGAGGAGGAGGAGGAGGAGGAGGAGGAGGAGGAGGAGGAGGAGGAGGAGGAGCAAGGGCCACGAACCGTGTTAGGGGTGTGGTTTTTAAAAATCGTTCACTTAACAATGTTCTGCATGCTCGAAAAACGCATGCACAATCAACATCCAATCGGTCCCGATGGCCCTGCCACTCGTTCCTGACTCGGGAACGGCTGAAGAAATGAGAATCCCATGGCCTTGTCACACGCTCGTGATTGCGGGAGCTGGTGTGGCGAGACCACCATGGCCATGCTCAGCGTGTTTGATGTTGCTGCTAACCAACATGTGCGATAGCAACTTCGATCCCCGCAACTTTTCCGTGGATTATCAAGTTCGACCTCCGCGCCTTCCCCACACATGAATCCCTGTGGTCGGGAATAAAAAATATAGAGGGGTGAAGGGGGTACTTTATTATCGCCCGTTGTCATTTACTTATCATTATTCTTCCTGCTCGAAACATGCGCCAAAAACAGCCTCGCCTCTCGCACTCATCTTCCTCCTCCCCCGATGGGTCCTCCTCCTCACCCCCTGAGATACGAGCGGATTCTTTCCCCTCCCCCCTCCTTTTCCTCCTCCTCCTCCTCCTCCTCGTCCTTCGAGGTGCGAGCGCACACACCCTCCCCCCCGGGAAGGGGGCCGCGGAGCCGCGCAGAAGCGCCCGGGATAAAAAGAGGCCCGCGCGTGCGGAGACAATGCGATCCGGGGCGGCCACTGCTCCCTCCCCTCCTCCCCCCTCTCGAGGGAGCGGGGGCGTGCCCGAGCGGGGAAGGGGGCGCAGGTCTCGTGGCCAGAGAGGCACGTGCGGGTGGCCCCGGGGGGGGGGACCATTGGACACACGGCAGGGGGCCATGACATCCGGGGAGATCTCTCATGGCATGGCCCTGGCCATGACTCCCCCCCCCCTCTCGGACGCCCCCGGCACTCGGAGAAAGAGCGACGGTATGATACGATCGGCTCAGGGCAGGGCTGGACCTAATCGTCGTTTTTGGTTTTGTTCCCGTTATGTGTTTCGTGTTGCTCTACCTGTTTTCCTGTATCTCTCTCCCAAAACGAAAAACAAAGCACAGCCGACGTCCAGCAAAACCACGTTTGAGGTCCAGCCCTGGCTCAGGGTGCGTTCCAGCTCTGGGATGTCCAGCGGCCCCGGTTGCTGCAGCCCGTTCAGCACAGCGGGAGATTAGAGAATCCTTGAAGCGCACCATTATCACGACTTCTCGCTCATCTCTGACTCTCTTCCTTGTCGTCGTCGTCGTCGAGAATCGAGCTCTTTGGACATTGCCGGTCCTTTCCGGGCTTCTGGAGGCTCAGCCCCCGTCCCCAGGAGAGCCCAGAGTCGAATTGATAAATCGGATCGGCGATCGAGATGATCGAGAGAGCGTGATCCACCGCCGCTTTACTGTGGAAAATTCCCCCCCCTCTTCCTCCGGAACCCGGGGGTCCCCGCCCCCTCCGGAAATCCCCCCCTGCTGGACCCCCCCCCCCCTCCTTTCCCCCGGCAAACCCCCCCCTCTCACCTAACCCCCCCCCCCCTCCCCCTCCAGAAAACCCGGGGGGGTCACTACCGGTTCGAACCCCCCTCCCCCTCGGAAAACCGGCAGGGGTCACTACAGGTTCGAACCCCCCCCCCAGAAAACCAGAGGAAAGTCACTACTGGTTTGAACCCTCCCCACCCTCCAGAAAACCGGGGGGGATCACTACCGGTTCGAACCCCCCCCCAGAAAACCAGAGGGGTGTCACTACCGGTTCGACCCCCCCCCCGCGCCCCCCTCCCCTTGGAAAACCGGGAGGGGTCACTACCGGTTCGACCCCCACCCCTCCAGAAAACCAGAGGAAGGTCCCCACTGTATCCCCCACTGTCCCACTGTTTCCACCACATTCCCACTGTTCCCACACCACTGTCCCCACCTCCACTGTCCCCACCACTGTCCCACTGTCCCCACTGTTCCCACCATTGTCCCCGCTGTCCCCACCAGTGCCCCCACCAGTGTGTCAATGTCCCCACTCTCCCCACCAGTGTCCCACCACGGTCCCGCTCTCCCCACTTTTCCCACGGTCCCCACCACTGTCCCACTGTCCCCACTGTACCCACTACTGTCCCACTGTCCCCGCCGCTGTCCCGCTGTGCTGTCCCAGCGTCCCCACTGTCCCCATCACTGTCCCACTGTCCCCACTGTCCCCACCACTTTCCCCGCCGTGCTACTGTCCCACCGCTGTCCTCACCACCGCCTTCACCACAGTCCCCACCACTACCGTCCCCACGACTGTCCCACTGTCCCCACCACTGTCCCGCTGTCCCCTCGCCACTGTCCCCACCACCACCGTCCCCACCACTGTCCGCCCCCCCCCCTGGTTTTCGAGGGGAGAGGGGGAGGGTCGAACCGGTAGTGACCCCTGTTTTCGAAGGGGGGCGGGGGATTCGAACTGGTAATGACCCCCCCCCGGTTTTCGAGGGGGGGGTCGAACCGGTAGTGATCCTCCCCCCCCTTTTCATGATGGACTGGGGGGGGGGGTTCGAACCGGTAGTGACCTCCCCGGGTTTTCCGGAGGGGGGGGGGGGTTCGAACCGGTAGTGACCCCCCCCCCCGGTTTTCCGCCAGCAGCGGTAGAACACGCTCTTTCAAATGATCGGATTGGCGGAAATCGGCAGCCAGGTCGGCAGAAGTCGAATCGGCGGAAATCGGCAGGCTTGAAGGCCTCCATGAATGAATCGGAGCCCAAATCGGAATTCGAAATCGAATCCATCGAAATCGAAGCGAATCGAATCGGAGGAGTCGCAATGCGCCCTGCCTCCCCCTCCCCTCCCTACCAGTGGCGTCCACGAGGGCGCGGTGGCGCCATGGGGGTGCGGCTGTTCCTGGCACGCCGACCCCCTCGCGCTATCCCCCCCTCGGTGTTAGGTCGGGCATGTCCTCCTACAGGCGGATTTTAGAAGGAAAACAAAAGCATGATCCAACAATACTACCAAAAAGCGCCAAGCATGATACAGCAATGGCCCCCAGACTAATTCCCCACATGTTCCGTGGGGTACTGGTTTTGTTCCCACCCGCGTCGCACCCGCGAATTCCTCACACCTCCCTCCTCCCTCCTTCGCGTCGAAGATGTGGTCCGCCTTCGAATCGGCTCTGGAGGACAGGCCCCACGCGCGTCGCACGGAACGTGCACGAGACACGCGTCTACATACCGCCGCACGCATACACACACTCGCCCACACACACAAAGGGGTTGCACAGGGGGTGGCTCCTGAGCTCGGCCGTTATGCGAGCCTCTCGTCCAGGGCATAGCAGGCGGGACACTTTCTCGACACCAGGGAGGGTGCGCAGGGGGTGGTTCCTGAGAGCTCGGCCGCTATGCGCGCCTCTCGCCCAAGGCATAGCAGGCGTGGTATTTTGTCGACACCAGGGAGGGTGCGCAAGGGGGTGGTTCCTGAGCTCGACCGCTATGCGCGCCTCTCGTCCAGGGCAGCGCAAGCGTGGCACTTTCTCGGCACCAGAGAGGGTGCGCAGGGGGTGATTCCTGAGAGCTCGGCCGCTATGCGGCGCTGCGCGCCTCTCGTCCATGGCATAGCAGGCGTGGTACTTTCTCGACATCACAGAAGCTGCGCAGGGGGTGGTTCCTGAGAGCTCGACCGCTATGCGCGCCTCCCTGGACGGGGCACTTTCTCGACACCAGGGAGGGTGCGCAGGGGGTGGTTCCTGAGAGCTCGGCCGCTACGCGAGCCTCTCGCCCAAGGCATAGCAGGCGTGGCACTTTCTCGACACCAGAGAGGGTGCGCAGGGGGTGGTTCCTGAGAGCTCGGCCGCTATGCGGCGCTGCGCGCCTCTCGTCCATGGCATAGCAGGCGTGGTACTTTCTCGACATCACAGAGGGTGCGCAGGGGGTGGTTCCTGAGAGCTCGACCGCTACGCGCGCCTCTCGTCCAGGGCATAGCAGGCGGGGCACTTTCTCGACACCAGAGAGGGTGCGCAGGGGGTGGTTCCTGAGCTCGGCCGCTATGCGCGCCTCTCGTCCAGGGCTCGACAACAGAGAGGGTGCGCAGGGAATGGGTCCTGAGCGCGGCTGGTATGCGCTCCTCTCCAAGGCTCACGGGCACGCAACAAGAAGAGACAAGGAGAGGGAGAACGGAAGAAAAGCAGCAAGAGAGACGACGAAAAACACCGCGCCCGCACCGGCCGGCTCCAACAGGCGCGCACTGCCCCGCGCCCACCCCTCTCCGGCCCGGGCCCGGAGCCCGCATAGCGGGCGGCGCGCGAGACGCACCCGTGGGGTCTCCGGCCTTGGCCGGAGGCTCCACGAGAGAAACCCTCTGAAACGGGACAGCGCCAGCAATGGCGTTTTCCTCGAAGGTTTCGTAGGGTTTGGGTTTTCTTGACACCCGCGTCGCACCTGCGTCTTCCTCACATCTCCCCCCTCTCTCCTCCCTCTTATCCTCTTTCGTTCTCCCCCCCACCCACGCGCAACGCATGCATGGCGCGTACATGAGACACGCGTCAACATGCCGCCGCACGCATGCACACACTCGCAGACACACCAGTCTCCACATCGCAGGGGGTGCGCAAGGGGTGGGGTCGCTATGCGTACCAGGGTCCCAGAGCGTGGTAGGCGTGGTACATTCTCCACGCTGCAGGGGGACGCAGGGGGTGGGGTCGCTATGCGTGCCCGGGTCCCAGGGCGTGGCAGGCGTTGTACATTCTCCACACCGCAAGGGGTGCGCAGTGGGTGGGGTCGCTATGCGTGCCAGGGTCCCAGGGCGTGGCAGACGTGCTATGCGTGCCAGGGTGCCAGGGCGTGGCAGGCGTGTACATTCTCCACACCGCAGGGGGTGCGGTGTGGAGAGGACGAGGGGGAAACGGAGGAGGAAGGATGAGGAGGAGGAAGAGAAGGCATCTGAATTGATCTCGGGGGCCACGTGTGGCAACTATTGCCTGGCAGGTTCTTCACCAGGAATCGGCCCCCAACTGGAGGACGACGAAGCAGGATGTGACATGGTATGTGAACACACGTAGCATAAAAAAAAACATGTGGGGTTCCTCGGTAACGTATTTTTTTACTACTTTTGAAGACGCCTCCTGTAAAGGAACATGCCCGAATTACTCCTTATGCACGCCGCAAGCAAGACGAAGCCCAGACCAGGATCAACAAGTCCGATCCGCTCCGACCCTCGGCGTCGTCGTCGACGTAGACGTCCTCCTCCTCCTCCTCCTCCTCTTCCTCCTCCTTTTACGTAGGACCAACATTAGGAGCAAGCCTCTTGCGCTGGTGAAATGCAGCATGCAAAAAATAAGGAGCGACTCGGGTCAAAGAAGTACCTGGAGGGCGCTGCGGAACATGACATGAAAAGAGACGAAGCCAAGAGCAGTGTGAAGAGTAGGCGCCCGCCAGTCCTCCTCCTCCTCCTCCTCCTCCTGCTCCTGCTCCTGCTCCTCCTCCTCCTCCTCCTCCTCCTCCTTGTCCTTCTCCTCTGAGTATCGTTTTACCGATCCCCAACCCCAGCGGCGTGGCCTGGGTCCCGCTGGCTGATTTACCCCCCTAGATGGGGATGTAGGTCGTTCCCTCGGGTTTCGAGGGATATATCCCCAACTGGGGTGGTAATTTGGTGGGGGTCTCGAAGGGGATGGGGATGGGGATGGGGATCGGTTAAACGATACCGATCCTCCTCGGACCCAGACGCATCGGTGATCTCTCGGGCCTGGCGGTTCTGGAAGATGTACCGGGCGCCACGGCCGTTCCAAAAAGCACTCCACAACGCCCCGAGAGCGTCCCGGCACGCTCCAGGATGTATCCTGGTCGTAGCCCCCGGCCGAGCAGACCTTCGCCTCCTCGCTACCCGCCTCCCCCCTCAGCTCCCCCGAGGGGAAGGGAGGACGGGAGAGACCACCTCCCGCTGCGGTACATCCAGGGTGAAGCAGCCGTGTTGCTCGAAGCGGAATCCGCCACCGCGCCGTTGGGCACGGAGTGGCCGTGTCCTCGGTGTCCTGGGTCCAATCCCTTAAGCCTCAACCCCCACTCCTGATCAGGAGTCTTCAAGGGGCCCGGATTAGTAGGTCGACCCTGCCAAATCAAGGGTACCCTTGTGTCCTGTGCCTCGCGACCCATGCTTCCTACATTCCTGTGGCAGTGTGGCCCTCGGAAGGGTCTTTTGTCCTCTCGCGTGTCCTGCCCAATGAAGGCCGACTGTAAGGGGCTGAGACCCAAATTTCCGAACTCTCCCGGGGCTTCCCGCGTGCCCTGGAGGCCCCCAAAGATCGCCCCAAGACGGCTCCCAAGGCCTCCAAGGGTGCCCCAAATACGGCCCCAAGAGAGCCCCAGGACGGCCCGAGAGGCGCCCAAGACGGCCCCAGAGGCCCCGAAGACGGCTCCTAAAGGGGGCCTGGATGGGGGACCCGCGCGGACATTTCGAGCCCTCCGCCCCGAAGAGCCCTGAGGAGGTCCCAAGAGGCCCCAAGAGGCCCTCAAGGGGCCCCAAGAAGCCCCCAAGAGGCCCTCCAGAAGACCCCAAGAGGCCCCCAGAGGCTCCAAAAAGGAGCTTAAACTGCCCCCAAGAGGCCCCCGAGAGCGCACCGAAGAGACCCGAAGAAACATCCCTGAGAATTCTGACCCACAACCCACGCACAAAGGTGGGATGAGCCGAAGGCTATTCGACATCCAGGGTGGTGAGCAGCCGTGCTGCTGGGGCCGGAATGCTGGACAGAGTCGACAGCAACTTCCAGGTGACACGTTGAAACTCTTGGGCACTGCGGGGAGATCCACAAGCACTGGAAAATACCCAAAAAACTGCTGATAACGTCATCGCCCTTCCCGCCACTCCTGCCGCTCCTCTCCCTCCCTCTCCATTCCCAACTCTCCACCTCCTCCTCCTCCTCCTCATCCTCTTTCTCCTCCTCATCCTCCTCCTCCTCCTGATCGAGTGCTTTGCGTGACAACGCGCTGCATTATAACCACAAGGGTGCAAGCAACATCGTGCGCATCGAAAGGGGACAATTCATGACGCGATGTATGGCGTACGAGAGGTGGCGAGCTCGGAGGAAGATTACTGTGGAAAAGCAAACCTAAAACTCGCAAAGGCCTTGTAAGCCAGTGTGTCTCACGACGTTTCACACTATCGGGAAACTGCCATCGGCCCGCATTAAGTGAGGAGGGAGAGTCAAACCGGGGTCTATACACCAGCGGGACCACAGACGGGAAGCCCTCAGATTTCCTCACCAGGAGCAGCCAGGAAAGCGCGCGAAACACAAGCAGGTCGCTCAAACCCCATGTCTTAATTGGACCAACGTCCCTAGTGTCGCACCTTCGCGAAGCTGCTCTGGAAAAGGGCAGCTCCCAACCCCAGGCTTGTTGCCGCCCGTCGCCGCCCGTCGCCTACGTTCGTCGCCGCACGCTGACTCCTACCAAATAGACTGCATCACATACCTTTCACCACATGTATTGTAACACGAAGCATGCATCGCGTAGCTTACACCACGTAGATGTGAACCACATAGCGTACATAACATAGCTGGGACCAACACTACATTACTTGCACCACATCTATTACATCAACGAGTATGCTAGAGCACGCTGCTTTGGGCCCACGCTGGATATGGTAACGTTCCACGAAAACTGGACCATCAAAATTCGGGTCGGAGAAGGCGAGTTCTGCAGAGGGAAGACAACTATGCACATACACCGATTCTGGCAAGGCCCATCCTGAGCCCAGGATCGGTGCATACGCCCTCCTGCCTTGGCCAGGAAAGCATATGCACCGATCCTGGGCCCAGGAGGGGCCTGGCCAGAATCGGTGTATGAGCATAGTTCTCTTCGCCCGATTCTGGCGAGCTCGATCATCAGCAGCAGCAGCATCACCATCAGCAGAAGAATCATCATCATCATCATCATCATCATCATCATCATCATCATCATCATCATCATCATCATCATCATCATCATCATCATCAACATCGTCATCATCATCAGCAGCATCATCATGATCATCATCCTCATCATCATCATCGTCATCATCATCAGCAGCATCAGCATCATCATCATCAACATCATCCTGCTCCTCCTCCTCCTCCTCCAATTCCTCCTCCCCTTCCTCCGCCGCTACGGGGCATCGCCTCGGTGGCCGCACCCACTGCGGCGCGGTACCGCCACCGCGGCAGGAGTCCGCCGCCGCACGCGGCGACGGTCTGCGGTGCGATGCGCTGCGACAGGGCCATCTGCGGCCTGCTTCTGGCCACGCCTCGGGCCACGGGCCCGCCCACGAGGAGGAGGAGGAGGAGGAGGAGGAGGAGGAGGAGGAGGAGGAGGAGGAGGAGGAGGAGGAGGAGGAGGGCCTACGGGCCCGTCCACGGCTACCCTGAACGAGAAGCCTGTTCCTGGGCGCGGCCTGTGCGACCCGCTCCAATGGCGAAGCCCACACGCTCGATGCTCTCCTTCGGCCGCCCGCCCACGTCGTGGGGCGAGGCGAGGGGGTCAAACGGCAGGGGCCGGTCCGCCCATACCCCAAACAGAGCCTGTTCCTGGGCGCGGCCTGCCCACCTCTGCCGCGACGAGCTCCTCACCCTCGAGGATCCTCGTCGGCCGGTTGCCCACGTCAGTAAGCGACCACATGTGAGCCGTACCCTGCAGGTCCCACTTCTGCAAACTGGCAGGGGCTAAGAATTTGGAGGACGTCTGCAGCCAAGTGAACCCCAGCGGGGGTGTCCGATACCCAGCATCAATAAGACCCGCAAGGGTCGGGTTCGCAAGTGGTCGCGCAATGGAGCGAGGCGAGGGAGGTTGCACAATGGAGCGAGGCGAAGGGGTGGCGCGCAAGAGGGCGGTCGGACCGCCCCTGATCGTTCGATTGTGCCGTTCGCGTCGCAGCGTCTGCCGGGGCCGACGTGCTGGAAAGAACGCGGCGCCGGTGCCCGGGCGCTCCTGGCTGCAACTCCTGGGCGATCCCGCCGCGTTGCAGCCCCGTGCGACACCGGTCCAGGCCAGGCCAAACCTGACTGGAGGGTCGGCGGCGCGTGCGACCCCCAGGCCACGCCCGGAGGGCGTGCTGGCTGCAACTCCCGGGCGATCCCGCCGCGTTGCAGCCCAGGCCAAATCTGACCAGAGGGTCGGTGGCGCGCGCGACTCCCAAGCCAGGCCCAGAGGGCGTGCCCAAGCCATGGGGCCAGCGGTATTGAGTGTAGAGGTGGCGCGCCCCGAAACAATTTAGGGGAAGGCGGCCCAAAACTCATCGTTCCTGTCTTGCCCGCAGAGCGCTCCGACACAGCGTCCCCTGTCGCCGGTTGCCCGAAAGGACTGCTCTGCACCCTCCCTCTCGTCATCCTCCTCGTCCTCCTCCTCGTCCTCGTCCTCCTCCCAAGCTTTGACGGCCGCGGGACCTCCTGGAAACGACCCCCGAAGGCCGAAACTGAGGACAGCCGCCCCCGGGGGCCGAAGCACAAGCGCACGTCGTCGGAGATCTGGGGGCGCCGACCCTGAGCCTGAGACCTAGAGGGAAAAGAGAGCGGCGCGAATGTCTGCGAGCGTGTGCGCGCGTCTGTCGGCGAAGTGTCGCCGCCCAGTCTGGGGGGCACCCCAAGCGGCCCGGATCGGCGGCACTGGCCGAAAGCCACCACGATATGAACATGTGACGGCCCGCGCGGATTCCTCGGATCTGCGATGAAGTCCCTCCCCTGCGCGCGAGGCGCGCCGTGGGCGGCGCCAGAGGCGCCGCCAGGGGGATCAACGCCGATCCAGGAAATCCGCGCGGGCCTCCGAAAGTTTACTCTTACTCTGAGTTACTAGTCGTCTTCATATTACGAGTATTACTTCTATCATCAGACATACTGCTCCTGCTAAGTATATGGCGGTTGGTATCAGGAACATAAATTATGGCATTGCAAATGCTCTTCATTCCATAGTATCATTACTTGTATGAGTAGTCTCATTAATATGTATTGTGAATTGTATTGGCAGTATCTTTGTATGTGGACCCTGGATTACTAAAATTAGTCATTCGTGCTATTCTATTAGTATGTCCCTATTGATAGTATGAGCATTACGATTATTAGTAGCATTAGTCGTAATATCCTTAGCATTCATATTATTATGATCATTGGCATTATTATGATTCATAAACGATGATGTTACTAGAATCACCATTATTCATCATCTCCTTCTTCGTTTCTTCCAGCATCGGCCTCGGCCAGCATCGGTGAGGCGATCGGGTGGCGTCCCCCCCGAAACTCCCTGAAACGACGACGACGGTCTCCTCTGTGGGCCCCCCATCCCCAGCCGACTCCCCAGCTACACATGGCGTCCGCCACCGGACGGCGCCGGGGGACTCGAGCAGAGGCCCCAGGGCGCCCAGGCGGCCTGAGCTCGCCAGGACGCCCGGGAATGTTGCTGCCCCCGCCTACTCGCTGGCCGCGACCGCTGCAGGGACCTGGGCGCACGACGCACGAGAGTCCTCCGGTCCTCCTCCTCCTCCTCCTCCTCCTCCTCCTCCTCCTCCTCCTCCTCCTACAGCCAACGGATGCGTGCTGCTCCTTTAAGCGTCCCGGGGCCCCCGCCGGGCCCGGGGACCGTCCGAGAGACGACTCGGGATTAAGGGCTGGCCCCCGGGGAAGGGTCCAGACCCCTGGGGGCCCACGGCACAGAATCGGGGGCGCGCAAACATGGATTCGCGATCCATGGATTCGGCGCGCGGTCGGTCGGGGGAGGTGCCCTCCCCAAAATGCGGCCAGTGCCGCCTCGCTCGGCGGCGGGAATCGGAGATTTCCAACGGAAACGGGACCCGTCGCCAATCCACGCCCCCTTTGATCCATGTTTGCGATCGCCTGATTGGAGGCCCACGGCATGAAACAGAGCACGACATCGGGGGTCGGGACTCCTCCCCCGCTCGCGCGGATGCCTCCCTGGGGGCCCCGAGGAAGGCGTCGGGGTCCAGGCAGCAGCCCACGACTGCCAGGGTGGCCCCATAGGCGGGGCAGCACGCCGGCGACACCAGAGCTTTTGCAACAAGCTCCAGGAGTTGAGTCAAAGCTAAATCGAGTCGTAGGACTGGGCGCACTCATAGCTCGTGATGAGCTTTCAAGGATGCTGACAAATGGCCATCCCTGGCTATCTGGACGGACTTTTCAAACCTCGACTGGGCGTAAACTAGCCTGGCGAAGGCACATGCAGTTGTGAGTACCGTCGTTGTGAGCATCGCCTTCGGAGGATCTCCTTATGGGGCCACGACGCGCGTGATGGGTGTGCCGAAATGTGGCGGGGCCACTATGCGGGCGCTGTCACTGGGGCCCCCCGAGCATCGCGAGGAAAATGGAATGAAGGACAGGGTCCAGCAAGAGGCGCCACTGGGGCCTTCGGTGGAGCTCACTAGGGGGCCACGACGTGTGCGAGGGGTGTGCCGACCTGGCGGGTGAGGCCGCATGCGGCCGCTGCCGCTGGGGCCTTCGGCGGAATTGCCCATGGCATAGCCCTACAGTCGGACCCGATTGGAGAGGGCGCGCGACAGGACACAAGACCCTCCAGAGGGCAACATTGTCATAATTCGCCGGCCCAACGGGCCAGGGCGTGCTAAGATCTCCGGTAACTGGTTAACAGTATTAACAGTATTTCTAGTTCGCGCGCGCGGGGCGGCCCCTGGGGGTCCCCCGGCGAAAAGTACCCCGACCAACGCCCGGTCGCCGCCCGACCGCCGCCCGACCAGTCTACTCAGAGATGGTTTTCCTTCTGGGTGCGGCCTCTCAGGCTCCCCAGAGCGCGCTCAGAGTGCCCCAAGAGGCCCCCAAGACTGCCCAAGAGGCCCCCGAGACGCCCAAAGAGCGCTCGAAGACGCCGAAGATGACCCCAAGACGGCCCAAAAGGCCCCCAAGACAGCCCAAGAGGCCTCCAAGACGCCCCAAGAGCCTTCCAAGAGGCCTCCGAAGAGAGCCCCAAGAGGCCAAAATCGTTGATTTTCATTGGTTTTTTCTATGTTTTTTGTGTTCTGGCTTTTTCGGCTTCCGGACGCTCCAAGACGGCCCAAGAGGCCCCCAAGACCGCTCCAAGACGGCCCACGAAGCTCCCAAGACGGCGCCGAAACGACCCAAGAGAGCCCTCAAGACGGCCCAAGTGCCGCCCAAGACGGACCAAGAGGCCCCAAGACGGGCCCAAGAGGGACTCAGGAGGGATACCGAGAACTCAAAAATGGAGCCCTCCGTCCCAGAAGGCGCCCAGGAGGTCCCAAAGAGGCCCCAAGAGTCGCCAAGAGGCCCCAGGAGACTCCCAGGAGGCCCAAAAGAAGCCCCAGAAGGCTTCAAACATGTCTCCCAGGCGCCCCCGAACGGCCTCTCAACAGACCCCAAGAGGCCCCCCAAAGAAGCATTTTGACGACGACTCTATTTCGCCCCATCGAGAGACGACCCCCAGGGAACTGCTTCACCATCAAAACTCCCCACGCAACGCGTCCGAACGACACCCGCCCCCAAGAGCGCAACATGGGCAACGAACACACAGACAAAAACCAGCGATGCCATATCACGGGCCGGCGGAATGAGCGAAGCGATTCAATAATGTAAAGGGCACGGGTTAAGCGACACTGGACACAAGGGTATCCTTAATTTGGCAGGGTCGACCTACTAATCAGGGCCGACTGAATGGGGTCGCGAAACTTGCAGGAGGGGTCGCCGAATTCGAAACTGGAACCCCGTGCGGGCGCTGCCACCAGGGCCTTCGCTGGAGTTCCCTGTGGGGCCACGAACCGTGGCAGCAGTGCACCTAGATGGCGGGTGGAACCGCGTGCGGGCGCTGCCACTGGGGCCTTCGGCGGAGCTCTCTTTCGGGCCACGATCCGTGTGAGCGCTGCACTGAAATTTGGGGCGGAACCGCATGCGGGCGCCTCCCCTGGGGCCTGCGGTGGAGTTCCCGATGGGGCCACGAGCCGCATCAACGGTGCACCGAAATGGCGGGTGGAAACGCATGCGGGCGCTTCCACTGGGGCCTTAGGTGGAACTCTCTTTGGGTCCACGATCGGTGTGCGCGACGATCCGTATGAGCGATGCACCGAAATGGCGGGTGGAACCGAACCGCATGCGAGCGCTACCACTGGGGCCTTATATGGGCTTCGTTATGGGGCCAGGAACCGTGTGAGGGACGCACCGAAGCGGACGGTGGAATTGCATGCGGGCGCTGCCACTGGGGCCCTGGATGGGGCCCACTATGGGGCCACGGTCCGTGTGAAGGGTATGCTGAAATGACGGGTAGAACTGCATGCGGGCGCTGCCTTTCGGGCTTTCGGTGGAGCTCCTGGTGGGGCCACGAAGCGTGTGAGGGATGTGCCGAAATGGAAGTTGGAACTGTGTGCGGGAGCTGCCACTGGGGCATCAGGTGGGGCTCCCTCTGGGGCCACGAAGCATGTGAGGATTTCACTGAAATTGAGTTGGACCTGCATGCGGGGGCTGCCGCTGGGGTATTCGGTGGAACTCGCTATGGGGCCACGAACCGCGTCAGCGGTGCACCCAAATGGCGGGGCACGAAACGCGTGAGAGGTGCGGCTGCCGCCGGGGCCTTCAGTGGAGCTCCCTATGGGGCCCTGAAGCGTGTGGGGTGTGTGCTGAAACACTGGCACGCGGAAGGTAAAGGCAAGGATGGGATGGGCGGACGAGGGGGTAGGGGGCAGCGGAAGGAGGAATGGCGCGGGGCAAACGACGACCCATCACCACAGGATGGTTGGGAAATATTCATAGAGGCTCTAATCTTATCTGTGAGAAACCTCTTAAAAGGTCAGGGTCCCCCCTTCACCCTCGTGCGAATGCACTGCTGTGTCGTACAGCGCGCTCGAGGAGGTCGAGGCAACTTTGCGTCCGACAAGCCCCCGGGGCGTACGTGGTCTAGGGCGTGTTCTCTTCCAACCCCCCTCTTCCCCTTCGGGGAGGGTGTTACCATTCCCCCGATCCCCTTCCCTGGACCTGGACGGGCCGCCCCACGAGGCACTGGAGCGTCCAAGATGGCCAAGGACGGCTCGAAGAGAGCCTCGGAGAGCCCAGGATGGCCTCCAAGGTGGCTCAAGATGCCTCGAGATGGCTCCCAACATGCTCCGGGAAACCTCGAGGCCGCTCCAAGACGTGTCCAAGTGACCCGAGAGCTCCCCAAGGAGGCCGAATTCTTCCAACGCCTGAGAACAATCAAGGATGTTTGCTTTCTGGCCTTTTCGCTTCCGATGGCCTTCCGAGGCCTCAAGATGGCTCCAAGATGGCCCAGGAAGGGCCCCAAGAGGGGCCCGAAAGAGCGCCCAAGAGGGCTCCAAGAGCGCCCAAGAGCGCCCCAAGAGCGCCCCAAGAGGTGATTTTAGGCACCCTAGAAGCGCAAGGCAACTAACGCCACCCTTCTTTGTGTATCGATGTCGTCCACGATAGTTCCATTTGCTGGTACTTGAAAAACCGCGCGGTGCGTCGACAAAGCTAGGCACGTGCAAGGAAGACTGCGCCTGAACTACATGATACTGCGCACGCTGAGCTCGAAAGTGTGGAGAATATGCCTCGCTGCGTGCTGATTTGCAACCATGCTACCGAACCTGTGCTGGGATATGCGCGTCGTGTCAGCGGCTAATTCCTTGAGAAGCCTGCCGGCCCTCCTCTTTGAAGCAACCGTCAAGGGGTCAGGGAGCTGGCGGCGAACATACACGTCCCGAGAGGGTGACCCACATCTGCTCGTAATACATTGCCAAATAACATCATCTGGCTGCAGAGCACTTGCTGGCTCACCAAAACGCGATCTGCACGCATTAATATGTCGATGCTTGACACGCGTGAGATTCCGCGACGGGCGGACACCGATGATCTGCCTGACGCATCTGCTCTCGAGTCCGTCCAGCCGCCGCAGCTGCGACATGGTCAAGCACGACCCGGCGAGGCCGCACAGGAGCTTGGATTCCACAGTGGAACTGTGGACGCGCAGCGTCCGTGGCCAGATTCACGAAGGTTAGCGCATCTATCAAGATGGCTCCAAGAGCGCCCCTAACCTCCCAAGAGCGCCCCAAGAGGGCCCCAAGAGGATCCCGGACGGCTCCAAGAGGCGCCAAAAGGGCCTCCAAGAGGCTCCCGAGAGACCCCCAAGAGGCATCAAGAGGATCCCAGAAACATCCAAGACGCTCAAAGACGGCTCTGGGCCCGCCAAGATGCCCCCCTCCCCCACACGCTTCAAAAAGCCTCCAGGAGGCTTCCAAGTGACACTCGAGCAGACTCCGAGAGGCATTCAAGATCCTTCTCCTGCTCCTCCTCCATCCATCCGTCCGTCCATCCATCCATGAATCCATCCTCCTCCTCCTTCTCCGAATCCCTCGAACGATAACGACTGTCCCCCATGTTGCTGCTACGCTTCCATGCTCGTCTGAACTCGCCTGGGCGTCGGCTTCCAAGAAGTGATATGCATGTATGTATAGCAAGCCACCTTCATGGCTCGTGCTCCTGATAAGCGCTGCCGCTTCCTCACACCCTCCTTCTCCCCCTCCTCGTCCTCCTCGTCCTCCTCCTCCTCCTCCTCCCCGTCCTCCTCCTGCCTGTTCTTCCTCCTACTCTCCTCCTCCTACTACTAATTTCCTCCTCCTGCTCTTCCTCTCTCCTCCTGCTCTCCCTCCCCCCCCCCCTCTTTCTCCTTCCTCCTCCTCCTCCTTCCTCCTCCTCCTCCTTCCTCCTCCTCCTCCTCCTCTTCCTGCTCCTCCTCCTCCTCCCTCTGGACCGGTGAAGCCTGGGCTCTGGCAGGAGACGCGGGTCCATGCCCGCCCGTGTGATGGCCTCCCAGACGCCCGCCGACACGTGCTCTTCAGGACGGGCTCCCCGACGGCTCCAACGGTCCCGGCCCTCTCCCCGGGGCCGATGTTGCGCCCAGACGTTTTTGGGGCGAAGGCCCCCAGCAGGCCGCAAATGATGAAACCTTGCCGTATGGATTTTGCCAACACGTTGGTGGCCTGCTACCAGCCTGGGGGAGGTGGCCTCGACGCACGCAGGGATGCAGGATCGGTCAGCATCGGAATCGGAATAATACCGAATCGAAACGAAACGTGCGTCGGATCGAGTCGAATCCGAGTCAAACTGATTCGGCTGCGTTGTCCCCCCTCACCCCCCTCCTCCTGCTCCTCCTCCACTTCTTCCTGCTCCTCCTCCTCCTCCACCTCGTCCTCCTCGTCCTCCTCGTCGTCGTCGTCCTCCTCCTCCTCCTCCTCCTCCTCCTCCTCCTCCTCCTCCTCCTCCTCCTCCTCCTCCTCCTCCTCCCCCTCTCTGCCACACGGCGCCATGCGGATGGTACACCAACAATGTGTCGGATCGGGCTGCGGGAGACGGAATCGAGTCGGTTCGGCCGCGCCAAGATGCACGACAACGCCATGCGAAAATCGTGCCGCATCGGACAATCGGAACATCGGAACCGAATCGGATGGCACTGACCGGAATCGATATCGAATCGGATTGATCGGGTCGACATGGAGCCTGGGAGGGTGGCGACGAGGACGAAAAACGTTACTCTTTTTTGCGAATGCATTGGGGACCTGGGTTTCAAGGCTAAACCTCGGCTCTTCTGCGGCCAATCGGGACGGTTCGGGCCCCCCCAGAACGCCTTTGGTGGGGCGCATCTGCTGGCAGATGCATCTCGAGGCTGGAAAAAAACGCCGAGAGCCGACGAGTACGCCCGAGAACGGCGACGAATACGCCCGAGATGGACACTGGGAGGGGGCGGTGGAGGCCGCTCGCGCGCGATGGAGGCCGCGCGCGCGGGGAGGAGGAGGAGGAGGAGGAGGAGGAGGAGGAGGAGGAGGAGGAGGAGGAGGAGGAGGAGGAGGAGGCGGAGGAGGGGAGGAGGAGGAGGAGGAGGAGGAGGAGGAGGAGGAGGAGGATGAGGAGGAGAGGAGGAAGTAGGAGTAGAGTAGGAAGTAGGAGTAGGAGTAGGAGTAGGAGAGGAGTAGGAGTAGGAAGTAGGAGTAGGAAGTAGGAGTAGGGTAGGAGGAGGAGGAGGAGGAGGAGGAGGAGGAGGAGGAGGAGGACGAGGGAGGGGGAGGAGGAGGACGAGGGAGAGGAGGAGGAGGACGAGGAGGAGGGAGGAGACGAGGGAGGAGGAGGAGGAGGAGGAGGAGGGAGGAGGAGGAGGAGGGAGGAGGAGAGGAGGAGGAGGAGGAGAGGAGGAGGAGGAGGAGGAGGAGGAGGAGATAGAGGAGGAGGAAGGTGAGGAAGGATGGAGGAGGAGGAGGAGGAGGAGGAGGAGGAGGAGGAGATGGAGGAGGAGGAGGACCGAGGGAGGGGCAGGACCGAGGGAAGAGGAGAACGAGGAGGTCCAAGAAGGCCCCTGCGGTGGAGGCCGTTCGCGCGCGCTGCGCGGAGGTGGCCGCCGTCGGCCGCCGCGGCCGGGGCGGGATGGACCGCAGCACCGTCAGCGCTCTCGGCAGAGGGCGCCTCCCCTCTGTCGGGGGGGGAAGCCGTCCGCCTCGTCGTCGTCGTCCTCCTCCTCCTCATCACCCTCACTCCTCCTCCTCCTCCTCCCCCACCTCTTCCTCCACCTTCTCCTCCCCCTCCTTTTCTTCCTCCTCCTCTTCCTCAACACTCCTCCTCCTCCTCCTCCTCCTCCTCCTCCTCCTCTTCCTCCTACTCCTCCTCCTCTTCCTCCTACTCCTCCTCCTCTTCCTCCTCCTCCTCTTCCTCCTCCTCCTCTCCCTCCCGCTCCTCCTCATCCTCATCCTCGTCCTCCTCCTCCTCCTCCTCGCCCTCCTCCCCATTCAATGTAAGGATTTTCTGAAAGCTACTCCACAGCCGCCAGCACTGCTGATGACCGCCTCATCCCTGTAGCGAGCTTGGCCGTCCCCCCTCCTCCGCCACCACCTCGCTCCTCCTCCTCCTCTTCCTCCTCCTCCTCGTCCTCTTTCTCCTCCTCCTCCTCGTCCTCTTTCTCCTCCTCCTGCTCCTCCTGCTCCTCCTCCTCCTCCTCCTCCTCAAATGTGTCTTTCAACATTGAAAGACGTTCAACCACAACGGGTTTTCAGGCGGGCTGGTCAAACAGAAGATGTAGTCTTCCAGATCCTTATATACATTCGACTAGCAAGGAGTCGCCAGATCCGAGAATTCGCCGGCCTAACGGGCCAGAGGCGTGCTAAGATCTCCGGTAACTACTTAAAATATTTCTAGTTCGCGCGCGCGGGGCGGCCTCTGGGGGGCCCCGGACGAAACGTACCCCGGCCGATCCCCGGCTGACCCCCGGGCGATCCCCAGGGGGGAGGCTATTTTTCGCCACCCCTCACGAGGATCGTGGCCTCCGAGGGGGGGCTGCCAACGACTACCCCCCCTCCCGCCCCAAGGGGCCCCCAAGAGCCCCACAAGAGGCCCTAGGGGAGCCCAATACGCCGCCAAGGAGCCCCAAGACGCTCCCAAGAAGCCCCCAAGAAGCCCCCAAGACGGCCCCAAGAGGCCCCAAATAGCGCTCCAGGGCCGGCGGAATGAGCGAAGCGATTAAATAATGAAGGCTGCCTTCTCGTCGTCGTCGTCGTCTTCCTCCTCCTCCTCCTCCTCCTCCACACCTCTCCGGGCAAGAGCGAGGGGGTCGTAGTTCCAGGGTGGCCCGCCGCTTCTCGGGAGGTGCGGGGCGCATGGAAGAGGAAGAGAGGGAGGGAAGGAGGAGGTTCTCCGCCTCACGGCATCGCATCGCATCGCAAATCATACACCGAAAGGCGCATGCACGTTGCTGCGCAACGCCTCTCGCCCAAACACTGCAGCCCCGAAGCTTGCTGATACTTACGCAGCGCGCTTTTGCACTTGCACGGACCATTCGTTTCTGAGGCGGGCTACCCGCCTCACATACTTGCACGTGGTTTTCAACACTTCAGCGCGTCGTTTTCGGGTGCTTCACGGCAAGCCTGATGACTCGCAACCAGCGGTACCTAGAACATGCAAGAAGCCAATCCAGACTCCTGCGAGCATCAACCTGCAATACGCAATCCAACGCGAGAAACCTTGGCGTATGCAGGATGACTCGACGCGGGGCCCCACATATGTGCATACATATCTATGTGTAGATCTATATATACACACTAGAAACATTCGCGCGAGCTCCGCGCACGTTATGTTTCTAGGTAGCTCCAAGCATTGGGAAATCCAAACTTGAGCATGTCTGATTCCGCACGTTTCTACTGGCCGGCTTCCTTCACTCAACATGTCGCGGCTATCGTCTCCCAGCTTACTTATTGTTGCCTGCTCCTGCATTACTTTGTTTTCTGGGCGTTCGTCCACATAAGTTTCTCCTTGTGCTTTATTCGTCCCTCGCCCTCGTGTTCCATGGTTCCTGCCTCACCCCTGCCTTTGGTCTCTCCGCCTCTCTCTCATGTTCGTCCTTGTGTGGGCGTGCATAGACATCGTACGTGGCCGCTCCCTTTCGATCCTCTGTGCATGTCCTTCTTTCCACCACCCCCTCCTCCTGGTGACGGCTGGGGGCACGAAACTTATTCGCCAGGGATGAATCGAAGGACCATAATGGCCTTCAAGACAGTCTGACAAACCAACAATACAACCCAAGAGCTAACCAGGAGAGTCCCATGGTAGCCCCGATAAGCTTCCAACACGGTCCCCGAAGAGCCAGACAGCGCAATAACGATCCAAGACGGCCAACACTGCCCCTAGAGGTCAAAACAACAACTCCCAAGAGATCTCCAGAGGCCCCCGAGAAGGCTCCACAAGCCCCTGGGCGCCCACACGTGGACGAGCGTCCTAAGATGGCCCAAATGGGCGTCCAAAGCGGCCCAAAAAGCGAGCCATGCAGCCCAAGAGGGCCCCAAAAGTCCCGAGGCGGCCCCAGGATGCCTCCAACACGGCCTCCGAAGAGCCAGACAATGCAAACGCTCCATGACGGCCAGAACTGCCCTTCGAGGTCCGGAGCAAAAAATCAAAAATCTCCCAAGATATTATCAGAGGCCCCAAAGAAGGCTCTACAATCTACAAGCCCCTAAGAATCCTCGCGTGGACGTGCGTGCTGTAATGACCCAAAGAAGCCTCCAAGACGGAAAAAAGGGCCGACGACACAGCCAAAGAAGACCCGAAGAGAGTCCCAACGCGGCCCCGAGATGCGTCCAACACTGTCTCCGAAGAACCAATCAGCGAAAGAACGCTCCAACACGGCCAAACTGCACCTCGAGGTCCGAAAACAAAAAACTCTAGACTAATCTCCAAAAGGCCCCCAGAAGGCTCCGCAAACCCGTTCTCGAACCCAGGCGACGTCGGCTTCCACGAGCCCGAGCGAGTCCAAGACTTGCTCCCTGCATGCAAAACCGCCATGGGGGCTGAATTTACCTACTGGGCTGTCCTACAAGGCCCCTGGGTCCCCTGACTCCAGCGCTTCGGCCAGCGCCCGACGCTCGACGAGAGAGAGGCCCACGTGGGGCCCTAGGACAAGCCCTTTCAAGTCCTTCTTATACGAAGGGAACTTGGAACAACACATCCTCCTCAACTGGTCCGCTAGGGCCTCTGGTGGCGCCCGTCTTGGGTCTACAAGGGCCCAGCAAACCTTTTGAGGGGTTGCCTCCAGAGCTAGCTGAAGCAACCGCATTTGACACACAACTGGATTCGGCCCTGAACGTTCCCGATGGGGCCCAAACCTTTGGCCCCAAGGAAGGCGCGCCCATGGTAACGGGGCACCAAGAGCGCGCTCGTCTCCCGCGCCCAAGTCCCCCCCAATCCACCATGGGCCGCCCGTCCTCTGCCATCTGCTGGCCGAGGGGGTCGGCGTCGGCGCTCGCGGCCGCAGGCGCGGCAGCTGCAGGGGGGGGGGGGGGGGGGGCGGGGGGGGGCGAGGCCGCGGGCGCTTCCGGGCCCGCCGTGCCCCCGCCAGGCAGGGGAGACACGGTGACCTCGAGCTGCGCGGCCCACCTCCCGGCCTCCATCGCCAGGCTCCTGAGCCCCCTCCACAGATGCACGTCGGCGCCTGTGCGCCCGCGCAAGTGGGCCCCTGCCTTGGCGAAACAAATCAACATGCTGATTCGAGCTCTGCCCCCGCGCCGCGGACGCCCCAGACTGAACGCCAGCGACCGTCGCGCGGGCCTCGGTCCTGAAACGCTGATCGCCCGGGCCAGACGCGGACCAGGAGGGGCCGCAGAGAGGCCCCCTGGGAGCCCCAGGGCCCGCAGCGCGCCCAGGCCCGTTGGACGAGGCACCCAAGGTCGACCGGCAATCTATATGCAGCTGAAAAGGGGGGAACCTGAGCTGGGTCAACATATGCGCAGCATAACCCCCCCCGTCCATACTTGTCTGCTGAGGGGCGGCACTCATGGGCGCAGCTGCATATACGGCAGATAAGAGGTTGCCAAGTCTGTCGACACTATACATTGCCCAGCCTGCACGAGACAGACCTTCCAAGTTGCCCCACTTGGCGGACCCGTCGAGGAAAACGAGTCTTGACAGCACACTTGAAGAGGGGCGAATGCGCCGCCGAACCCCCTCCTGAACCTCGGGGAGCTCAAACAGAACCTGGGGGTCAGGGGGGATCCCACGGGCAAGCCTTTCACTGGGGATAAGGATGTCCTTCGCCATGGCTGCGCATTGTTTCAGCCTGCGCCCCGCTCGGCCACGGCGCAGTGCCTCGTGCGCGGGGCAAGCGCACTGCCGACGCCACAGAGCACCAGGCGCTCTACGACAGACTTGACCGAGGTGATCTTGATGCAACCCACGACTGCACAGCCTCGCCCGAGGCCAATGCACTCCGGAAACCAGGCCTCGGAGACACCTTTGGTGATGCCTGGTCCACGTTGCACTATTGCCTTTGAATAGCTTCCGAATCCCACTCCAGACAATCGGAACGCGCGGTGGCCCGCGCGGGCCGTTCTGAGCACTGAGCGCATGCTGATCTGACTGCCGAGTAACGCCTTACCTAACTACTTCTCTGACCTTCATCGGGGACAGCTGCAGCAGGTTCAACTCGACCCCGACGTCCGAGGCGATGCGCGAGCTGCCCGCGAAAATCCCAGCTGGACCCACGGAGGCCCGGCAACGCCGCGCCTGCAGGCGACGCGCGCGCTCTCCAGGGGTGGTCCATCTTAGACAGCTTGAGCTGGCCATGCTGGATCGCGTTGCCGAATTACTGCGCGTTCGGAACAGCCTCCAAGACAGCAGTGGCCCACGCGAGCAGCACGTGCCAAACGTAGACGATGAGCGGGTCTATCTTGGGGCCCAACTCGCACGTGAACATTCGGGGCCTCAACTGAGGCCCCCCGCGGAAGCTCCCCCATTGAAGCAACGGCCGACATGCGAAGCCCTGCCGCGCGGGTCGGCGCTACATCTGAAACACTGGGGCCCCATAAAGCCACTGCCGTCGGGCCCATACTGCGCGCCGTCGTTGCATCTGCCTCAGCGCCTTGCAATATCTTCAAACGACGAGCTCTGGGTGACGCCTTCGACAATCTGGCATTCTGAATGCTGGCCCTCCTCGCTCCTCCCAGGGTTGCATCCGCCCCTAAGTTCCTCGTGAAATCCGCCCTGCACGACGCGGGCGTCGACCAGAGCGCGCGCGGGCGGTGGCCCGCCTCTCCGGCGCAGAGGCGGGCGCACTTCTTAAAATCAACAGGCAGCTTCAGCAACTGAAGCGGCTGGGAGAATGACTCGACTGCTTCTGCCAACTGGGATGAACCCTGGAGCGGGGGCCCGCGCGTCTGCAGTGCGATGTCGTCCACGACGTTGCTCATGCACAGCAGGGGGCTGTGCTCACTAGCCTGCAACAGCGGGCCCAACAACAACAACGACATCTTGGCAAACGCGTCGGCCGCAAAGCAGCCGGCGACGACCGCGCCGCTCGCGCCGATGACCTCGCGCGCGGAAGCCGGGGTGGAGGAGCGCGCGGAAGCCCGCGCAGATGCAGCGGCGCCCTCGCGCAAGCCGGAATAGAAAACGGGAACCCTTGGCTGCCGAAAGTAAGTGATCGCGAACCACAAAATCATAAAATATGATAAATTCCAAGGGGGCCGAAACCGACGAGAAACCTGATGCTTTAAAATTCGCCGCCAGCAGATCGCGGGCCCACCCAGCTCGCTCGCGCGTCGCATCTGGCCCTGGGCCACAGAAGAACTCAAACAAGTGATATGTTCCCGAGACTTCCAATCGGGCTGCCTTTGGCGACCCCGAAGCTTCATGAGGAAACGCAGCAGCCCGACGTGCCTGACTCCTCCCGAGGGCTCGTCCAGGAAGACCACGCTGGTCAGAAACACCATGATCGAACGAGGGTCAACCTCGAACAACGTCAAAATCTCCCAGAGACGGAACTGGTGGCTCGCGCGCATCTGCGGGGCCCACCTTGGATGAAAACCGCCCCGGCCTGGCCCGGCACCCGGGCTGCGCTTGCGGCGCACTCGCAACAGGTCATCCAAGCGAAGAGGGGCGAAGTCGGGTTCATCGCGCGGGATATCCTTGGACGAAGGGCGGGGTCCACGACCGGGAACGCGCCGCATCGGGAACCGCCGGCCAAGGAGCTGACGCAGGGCGGCCCGGCCAGCCGCGTCAATCTGTTTCCGAACCAGGGCAGCTGAAGCCGCGCGTTTATCTGCGCCCAGCACTCTTGCCCACCTCTCGGCGTCAGTTCCTCGGCGCGCATGCCCATGTTGTTGCGCTGACGTCGCCGTTGTCGGCCTTTTAGCGAGCTATGGCAACCGACGCCGGCGCGCCCCGCGCGCGGCGAACATTTTCGAGCGACTGCGCGCGCAGTAGACAAAAGGCATTCTCTGAAGGGGCCCCAGGACGCGCAAATAAATACACACAAATAAAAATGGTCCCCATATTTTCCAATATTTTCTGGGTTTCTGTCTTCCCCCCCACTTCCCATATTTTCCCATATGTTCTGGGGAGTCGACGATTAATTGTGTCTGTGTGTTTTCTTCCCTCCTGAAAGGTCGCGACCTCGCCGCGCTCTTTTGCCGCGCGTGTTCCGCGGGCGAAGAGAGGCATCGAGCGCGAACTTCTCGCCCAGGAGATGCTCTTCCAGCGCAGGTCTGGTTGCTGCGAGGAGGGGGGCCTGTCGCGTGCAACGCGCGCGCGCCAGCGTCGTGGACCACGTTCAAACGCCTCAGCGCGCCGACCGAACGCACCGCGGGAGCAGCGACGCACGACGAGCAGAAGTCGCCCCCGAACGCATGCGTTCTTCATGTACGCACCTTGGCATTGAAAGAGCAGACTGGGCTGGTGCCGGTAACGACAGCATTGGTGCAAGATGCGGTGCAACAACCACGCTCCTGTGCGCGGGGGCATGGGTTGTCGCGTTCGTGGCGCGCTTGGTTCTTGCTGCGTTGTCTGCGCGTCGCGCATAATGCGCTGCCGCAGCCAGCTTCGCAGCGACGGCCGCAGTGCGCGGCAAGAACCCAATCAAGCATTCAGCACATTGTTGGGGCACGCCGGCGACGATAATATTACAACACGTCGCATTGCAACGAATTTGTCTTTGTCTCTTCGGGTCGCACGGACAAGGCTGAGTGGCGCGTTGGGTGCAAGCGCGTCTTTTCTTGTCCGTGGCGCGTTGGCACACGTGCGCCCTGCGCCCCGCATGAACGTTCAAGGTTCAGGCATGGTGGCACAAACTGGATGTTCGCTGTGTTAACAAATTTCGACAATCAGCACACACACGCACATATATATACTTATATAGGTACGGCTGATTCGACACATTGATCACTCCAGATCGTACCGGTGGCATGGGCCTTTCATACGCAGAGAACAAAGCCGTGTGTGGTGAGCGATTTTGAATGAGGAGCTGCACGGCCATTGCATCCACGATGACCGTGCTGGTTGGCTGCCAATCGCGACTTGCAATGGTCAGACCTTTCTGCTCTGGAGGCCCAGCACACCGGTTTCGAACACACAGGGAAGCTCATGCAGGTCCGCGTGGGCCTGCTGCCTTGTAGTGCCTTTTTTCGGAGGCACGTCGCAGAAGGGTGGGCCGCGGGCTGCTGGGCGCGGGAGCCGCAGTGGCCACGCACGGGCGAGGATGGGCAAGCGTAGATAAGAGGACGAAGCGGCCACATCGAAGGTTACGCGGCACGAGCAACACCAACAAAAAACACCAGGAGCCCTTCCAGCAGCAGCGCCGCCATCAGCAGAGGCACTCGCCACCGCCTCGGAGAACAACTCTGCCAGCGTTGTGTATCAGCAAACTGGAAAATATTATCGAATATCAACTCGATGTTCACAAGAAGGGTTCTTTTCCAACTGCTTAGGAAGAACCTCGTCCAACATCGAACTTTCCAATTGCAAAAACAAAGACGTGCGACGATTATCGGGGTTGTTTTTGTTTTGCAGAAAATGTTGCGGCTTTCCGGATGCCGTTTTGAGGCCTCCTCGGGGCGCTTTGGAGGTAACGTTGCGGCCTCTGGGGCGCCGCTTTGAAGCTCTTCTGGGGCGTTTTGGAGCCCTCTTGGGGCCTCCTGGGGGCCTCATTGGGGCGGACAGCTTGAATTGTCGGGTCGCGTGGCCTCTCTTGGGCCCCTCTTGGGGCCATCTCGAGCTCGCTTGGGCTATCTTGAGGCGTTCTTGGGCCGTCTTGGGGCCCTTTTGGGCCGTTCTCGGGCTCTTTTGGGGGCCTCTTGGGCCGTCTTGGGGTGGAAGGGTACATCCTGGCCTGTTTTAGTTCGTCGGGCCGCTCTCTGGAGGGTTTTTGGAGGCGTCCTGGTCGGTCTCTTGGCGCGTCTTGGGGCCCTCTTGTGCGCCTTGTAGCGCTTTTTGGTGATTCAGATGCCCGTCGGATCCTTGTTGGAACATCGTAGGGGCTTGGGGGGTCCTCCTGGCCCGTCTTTGGAGGGGCCAGAAAATCCTTGCCAGGCATGGAGGTCTGGAAGAGTGGGGGGTGAGATCGACATGGCACGGAAAGCCCCCCCCACCGGGAAATCGGCTTCGGTGTAGGGCTCGTGTCGTGCGCGCGGGCGATGCGAAGCTGCGTGGGCGGGCGAGCGGAATGGCCCCGCCGTGGCTCCGGCGGGGCAGCACAAAAGAACGGCCCTGGGGTGGGCCGGCGTGGCCAGGGGTGTCCCGCCGTGGCGTCCAGCCGTGGCTTCCCGCCGTGGTGTCCCGTCGGCGTCCGCGGCGGTGGCGGGGGGTGGTCCCGTCGATGCTCCGTCGGTGTCCCGTCGGTGTGCGGTCGGTGTCCCGTGGGTGTCTCGTCGGTGTCCCGTTGGTGTCCCGCCGTGGGTGTATTGCCGGCGTCCCGCTGGCGTCCTGTCCCGAGTGCCAGGCCGATGGTGACATCGAGATCGACAGTGAGATCGATCGAGAGAGAGATCGGTAAAGTGAGATCGGTGGAGGTCGATCGACAGAGTGAGATCGATAGAGGTGGGATCGACAGTGAGGTCGATCGTGAGAGCAATCGTGAGATCGATATGAAGAGGTCGATCGTGAGATGAATTGAGTGAGACGCTGGTTCCGTCCCCCACAACCTCCGCGTAACCCAAAGGGTGGTCGCATAGATAGATTCGGGGATCGACAGACCCCCCTTGAGTACAACGTGGTTTAGTGAAAACGACCTGAGGCCCAAACCTGGCGGGCGCAACCTCTCGAGAACCGAAAACGGACAATTCACGAATCGACGTGTCACTGTTGGGGGTTCTGTCCACCCCCGATAAATATACCGGAGGTTGGGGATTGAGATCGAAGTGAAACGGAGACCCCTCTCCGGGAAATCGGTTTCGACTCGTGCTCGTGTCGGGCGTACGGGCGAGGCGAAACTGCGTGCGCGCGAGCGGAATGACTCCGCCGTTGGTGAAGGCGAAGCAGATTCTGGGTCAAATGAGGCTGTTCCCTATCCGATTGACCGACGGTGGCCCAGGGGTGTCCCGATGGTGCTCCGATGGTGTCCCAATGGTGTCTCGATGGTGTCCAGGAAGTGTTCCGATGGTGTCTCGATGGTATTCCGATGATGCTCCGATGGTGTCCCGATGGTGATCCGATGGTTCCGATGGGTATCCTCATGGTGCCCCGGATGGTGTCCGGATGGTGTCCGGATGGAGTCCGGATGGTGTCCGGATGGTGTACGGATGTTGTCCCGATTGTGTCCCGACGGCGTCCGGATGGTGTCCGAAGGTGCCCCGATGGTTGTCTCAATATCTCCCAACAGTAAAAATATCAATTCTTGTAGGGGGCTGTCAAAAAGGGAACCTGGAGAGAGAGGGTTGATATGTATTGGGTTTTCACTGGTCCTCCTCCTCCTCCTCCTTTCCTCCTCCTCCTCCTCATCATCCTCCTCCTCCTCTTCTCATTCGCCCTCCTCCTCCTCCTCCTCCTCCTCCTCCTCTTCGTCCTCCTCCTCCTCTTCCTGCTCCCCCTCCCCCTCCTCCTCCTCCTCCTCCCCCTCCTCCTCCTAACCCATCATCATCAAGCAGCATCAGCAGCATCAGCATCAGCATCAGCATCATCATCATCCATTCATCATCATAATCATCATACATCATCATCATCCAATCCCATCACCCATCACCATCACCATCACAATCACCATCATCATCGCATAGCATCAGCCATCAGCATCAGCATCAGCATCATCATCATCATCATCAGCATCATCATCATCATCATCATCATCATCATCATCATCATCATCATCATCATCATCATCGTCATCAGTATTATCATCATCAACATCACCATCATCAGAATCATCATCATCAATCTCATCATCATCAACATCATCATCAACATCATCATCATCATCATCATCAGTATCATCGCCATCATCAACATCACCATCATCATAATCATCATCATCATCATCATCATCATCATCGTCATCGTCATCATCATCACCATCACCCTCATCACAATCATCATCATCATCATCATCATCATCATCATCATCATCATCATCATCATCATCATCAGCATCAGCATCAGCATCATCATCAGCATCATGAGCATCATCAGCACCATCATCATCATCATCATCATCATCATCATCATCATCATCATCATCATCATCATCATCAACCGCCCTCCTCTTCGTCCTCCTCCTCCTGGTCTTCTCATTCGCCCTCCTCCTCCTCCTCCCCCTCATCCGCCCTCCTCCTCCTCCTCCTCCTCCTCCTCCTCCTCCTCCTCCTCCTCATCGGCCCTCTCCTTCGCCTTCTTCCTCCTCCTCCTCCGCCTCCTCGTCTCCTTCGCCCTCCTCCTCCTCGCTCGCCCCTCCCCGATCCCCCGCCGCCCCTCCTGCGCGAGGGCGTCCGCGCAGGGCGCGAAACTGCGCACGGCGGCCGCGCAGGCCTCCACGCCCTGGCCGAGTCGGGGCGCGCGCGCGCGGCGAGGCGGGCGAACTCCTCCGCCCCCCTCCTCTCTCGATCCTCTCTCGATCCTCCTCGATCCTCCTCCTCGATCCTCCTCGATCCTCCTCCCTTTTCCTCGATCCTCCTCCCTCTTCCTCGATCCTCCTCCCTCCTCCGTCTCCCTCATTCGCCCTGCTCCTCCCTCTCCTCTCTCGAACCTCCGGTCCTATCCCTTACGCAATACTTCTTTCCTGTCGAACCCCGAGGCCAGTCGTAAGGGCGAGGCGAACGTTTCGCCCGAGACGTCCTCAACATTTCTGACCCTGAAACGCATCAGTTGGCAACCATTTCACACATGGAGGGCGGGTGGTTTTCAAACTGTGGCTATCGCCTTAGTGCCTCGCACAATCGTCTTAACCACTTGCAGCGAGTTTTACGGATTGAGGGCGGGTCGTTTTCTAAATGTGGTTGTCGTCTGAGCGCCGCGTACATTCGCGACACAAAATGCGAGCGCTTCACGGGTTGAGGGCGGGTCGTGTTTAAAATGTGGCTCTCGCCTTAGCGCCGCGCACATTCGTCTTAAACAGTTGCAAGAGCTTCACACATTGAAAGCGGCTTATTTTCAAAATGTGGGTCGCACCGTCAAGCCGTGCCCATTCGATTTAAGCATTGCAAACAGTTCACGGGGTCCCATGGTTAATGTATGAAAAATAATATGCTGGAGCGGTTCACGATTGTCAGGGCGCACAGTTACGTTGATTCGCGGCGCTGAAATACCAGGAAGGGCGTTCTGGCGCGACTCAGGATCGCCCAACAGCAACAGTCAAGGTGATTCGCGGCGTTGAAGTTCTGAGAATGGTGTTTTGGCACGCTTCAGGGTCTTCAAACTGTTGTCTTCCAACGAGGCACTTCCCTCAGCGGAAAGGAATCATTGTAGGGGTAGATTTAAAGGGAGTTCGGGGGAGGGTTTATTCCAACATCGTGGAATAGTCTTGGGGTTACACTGGTCCTCGTCCTCCTCCTCCTCCTCCTCCTCCTCCTCCTCCTCCTTCTCCTCACTCTCCATCCCCCACCCTCCTCCTCTTTCTCCTTCGTCTCCCTCCTCCTACTCGGTCCTGTTCCTTTCTCAACCCTGCTCATCCTCCCCCTCCTCTCTCTTTCCTTGCTCATCCTCCTCCCTCTTCTCCTCGTACAGCCTACAACCCTACACTGTCGGCTCTACTACCGCGAGAGAACTGAGATGCAACTCACTCAATGCGGTATCTAATCCGACCGGCCTCGAATGCGGATCGCCACCTTGGCAGAGAAATGCCGAACTCTGTTTCTCTCTGTGTCCCCGTCCGGCAAAATCTGAACAGAACCATGCCTGTTGCTCCGCCGACGCATCGAACAAACCCGCCGTGGGGGCTTCGGAACTGCCCTTGAGGTCATTTGTCGCTTACTCGTGCCCTCTGTGGGATTCCTGGTCTGTCTGGG